>JARFJB010002154.1:1682500-1772500 GCA_036346205.1 Vesta saturnalis | reverse complement strand
ACCCATAAAAAGAAAAAGGGAAGGAAAAGGATTGGACCTTGAGGAAGATCCAGTAAGTTCCAGGGAATCTGACAAAATCGCTAAAAAACGACGGAAATTATAAAAGGCATAGATAGAATTTCCAAATGCCTTATGAAATTAATAAAAGAATTTCCGAACACCAAAAAGGAAATAAAAGATAATATAGACCTACTAAGAAGCAGATCTAGTCAATTAATGACAAATGATCTACAAGAATTTATTTTCACCAAAAGACCTGTCACAAAACAGTTGACTTCGGAAGGTCAAAGCGAAACTGCCGAACCAAAGCAAATGTGCAACGCAGGAACGCAAACATATGGCCCCGAAGAAAGTGACACGGAAATAATAGAAAACGCTATGAACGAGGAACTGACGTATGAAGAATTATGGGAACTAACTAAAAGGAAATGGGACAACAGATTCTACAGAAAAACAAAGATCGTACAAGGAAACCCAATGAAAAAGGACAGTAATATGAAAGTGTTGATTTTAGATCCAAGAGAGTGGGAAAAAAACCAATTTGTAAAAAAAGTCGCCGAAATGAGACCAAACATTAAAAGGATCTTAGAAAAAACACGCCCCAACCAAGGGCAACTAATACAGATCCAGGACCGTAGCGTAGTTCTAGATGATGAAAATGAGACTTGTACGGAAACCGAAGGGGAAACAATCTTCCTCGTGGGAAAGCGAGAAGGATCGGACAAAGAAAACGAGGCCGTCGAAAAGGAAAAATATTCCGATATATATAGATGCCTACTCAAGTTAAGGTACAAAATAAAATGGACCGAATCAGAAGAAATTTACATCTCGACCAGTACAGAAGACAAAAAGGACTTAGAAACAATACGGAAACTAATTGAATACGCATTTAAAGACCTGAATCTGAAAATGCTAATCTGTGTGAAACACGGTCGGAGAGATAAATCTATAGGGGAAAGAGTGAAAACCATTGAAGTATCTAAAAGCGATGAAAACACATCTTACGCCGAAATGCTAAAAAAAATGAAAAGGGAAATAAACACCGAAGAAATCGGAGTTAACATACAAAAGGTCCAAAAAACAAGTACAGGTAAAATGCGCATAACCTTGAAAGAAAATAAGGACGGTGCGGCAGAAACGTTCCAAAAAATAACAACCGATAATATGGGAGCCGAAACCCGAGAGGTGAGACGACTAGCTAATAGAACTAGCCTCATTATAAGAGAAATAGACGAAGTGACTACCAAGGAAGAAATAGAGGAAAGTTTGCATTGCTTTTTAAGAACCAGCGTAAGGAAAGACGACATCATAGTCCACACCCTGAAAATGACGAGGGATAATCTAAGGCAAGTGGCTACAGTGTCATTACCAAAAAATCTGGCAATTGAATTGCTGCGGAAAAAATCATTTTTCAAGATTGGCTGGAATTATTGTCCCATACATGAAATAATTTCTCCAACGAGATGTGGAAAATGCAAACAACATGGACACGAAACTAAAGACTGTCAAAACGACGAACTGGACCTCAGATTCACCTGTAGGAGGTGTGGGGAAAAGGGACATAACCATGCAAATTGCAAAAATGAGGGAAAGTGCCATGAATGCAAGACCCCAGGACACCAAAGTGGAACGATGGCCTGTCCTACATACAGATCACTGGTGAAAGAAATGTGGGGGAAAAAATCTCAGGACAAGAAAAAGGCCCAACAAAAAAGTAAAACAGGAGCAGCAAGTGAAGGGTTCGCGGAGCAAGAAGAGAATGAAAAAATTACTAGCAATGTATAAGTTTCTGCAAATAAACCTGGACAGAACTAGAGCGGCGCACGATGCCCTTCAGGTGAACATTCATAAATATAATATAGATATAGTGATTGTGTCGGAGCCAAACATTAAAATTATCTTAAACACCGAGTGCTACATAGACAAGAACATAAACGCGGCCATAAGAATTATAAATAAACGCATTGTAGTGCATAGCGAAGGATCGGACCACGGGTTTGTCTGGGTCGAACTAGACATGTTCACAGTTTTTTCCTGCTATATTTCACCAAACATTCAACAGGATGAGGTAAATAAGACATTAAACAAGCTAGAATCAGCGATAAAAACCCAAAAGAAACCGGTTATTGTAGCCGGAGACCTGAACGCTAAATCACACATATGGGGATCAACCACAGAAAACAAAAGAGGGGGAATAATCGTTGAATGGTGCACACAATTAAACCTAGTGGTGGTTAACAACGGAGATAAACCTACTTTTGTAAGAGGTATCACCAAATCTCATCTTGATCTAACGATCAGCTCGTACACCATGGCGCCGTTAATACAGAACTGGATGGTACTAGATAGAGAGGAAAGCTTAAGCTTACACCAATACATAACTTATGAAGTAGATGCTATTAAAGTAAAAGAAAACCTCGAAAATAAGTCTTACCGCTGGATTATAAAAGATAAAAGTCTGAAAAGGTTCCAAGAAATGATGCATAAAAAGTTTAAGGACATAAAAAATATGGACGCTGACAAAATAACTCTTACAATCCAACAGGTGGGCCAAAGGTGTTTTGCCACAAAAGGAAACAGGACAAGACAAAATTACTGGTGGAACAAAACACTATCAGAACTAAGGACAAAATGCATTGAAAGCAAAAGGAAACTTCTAAAGGCTCATAAAAAACCAAGCGGAAATGAATTAGAATATCAAGCAATTGCGAACAAATATACACAAGATAAAAATAGATATAAAATCGAAATAAAAAACGCGAAAATTAAATGTTGGGATAAACTTATAGAGGATCTCGATACGGACATATGGGGTACTGCCTATAAAATAGTGTTCAAGAAGTTCGGAATGGCTAGGAATAAAGGTAAATTAAGCAAAAACTCCCAAAGCGAAATAATAGGAAACTTATTTCCTACGGATACGCCCTTTAAGTGGAAGCCTATTGAAGTCAATAGCGAAGAGGTAGAAGAGATTACGGCGGACGAATTAAGGACAGTAGCGAAAAACATCAATGTTAAAAAAGCAGAAGGACCAGATAGAATTCCCCCAATCATAACAAAACAAATAATAGAAGACTACGCGCTGCTTGTATCGAAAATGCTCACCAACTATATGAAACAAGGCCACTTCCCGAATATATGGAAAGTTGGCAGGGTGGTACTTATCGAAAAACCAAGGAAGAATAATAGCCCAACGACATATAGGCCTATATGCCTAATAAACGGACTAGGCAAAGTATATGAACGATGTCTATGTAAACGAATCATAGGGGAAATGGAAATGAAAGGGAGCCTCCACGAACATCAGTACGGATTCAGGAAGGGCAGGTCGACGATAGATGCATTGACCAAAGTGAAGGAACTGGTCGACGAATCCAACAGAGCGGCGTATCAATACCGGGATCTATGTTTGCTGGTAACAATTGACGTTAGAAATGCCTTTAATTCTGCACCTTGGCCAGGTATAGTTAAAGCACTTGAAGCAAAAAGTATTAGCACCTACTTAGTGAAGACCATACAAAGCTACCTTACAAATAGAGCAATAATTTCTGAAGAAGGAGAAAAAATGTCAATTAACAGGGGGGTTCCACAAGGCTCTATTTTGGGTCCGTTGCTTTGGAACATATACTACGACGACGTATTGAACTTGGAAGTACCGCAAGACGTTTCCTTGATCTGTTACGCGGACGATCTTGCAATTGTAGCCAAAGCACGGACAGAGGAAAAATTAGAACTAGTCGCGAACGAAACCATATCGTTAGTGAAAGACTGGATGGAAAAACATAAACTGGAAATAGCCGAGGAAAAAACGGAAGCCGTATTGTTATGGAAAAGGAGAAAAACGCGACCAATAATAATAGAGATAGGTGAAGAAAAAATTACAACATCGAAAAGCCTAAAGTATCTGGGAGTTACATTTGCGGAAAAAATGTCCATGACTTTACACGTAAAAAACGTAACAGAAAAGGCAGAAAAGGTAACATCAAACCTGTACAGAATCATGCCGAATATAAATGGACCCAGCTATTGCAAAAGGAAACTTCTGGGATCAATGGTAGAATCCATCATATTATATGGCTCGACGGTCTGGTCCAACACGATGAATATAAAAAAATACAGAGACCTGCTAATAAAAACACAAAGAAGGGTGGCAATAAGAACAATATCCGCATACCGTACCATTTCGGCTGACGCAGCACTAGTCATCGGCAATGTAATTCCGTTAGACCTATTAATAAGAGAGCGCGGCAAAATTCATCAAGAAAAAAATGCAGATAAAGAAAAACTACGGGATGACACAATATACAAATGGAACCAGACGTGGACGACGAGTAAAAAGGGAGAATGGACAAGAAAATTAATACCAAGTCTAACCACATGGCACAAAAGAAGTCACGGCCAAATCAACTACTGGCTCACGCAATTTTTATCGGGTCACGGTTCATTCCGGAAATATTTACATAAATTTAAAAGAGCTGAAGACGAATTCTGCATATATTGCAAGGATATCGATACTGCAGAACACACGATATTCCACTGTCCGAGATGGCAAAATTACAGAAGGAAAACGGAAATAGAGATCGGCACAGAGCTCACTAAAGAAAATATCATTAAGAAAATGCTAGAAAAAGAAATGTATTGGATAAAAATCGATTCTATGGTTAAAGGCATTATGAATACTAAAGAAACAGAGGAAAGGAGAAGATTTATAGTGCAAACATCATTGACCTTTACCTTTTCGTTCTATAATGCTACATTATTTATAATTTAAGCAGAGGACCCAATTGTTTTTAGACAAAGAATGTATTTTAGTTTATTTTAGTGATGGTGAATTAATTTGTTTTTGTGCAAAGAATGTATTATAGTTTATTTCAGTGTTAGTGTTACTAAGTTCGTTTGGGAGTTTTACTTTTAATTTAGTTTTTTTCATTTACATGAACATAAAACCAAACATATGCTGGATCATTATATATATAAAAAACGCAGGCAGTTAAGAAACTAAGCCAATGGAAACAGCTACTACTCCAGTGTCTTCCATCTTCATATTCCCGTGGTCAACCTGAAGCATGCCTTAGGTGATTCCAGGTTGCCAGACTCCGTGGATGAGGGGAGGGGTTTTAGTGGGTATGCTCACTCGTGAGAGAAGTGATTCCCACATACCCCCACAGAACATGGGGAACCTATAAAAGGTTTCCCCTCCTCTAAAAAAAAAAGGTGGGTGGGTAAGTGAGTGAGTAAGTGGATAAGTGAGTGATTAAGTAAGCGAGTAAGTGAGTGACTAAGTGTGTGAGTAGATTGAGTAAGTGTGTGAGTAAGTGAGTGTGTGAGTGAGTAAGTGGGTGAGTAGATGAGTGAGTAAGTGAGTGTGTATATGAGTGAGTAAGTGAGATAGTGAGTGAGTAATTGAGTGAGTAAATGAGTGAGTATGTGAGTGAGTAAGTGTGTGAGTAAGGAAGTGAGTGAGTAAGTAAGTGAGTAGGTAAGTGAGTAAGTGAGTGAGTAAGTGAGTGAGTAGTAAGTGAGTAAGTGAGTGAGTGAGTGAGTGAGTAAGTGAGTGAGTAAGTGAGTAAGTGATTGAGTAAGTGAGTGAGTAATTGAGTGAGTAACTGAGTGAGCAAGTGAGTGAGTAAGTGAGTGAGTAAGTGAGTGAGTAAGTGAGTGGGTAAGTGAGTGAGTAAGTGAGTGAGTAAGGGAGTGAGTAAGTGAGTGAGTAAGTGAGTGAGTAAGTGAGTGAGTAAGTGAGTGAGTAAGTGAGTGAGTAAGTGAGTGAGTTAGTGAGTGAGTAAGTGAGTGAGTAGTGAGTAAGTGAGGGAGTAAATGAGTAAGTGGGTGAGTATGTGAGTGAGTAAGTGAGTGAGTAAGTGAGTGAGTAAGTGAGTAAAGTGAGTGAGTAAGTGAGTGAGTAAGTGAGTGAGTAAGTGAGTGAGTAAGTGAGTGGGTAAGTGAGTGAGTAAGTGAGTGAGTAAGTGAGTGGGTAAGTGAGTGAGTAAGTGAGTGAGTAAGTGAGTGAGTAAGTGGGTGAGTAAGTGAGTGTGTAAGTGAGTGAGTAAGTGAGTGAGTAAGTGAGTGAGTAAATGAGTGAGTAAGTGAGTGAATGAGTGAGACTAAGTGAGTAAGTTAAGTGAGTGAGCAAGTGAACCAGCGAGTGAGTGAGTGGCTAAGTACATGAGTGGATAAGTACTTGAATGGGTGAATATATGAGTGGGTAATTGGGTGAGAGTGCTACTGGATGAGTGTGTAACTCAATGAGTGGGTGAATGAGTAAGTGGGTGAGTGTGTGAGTATGTGATAGGGTGATAGGGTGGGTGGGTGAGTGGGGAATAGGTGATTGAGTATGTGCAAGTGTCACTGAGTAAGTGAGTAAGTCAGTGAATGAATGAGAGAGAGCAATCTACCATTCGTACGTGTGCATGCTTGCGTGCGTGCATATGTGATAGATGTTTGACAGTTAGTAACATATCGTCGTGGTATTAATGATTGAAGTCAATGTGGGCGAAATACTAGAAATAGCATCATTTATCGATTAATGTTGTAAATTCATATTATTAATGTAATTTACTGATGAATAACAAGTTAAATGTCTTGCATGTTTGAGAAGGTATCTGAATCTACTAGCTGAAGTGGACTAAGGGGGCATCTAGGTGCTCACAAATAACCTCCTCTCATCGCCAGAAAAAGTCTGTCTACCATGTTAATAACGTAAGATACTATTGGCAATCTAAAGTATTTGCAAAGGCAGAGGAAGAAACAAAAAATATTAACTACCATACGTTCACTGAAAAATAATAAATCATGATTACATTTTTTTTGTTACTTTTAAGTTGAATGAAGGTAAATAAGTATGAAGGTTATAGTATATAAATCTACTACAAGTCGTACCCCGACGTCATATTGTAACCAGGAACGCGTCCTAATATCTTAATGTACGTAAGATCTTTTTACTTTATACACTTTTTATTCGTGCAATATATAGGCACACAAGAAATTTGCCTTGTGACCATACATCCCCTTTAATTGATTACTGATCACAATGTATGAATAAAAGATAAATGCGGTACAGGGAACTCAAAAACTGTTATGTTTGCAAAACATAAAAATGATTTATCTCAGCTGCAACTTTAAGATATTCATAAACAATTACATATTTGTAACTTTTTAATTCAAGGAATTTTAAATTTCAGGAAGTAAAAAATAAATTCGTTTTTTGTTTGCTAATAAACCAAATCTATAACTTGGTACCTTTGTACAAAAAATTACAAATTTTGCAAGCAGTGTAGAGTTAATTTAATCTAATTAATTATAATTATCAATTAAAAGCACTAATTAACGTTTTTAACTCCACAAGTTGTACACAATTAAAATTCTAGTACATAACACAAAATTAATTATACTTACAAAAAATTATCAATTTAAAGACTGAAGAATTTCTTTCAAGTTTACTTAAAAACTGCTACTTGTTCCATCACGGAAGAGCGTCATTAATTAAAATTTTATCAAAATTGTTCCCATAATTATGCATAACATGTAGAAAGTTGTTTTGTATTTGAGCATAAAAAGTTTTACTACACTATTATAAATACTAACACAAAAATTACTAATTGAACTTTAATTTCAAATAAAACATAGAATCTAAATTGTATCAAAATCAATTTATAATTGTTTTATTAAAAAAAGTGGAAAAATAGTACTAAAATTAATAGACAATTACAATCGTGAAAAAATTATTGCTAAAATGACCTATGAGTTTACAAATTTATAAATTATAAATTTATGGATCAGTAATCATTTGTCACATGCTAATGTTAAGTATTCTGTATAATTTTTTGCTTATATTAGTATTAGTGGTGTAATTTTAACATCAAAATACATGTCCGTGCAAAATATTTAGAAATTTCCAAATGATTAACTGTTTATCAGAAACCATGTTTTATCTTAGGTACTAGAATTGAAAAAGTTGGAAATCTATATGCATTTTGCATATTGAATGTAGATTCAGTATTGAATTTTTTGCTAGTATATTGTCCAATATGCATACTATTACAGTTTTGCAAATAAAAGATAAAATATTGTATAATACCATATTAGAACGCAACACATGTATATAATAGTTTAATGTATGTAATTAGTGAATATCAAAAATGAAGACAATATTTTGCATTGATTTGTTGTCATCAATCTTGTCATTTTCTGTTTCATGCTTTTTGGAGCACTAAAAAATTCTCCTGGTAACCCAATGTTAAGTTACAGACTCAAACACTGCGTCGAAAGTTGCAGTAAAAAATTAGGTAGGTATGCAATGTATACGACGGTTTCATAGTTATTCAAAAACCCTATGACTTTAATGACAAAAATGGTACTACAAAGTGTGTTATATACGGTGTTACGTTGTTAACGCTAACAAACATTTACCGTGGCTGTCATACATGTTTCAGATTTTTATGGGTTATATACCTCTTTAAACTGGTATTAACAGTGTATGTATAATTGATTGTAATTTTGTTACATTAAAACACACTACATATAGAGCTGTTCCTTTAGGGAAAAAACTGTTCGCGCAAAACTGTTATCCCTATGGTATCGATTTAATATATATATATATATATATATATATATATAATAAGTAAGCTAGAATGTCATAAAATAGTATATTACACTATAAGGGTGGTAAGTAGCCTATTACACCCTGTGTCGTAATAAAAATGAGTGCCTAATAGGCATTACAACCATAATTGTGTGCAATACTTTTTCTACTCCTATCGAGTATAAGTGTTAGTAAGTTAGTAAGTTTTTTATTGCTTTCATACACGTACGTAATTTTCTAATTAATCCTATAAAAAATACTTTACTGCATCAATGAGTTACAAGATTCTTATGGTTCATTCTAATTTCCACATTAAAAGTTAGAGCTCAACTTCGAACTAAAAAAATTAATACTAGTGATGGCATTGTTTTTGTTACTTACCTTAGAATAAGACAAATTAACTCCACTATATTTATGGTTAATTATATGAGACCACTTTATTAACATAGTTATTGTTCTAAAGTAACGTTAAGCTTAAAAGTACTAAATCGGTGAGTTAAGGATGGTACTGATAAATTTTCATATTTCAAACTATTGAAATATATTAAACAATTTTTGCAGTGTACTATAATAAACTATGATTTTCAACACTGTAGTAAATGGCAAATCTGGGTTTTGATTTCTTTGACGGAGTTTCCTAATAATAAACCGTACTTTAAGATTTACCACTTTTAATAAATTCTATCTATATATATATATATATATATATATATATATATATTATATATATATATATATATATATATATATATATTGAGATGTTTAGAAAGAAAGGTAATAGAAGTATCGGACAGCTTACATGACATTTGGGTCATAAAAGGGTAATTTCTGGCTCGAGACAAGTGGAGACACAATTTTACATAAATCTGGTTCACGATGTGTTTAAAATAAATTTATTTGGTATAAATTGATCTGAATATCATTTGCTAAGTTTGGTTTCATCATAAAAGCAATTTGTTGCTACCAAAATTGTCAAAGATGTTGAATATCACCATTTTCGTAGAGTCATTTTAGTAGTGCAATTTTTACAATAAAATTCAATTTTTCAAAGGTAATTTGGCAAGTAGACATTTCACAGGTGTTTAAACATGGACTATGTAGTTAGGATTATGTTAGGGATAAGGTATGTTTAGTTTTAAGAGCAGGAAATACAAAATTTAGTTAAAAGGGTTATAATATGGATAGTATAGACAATTTTCGCACACATTTTGTTAGTGAATTAGTGACAAAGTTTATAATAAATGATTCACAAGAAGAAAGACATTTAGAACATTTTGGCATACAAACATTTATAGTGCCGTACAATTTATAGTGTAAAAATCCCAAAACAGTGTTAGACGATGAGACATTTTCAATGCAAGACTAAATAACATTATGCATTGCAAATAAGTAGTGTGAACAATAAAGACAAGTTATACAAACCTTAAACATAACATTTTAAGTGCTAAAAACATTTTTTAATATGAATTTATTTCATATTTAAAATTTAAGTATGGTTACGTTGTAAATTTTAGATTTTTCACATAATTTTATACTTTTTCCATATTATTAGATTTAGTTTTTGCTCTTAAAGCAAATAATAGATGTTCTTTCACAATATAAATAAGTTTTTATAAGGATACAGCGTTTTTATCCGCAAAATTTTGCTAAATCTAAGTTGATTTCTAGACAAATTTACAAAAACTTAAAATTTTCATTAAAGTAAATGTTTCGAATTTAAAAAGATATGTTTTCTTATGTAAATTGTCCTCAGAATTCCATTTTCAAGTAATTTTAGTGTAGCTTGTAAGTGTGTATAGTTAGTAGCTTATTTTGATTAGATTAAGTTGTTTCGTTTATTAGTGGTAGGATTTATTGCTTATTCGGTGTCCTTTTATTCGAAATTTCACATAGTTTTCATTTCTGTTTTAAATTTCATTTCCGACCATGTATAAGAAAGTTACGGCCAAAATTCCATTTTGTACAATTCTTAATTTTGATTAGCCAATCACATTCATTGTAAATTTTGCAATATGGCTGTAAAAATTGAAATTTCTGTAGCAACCAGAAACCTATAAAAGCAAGAGCTCAGGAAGTCATCTCTCTCAGTTTTTGTTCAAAAAGTGAAAAGATTAAAACAGTGTTGCTAATTTAGTGTTTACTTAACCTAATTTATTTTCGTCGAGAAAGTTTACGGTACGAATAATTTCGAGAGCACTTGTTTTATAGTTTCGGTTAAAATTAAATAGTTCGGTCACCGATACCTGTCGTTGTTAATAAATTATTGCTGTACGATTAATTGATGTCACGATTTTGTGAAAATTTGTTTTCATGTTTTCCGATTTAAAATAATTCTGATATACCAAATTAAATTCCATATTTATTTGGTGAAAAGTTGTTTTATTTATCCGGACAATTCCTCTTAAATAAATATTATATTTTCGGTAACTAAAATAAAATTGTGTTAACAAAAATCTTGGATACTAATAATACATTTTAAACGAAATCAGTCATAAAGATTTAAAACCATTTTTAATAAAAGTTACCATTGTAAATAAGTGTTTGGAGGTTGCCGTTTTTGGAAGGAAAACATCTTGAAGATTGGAGGTTGGTGTCTTCGAGAACCGAGATAGCAGTTGGATATTAGTAACAACAACAGCCGAGTGAACATTGCCTGCCTCCAGCTGAAGTTTGAAGACATCATTCTATCGACAGGAAGGATTGTATCTGTGAGTTTTAAAATTTTTATAACCCTGTTATTGGTATTTCCTGCAATCTATATTTGTTTTATGTTATTCATTAAGAATTTCAATTATTTACCTGTGTAAACACCTGTGAAGCAAATCATTTCTTTTCTTTTCTAAATTTTCACATTTTGATCCAAACATTAAAATTTCTTAATTATTTGACATTTTTGACAGTTTTAATTATTTTCACTTAAAGTCAGTAACGCATGCGTTAGAAAGCAAAACTTATTCAGAGCAAATTTTATACGTCAAATTCAATTAAGTATAGGATATTTCTTATACAAAAATATATTATCTTCAACTAAATCCTTGAACCTTATCCCATTGAGATCCCTGAGCTAGTTTGGTGCAAAAATAACATTTAAAGTTAAAATAAATACTTATCAAAGTAAATTCAATTAAAAATCTTTGATATCTTATCCCAATTTGAGATCCGTAATCATAATTTAATAATTTAATACCTAAGATAATACATTACAATTTATTGGCACCGCAACGTGTGGGCACGATTTAGTTTGAAGATTTTGTATAAAAGCACAAAAAATTTTATAGATATTTAGTTTTTCATTTTTTCGTTCATTGTTATTTGTTATTTTTGTTTATTGTTTATTGTGTTATTAGTGTTAGGATTTTTTATAAAAGGGGCAAATTTAGTTAGTACGACTAGTGAATGCAAGATTGGGGTTTGAATTTGTAGAAAGTTGAAATTTGGATCCACTCTATGAATAAGCTGTTCATCAGTTCTGCAAACTTTTCCATATTGTACAGGGTCGTTCGAAATTCGTTACGTTTCCGCTAGGTACAAAAATGCAGAAAAGTTCATTATTTCAAATGGAACACCCTATATATTATCGAATATTCTGATAGACAATTGAAGTCCCTTTAAAATGATGTGTCATGTTCCTATACCTAAACAGATCACCCGACCTCACACCTCTTGATTTTTACTAGTGGGGTAATTTGAAGAGGAAGGTTTATATGACACCGGTACTCACGAAACAAGACCTGCGTCAACGAGTTATCAGGAGCATTGAAGAGCTAGATCCCACAGAGATAAGGCGGACCACAATTTCATCAACGATTATTCGTATTCTGAAATGTTTGGAAACCAACGGTCGTCATTTTGAAAATTTATTGTAAATGCTTTCTAGTTTTGTTAGTTCTTTTGATATTATTTGCGGATTCATGTTTAACTGAACTTGTTATTTGACGTTCTTTTTTTATAAATAACAGTAAGTATTAATAATTAATGAAATTATTGTATAATCGTACAAACTTTCTTTTGTCCATTGGTCGCAAATTGGGATACATTTCGTTGCATGTTCTCGCTATAATTTGGTCACATTGTCCATGAAAAATAAATAGTTTTATCAAAACTTGAATTGTGTAGTAATTTTCTGCTATTTTGACCCTTTTCAAATTTCTCCCGTTAAAATGAACACCCGAATGTTTTATTATTAGTGCACTAATTGTAACCGAAAAGACAGAATAGTGCGATTTTTATAGGAAGATGCTTCTATTTCGGAAACCTTACTGTTTAAGTATAGAAACATGATATATCATTTTAAAGGGACTTCAATTGTCTATCAGAATATTCGATAATATACAGGGTGTCCCATTTGATATAATGAACTTTTATGCATTTTTGTACCTTTCGGAAACGTAACGAATTTCGAACGACCCTGTACAATATGGAACCAATTTCGTTGTGCAGAACTGATAAACAGCTTATTCATAGAGTCCATCCAGAATTTCAACTTTCTACAAATTCAAACACCATAATCATTCGATTGGAACCATGTTTTGGCTAAAAAATAAGGAAATTAATTAATTACTCAAAAACGGTTGAAGATAGGCATAGGGATGTGTGATGCAAAAATAATTTAAAAGTAATAGCGAATAACAATAATAATATACAGGGCGTCTATTAAAATATCAAAGGTGATGCCACTTTTCCACATAAGTGACAACTCGCAACGCTGAAAATTTTAGATCGATAGATCCGAGCCAGCCATGCAAGTGACCAAATTTTCAAAAAGATATGTCTCGTTTTCCGTAAACGTTGGTACCGTCAATAATTATATATATATATATATATATATATATATATATAATGTAATGTATAATTTTTTAATTTATTAATTTCAATAATTCAATATGGGGATAGGGTTCTAGGATTTAGTTGAAGATAATATATTTTTGTATAAGAAATATCCTATACTAAATTGAATTTGACGTATAAAATTTGCTCTGAATAAGTTTTGCTTTCTAACGCATGCGTTACTGACTTTAAGTGTAAAATAATTAAAACTGTCAAAAATGTCAAATAATTAAGAAATTTTAATGTTTGGATCAAAATTGAAAATTTAGAAAAGAAAAGGAAATGATTTGCTTCACAGGTGTTTACACAGGTAAATAATTGAAAATTCTTAATTAATAACATAAACAAATATAGATTGCAGGAAATACCAATAACAGGGTTATAAAATTTTAAAAACTCACAGATACAATCCTTCCTGTCGATTGAAAGATGTCTTCAAACTTCAGCTGGAGGCAGGCAATGTTCACTCGGATGTTGTTGTTACGAATATCCAACTGCTATCTCGGTTCTCGAAGACACCAACCTCCAATCTTCAAGATGTTTTCCTTCCAAAAACGGCAACCTCCAAACACTTATTTACTATGGTAACTTTTATTAAAAATGGTTTTAAATCTTTATGACTGATATCGTTTAAAATGTATTATTAGTATCCAAGATTTTTGTTAACACAATTTTTATTTTAGTTACCGAAAATATAATATTTATTTAAGAGGAATTGTCCGGATAAATAAAACAACTTTTCACCAAATAAAAATGGAATTTAATTTGGTATATCAGTATTATTTTAAATCGGAAAACATGAAAACAAATTTTACACAAAATCGTGACATCAATTAATCGTACAGCAATGATTTATTAACAACGACAGGTATCGGTGACCGAACTATTTAATTTTGACCGAAGTTATAAAAACAAGTGCTCTCGAAATTATTCGTACCGTAAACTTTCTCGACGAAAATAAATTAGGTTAAGTAAACACTAAATTAGCAACACTGTTTTAATCTTTTCACTTTTTGAACAAAAACTGGAGAGAGAATGACTTCCTGAGCTCTTGCTTTTATAGGTTTCTGGTTGCTACAGAAATTTCAATTTTTTTACAGCCATATTGCAAAATTTACAATGAATGTGATTGGCTAATCAAAATTAAGAATTGTACAAAATGGAATTTTGGCCGTAACTTTCTTATACATGGTCGGAAATGAAATTTAAAACAGAAATGAAAACTATGTGAAATTTCGAATAAAAGGACACCGAATAAGCAATAAATCCTACCACTAATAAACGAAACAACTTAATCTAATCAAAATAAGCTACTAACTATACACACTTACAAGCTACACTAAAATTACTTGCGAAAATGGAATTCTGAGGACAATTTACATAAGAAAACATATTTTTAAATTCGAAACATTTACTTTAATGAAAATTTTAAGTTTTGTAAATTTGTCTAGAATTCAACTTAGATTTAGCAAATTTTTGCGGATAAAACGCTGTATCCTTATAAAAACTTATTTATATTGTGAAAGAACATCTATTATTTGCTTTAAGAGCAAAAACTAAATCTAATAATATGGAAAAAGTATAAAATTATGTGAAAAATCTAAAATTTACAACGTAACCATACTTAAATTTTAAATATGAAATAAATTCATATTAAAAATGTTTTAGCACATAAAATGTTATGTTTAAGGTTTGTACAACTTGTCTTTATTGTTCACCTACTTATTTGCAATGCATAATGTTATTTAGTCTTGCATTGAAAATATCTCATCGTCTAACACTGTTTTGGGATTTTTACACTATAAATTGTACGGCACTATAAATGTTTGTATGCCAAAATGTTCTAAATGTCTTTCTTCTTGTGAATCATTTATTATAAGTTTTGTCACTAATTCACTAACAAAAATGTGTGCGAAAATTGTCTATACTATCCATATTATAACCCTTTTAACTAAATTTTGTATTTCCTGCTTTTAAAAACTAAACATACCTTATCCCTAACATAATCCTAACTACATAGTCCATGTTTAAACACCTGTGAAATGTCTACTTGCCAAATTACCTTTGAAAAATTGAATTTTATTGTAAAATTGCACTACTAAAATGACTCTACGAAAATGGTGATATTTAACATCTTTGACAATTTTGGTAGCAACAAATTGCTTTTATGATGAAACCAAACTTAGCAAATGATATTCAGATCAATTTATACCAAATAAATTTATTTTAAACACATCGTGAACCATATTTATGTAAAATTGTGTCTCGCACTTGTCTCGAGCCAGAAATTACCCCTTTTATGACCCAAATGTCATGTAAGCTGTCCGATACTTCTATTACCTCTTTCTAAACATCTCAAATTCCCCAATTTAAGAATGAAGATATTTTTGTACAAGAAAATATTAAGTTCTTTAATTGACCTACCTATTAAAATTAAATTTTGAAATATGGATAAATCATGGAATATGAAATTTACCTCTACTACTACCATCCTTTATATTGACTAATTCATATGTAGTACCCCAAAACATTTTTTACCCTATACGGACCTTCATATGGTAGTAAGATTTTGCCCATTTTTCGGTTATCTAACTTTAAACGGGTAGATTATAAATCCCTTTTTAAATTAACCTTTTTTTTTTCAAAGTTTCTTTTCTAATTACTAAAACTTACAATTTTTTGTTCAAGGGAAATTTTAATTAACCTTTTGTTCCTCCAGGGTTTTCTTTAATTTTTTATTAATTTGGGCATGTGTTTAAATTTATTATTATATTTTATATTAAATACTTACCCGTTTGTTTCCTACTTTTCTTAAAATTTAATCCTTCGAAATTTTGGCTTTGGGGCCAGGATGTTTCAAAGAAATTATCTTTTTATTTTAACTTTTTACAAATTTGGATTCAAATAACTTGTCGGCTAAAAACTTTTGGTTTTGTTTTTATAACCAAGAAATCATTTTTTGGGGACCCTTATATTTTGAAGATAAGAATTGGTAAAGATGAATTAAACTGGGTACAGCCTACAATAAAAGATTAAATTTATATAAACCGCATATCCAGTATTTGAAGGTGGAAAGAATTATAAAGGATGAGCAATTCGATATCAATCACATTGGTTACAAGCAAGAAGTTATAAACATTATACAAGAAAATTTGGTGTTGATAAATGAAGAACCTAGCGTAGCAAGTAAATATGTACATAAAATTGAGGTGCCTAGATGAATCTAAAATTTTCATACTTCTATAAGTTATTCTTATTTCAAAATTTAATTTTAATAGGTAGGTCAATTAAAGAACTTAATATTTTCTTGTACAAAAATATCTTCATTCTTAAATTGGGGAATTTGAGATGTTTAGAAAGAGGTAATGGAAGTATCGGACAGCTTACATGACATTTGGGTCATAAAAAGGGGTAATTTCTGGCTCGAGACAAGTGCGAGACACAATTTTACATAAATCTGGTTCACGATGTGTTTAAAATAAATTTATTTGGTATAAATTGATCTGAATATCTTTTGCTAAGTTTGGTTTCATCATAAAAAGCAATTTGTTGCTACCAAAATTGTCAAAGATGTTAAATATCACCATTTTCGTAGAGTCATTTTAGTAGTGCAATTTTTACAATAAAATTCAATTTTTCAAAGGTAATTTGGCAAGTAGACATTTCACAGGTGTTTAAACATGGACTATGTAGTTAGGATTATGTTAGGGATAAGGTATGTTTAGTTTTTAAGAGCAGGAAATACAAAAATTTAGTTAAAAGGGTTATAATATGGATAGTATAGACAATTTTCGCACACATTTTTGTTAGTGAATTAGTGACAAAATTTATAATAAATGATTCACAAGAAGAAAGACATTTAGAACATTTTGGCATACAAACATTTATAGTGCCGTACAATTTATAGTGTAAAAATCCCAAAACAGTGTTAGACGATGAGACATTTTCAATGCAAGACTAAATAACATTATGCATTGCAAATAAGTAGTGTGAACAATAAAGACAAGTTATACAAACCTTAAACATAACATTTTAAGTGCTAAAAACATTTTTTAATATGAATTTATTTCATATTTAAAATTTAAGTATGGTTACGTTGTAAATTTTAGATTTTTCACATAATTTTATACTTTTTCCATATTATTAGATTTAGTTTTTGCTCTTAAAGCAAATAATAGATGTTCTTTCACAATATAAATAAGTTTTTTATAAGGATACAGCGTTTTATCCGCAAAAATTTGCTAAATCTAAGTTGATTTCTAGACAAATTTACAAAAACTTAAAATTTTCATTAAAGTAAATGTTTCGAATTTAAAAAGATATGTTTTCTTATGTAAATTGTCCTCAGAATTCCATTTTCGCAAGTAATTTTAGTGTAGCTTGTAAGTGTGTATAGTTAGTAGCTTATTTTGATTAGATTAAGTTGTTTCGTTTATTAGTGGTAGGATTTATTGCTTATTCGGTGTCCTTTTATTCGAAATTTCACATAGTTTTCATTTCTGTTTTTAAATTTCATTTCCGACCATGTATAAGAAAGTTACGGCCAAAATTCCATTTTTGTACAATTCTTAATTTTGATTAGCCAATCACATTCATTGTAAATTTTGCAATATGGCTGTAAAAAAATTGAAATTTCTGTAGCAACCAGAAACCTATAAAAGCAAGAGCTCAGGAAGTCACTCTCCAGTTTTGTTCAAAAAGTGAAAAGATTAAAACAGTGTTGCTAATTTAGTGTTTACTTAACCTAATTTATTTTCGTCGAGAAAGTTTACGGTACGAATAATTTCGAGAGCACTTGTTTTATAGTTTCGGTTAAAATTAAATAGTTCGGTCACCGATACCTGTCGTTGTTAATAAATTATTGCTGTACGATTAATTGATGTCACGATTTTGTGTAAAATTTGTTTTCATGTTTTCCGATTTAAAATAATTCTGATATACCAAATTAAATTCCATTTTATTTGGTGAAAAGTTGTTTTATTTATCCGGACAATTCCTCTTAAATAAATATTATATTTTCGGTAACTAAAATAAAATTGTGTTAATAAAAATCTTGGATACTAATAATACATTTTAAACGAAATCAGTCATAAAGATTTAAAACCATTTTAATAAAAGTTACCATTGTAAATAAGTGTTTGGAGGTTGCCGTTTTGGAAGGAAAACATCTTGAAGATTGGAGGTTGGTGTCTTCGAGAACCGAGATAGCAGTTGGATATTAGTAACAACAACAGCCGAGTGAACATTGCCTGCCTCCAGCTGAAGTTTGAAGACATCATTCAATCGACAGGAAGGATTGTATCTGTGAGTTTTAAAATTTTTATAACCCTGTTATTGGTATTTCCTGCAATCTATATTTGTTTTATGTTATTAATTAAGAATTTCAATTATTTACCTGTGTAAACACCTGTGAAGCAAATCATTTCCTTTTCTTTTCTAAATTTCACATTTTGATCCAAACATTAAAATTTCTTAATTATTTGACATTTTGACAGTTTTAATTATTTTCACTTAAAGTCAGTAACGCATGCGTTAGAAAGCAAAACTTATTCAGAGCAAATTTTATACGTCAAATTCAATTAAGTATAGGATATTTCTTATACAAAATATATTATCTTCAACTAAATCCTTGAACCTTATCCCCATTGAGATCCTGAGCTAGTTTGGTGCAAAAATAACATTTAAAGTTAAAATAAATACTTCCACCTCAAAGTAAATTCAATTAAAAATCTTTGATATCTTATCCCAATTTGAGATCCGTAATCATAATTTAATAATTTAATACCTAAGATAATATACATTACAATTTATATATATATATACATATACCGGAAGTCGAAATGCTTGTCAAAATTCCTAAAATGACGTTTGGTTGGAGTAACAACCCAGCCAAGTTTCATTTAAATCGATAGATAAATAAAAAAAAACAGCCGAAAGTGATCTGTGCATATATATATATATATATATATATATATATATATATATATATATAGTATAAATTTATTAAAAGTGGTAAATCTTAAAGTACGGTTTATTATTAGGAAACTCCGTCAAAGAAATCAAAACCCAGATTTGCCATTTACTACAGTGTTGAAAATCATAGTTTATTATAGTACACTGCAAAAATTGTTTAATATATTTCAATAGTTTGAAATATGAAAATTTATCAGTAATCCTTAACTCACCGATTTAGTACTTTTAAGCTTAACGTATAAATGGTAACTTAAAATTAGGGTGTCTTAAAATCATATTTGTAAACAAACTTTCCTTAATACTAATAAATGCTTCTTCTTTTCTTCTATCCCAACTCCAACGTACGTTTTTTCTTAACAAGTCTACCAAAGGAATAGATAATTCAGCATATCCGGAAATGAACTTACGATAGTAATTAACTACCCCTAAAAAACCTCTCAACGTTCTTAAATTTTTAGGACGAGGATATTCTTTTATTTCGGCCAATCTACTATCATTTAGTTTTACTCCCGTCTGCCCTATTTCATAACCCAAGTACATGACTTCTCTCATAAAAAAGTAACATTTTCTAAATTTAATTTTAAACCATTTGTGGCTAAAGCTTCCATGATTGTTTTGATGTGTAGACAGTGTTCTTCTTCGTTCTTACTAAATATTAGAATATCGTCTATGTAGTGCATACAGAAATGTTCGAATCTATTTAAAATTTCTTGCATAGCTCTTACTAATGCAGCAGACGAAGAACTAAGTCCGAAAGGTACCACTTTAAATTGGTATATTTCTCCTTCGATACTAAACCCTGTGTACTTCCTACCGACTTTTCCAAAGGTATTAGCCAAAATGAATTCTTAAGGTCTAATTTAGTAAAGATTTTTTCTCCCAAATTTTACTAAGGAGCACGTCCATATTTTGTGGCGTTTCATATTGAGGTTTAGATCTGGAATTGAGCTTCCTTGCATCAAGGCACAGTCTAATGCTGTCATCCTTTTTCTTTACAACAACCAACGGATTTAGATAACTGGTCTTTGATCTTTCTATGATACCGTTTTCTAGCATTTCATTAATTTCTTTTAACCTGCTCTCTTCTGGCGTAGGGAATAGGATATATTTTGTTATGGAACGGAGAATCGTCTGTCACTTCAATTTTATGTACATATTTACTTGCTACGCTAGGTTCTTCATTTATCAACACCAAATTTTCTTGTATAATGTTTATAACTTCTTGCTTGTAACCAATGTGATTGATATCGAATTGCTCATCCTTTATAATTCTTTCCACCTTCAAATACTGGATATGCGGTTTATATAAATTTAATCTTTTATTGTAGGGCTGTACCCAGTTTAATTCATCTTTACCAATTCTTATCTTCATATGTTGCGCATCGATAATCAATTTTAATTGCTTAATCAAATCCATTCCGATTATTAACTCCATTTTTAAATTGTTAGTTATAAACCATTGTGTTTGAAAATCTGTTCCCCTACCTTAGCTTCAGTATGTAGCATCCTATTTATAGTGCTAAGCTTCTTATCCGTAGCTGCCATAACTTCTATTTTGTTTATTCTAATGATCTCATCTTTAAATAAATCGTTATTCTCTACGATGATTTTTCCTGTATTAATGAAATTTCTGATCCGGTATCAACTAATCCTAATAAATTTAAATTCTTAATTCTGATGTTAACGAAAGGTAATAAAATGTTTGCAGTTTCTGGTTCTGAATTTTGTTCAATTTCTAAAAATTCCGTAGGATGTTGGTAGTTTGTCTTTACATTGTTGACAAGGAAGCTCGTATTTAAAAATTTTGAACGGTGATCTTGTCAAAGTCCTTTTGTGTGTTCTTTTCTTCTCTTGGGATGCATGTACGATGGCATTGACCCAACTAATCCTTCCACAACTCGGTTCCTCCTTCTCTTCTCGTACCTGGATGTTATTCACCCTCCTATTCTGATCATCCACGATCTCTTGGTATGGCCTTCTATTTTCTTTTTGCATATCATTTCTACGATGATCCTTTCCTTCATTCTCTCTATTATTCTGATGCTCCCGTTCATTATCCTTGGCTTGATTGTTGTAATTAAATCTGTTCCTATCGTAGCCATTATTATATCCCCCTCTTCTTTGTTGGAAGTTGTTCCTCTCTCTTCCCGATCTATAATTGCTTTCTCTATTGTTGCCATTTTGGAAATACTCTCTACGATTATCAGCACGATGATATTGATTTTGATAATCTCTCCTGTCATTTCCATAATTCCTATTATAATTGTCTCTCCTATTTTCCTCTCTTTCGTGCCTGTAATTATATTCCCTTCTGTCATTTCCATAATTCCTAGGGTTAAATTCTCTCTTTTCGTAACTGTTCTGATGCTGTTCGTATGCATCGTATCTTCTTAAAAATTGCAGTAGTGATGTTATATTATCTATATTTTGCAGAATAATGTTTTCTGCCACATTATTCTCCAGTTGCCTTGCTAAATATTGGACTATTTCTTGTTCATTCATCGGTGGTGTGAAGTATCTTGCTATTTGGTATTTCTTCATTACATAAATCTCCCTCGAAGTGCCATAGTTTTTGTCATACTTCGCCCTTGAAAATTCTTCCTTATTACATTTTGTTGGACATCACTCCAATATTGTTTGGTAAATAATTCCTTGAAGTGCTTATAATCGGTACATTGCTCTTGTACTAAATTGTACCATAGTTCGGCATTCCCTTTAAGCATCTTTCTCACCAAACGCATTCTTTGTTTATTGTCCTTAATGTCATTAAAATATTCTTCTATATTTTTCAAAAATAGCATTGGCGATTCTTGCTTCTTTCCTTCAAATTTATATGGCATCTCTTGATTCCACATGCAATTTTCCCAGCCGATTTGAAAATTTCGAGGTGTTTCACGTTCTTTCAACTCTTCTAGGTCATGATCGTGTATTCTTAGTTTATTGCAAATTTCCCCATCTGTTTCTTGTTCTCATCCTATTCTTATCCACCTGGAAACATATTTGTTCGTGGATGTCATGTATCCTTCCTACTCTATCATTTATTTCGTTAGAAGCCTCTTCTCTTAGACGGGTTTCAGTTCTAATATTCTTGTCCAACTTTCCTATCTTGTCATCTGCTTCTTCCTTATTGTCGATAATCGTTCCCCATAACTTATCATTTTCTCGGTTTTTATCATGTCTTGCTTCCTATTTTCTTCCGCTTTCATCATGTCTTCCTTTCTACTCTCTTCCGCTTTCATCATGTCTTCCTTTCTACTCTCTTCCGCTTTCATTAGCATGGCGATTATCATGTCCACGTCTAAGGTTTTGCTTTCTCTAACTGGACTTCCCCTTCTTGTCGTGCTTCAACATCCTTTTCAATATCCTCCATCTTTGTAACTAGATCCTGTTTTTTCTTTTACCTCAATATCTTTAGGTCCGTAAACTTTTCCTGATCTAGTTACTCTACGATCTTGCATTCACTAGTCGTACTAACTAAATTTGCCCTTTTATAAAATCCTAACACTAATAACACAATAAACAATAAACAATAACTAATAACAAATAACAATGAACAATAAACGAAAAATGAAAAACTAAATATCTATAAAAATTTTTTTGTGCTTTTATATCCAAAATCTTCAAGCTAAATCGTGCCCACACGTTGCGGTGCCAATAAATTGAAATGTATTTTTTTTTTTAATTTATTAATTTCAATAATTTCAATATGGGGAAAGGGTTCAAGGATTTAGTTGAAGATAATATATTTTTGTATAAGAAATATCCTATACTAAATTGAATTTGACGTATAAAATTTGCTCTGAATAAGTTTTGCTTTCTAACGCATGCGTTACTGACTTTAAGTGTAAAATAATTAAAACTGTCAAAAATGTGTCAAATAATTAAGAAATTTTAATGTTTGGATCAAAATGTGAAAATTTAGAAAAAGAAAAGGAAATGATTTGCTTCACAGGTGTTTACACAGGTAAATAATTGAAATTCTTAATTAATAACATAAAACAAATATAAATTGCAGGGAAATACCAATAACAGGGTTATAAAAAATTTTAAAAACTCACAGATACAATCCTTCCTGTCGATTGAAAGATGTCTTCAAACTTCAGCTGGAGGCAGGCAATGTTCACTCGGATGTTGTTGTTACGAATATCCAACTGCTATCTCGGTTCTCGAAGACACCAACCTCCAATCTTCAAGATGTTTTCCTTCCAAAAAACGGCAACCTCCAAACACTTATTTACTATGGTAACTTTTATTAAAAATGGTTTTAAATCTTTATGACTGATATCGTTTAAAATGTATTATTAGTATCCAAGATTTTTGTTAACACAATTTTATTTTAGTTACCGAAAATATAATATTTATTTAAGAGGAATTGTCCGGATAAATAAAACAACTTTTCACCAAATAAAAATGGAATTTAATTTGGTATATCAGAATTATTTTAAATCGGAAAACATGAAAACAAATTTTACACAAAATCGTGACATCAATTAATCGTACAGCAATGATTTATTAACAACGACAGGTATCGGTGACCGAACTATTTAATTTTGACCGAAGTTATAAAACAAGTGCTCTCGAAATTATTCGTACCGTAAACTTTCTCGACGAAAATAAATTAGGTTAATGTAAACACTAAATTAGCAACACTGTTTTAATCTTTTCACTTTTGAACAAAAACTGAGAGAGAATGACTTCCTGAGCTCTTGCTTTTATAGGTTTCTGGTTGCTACAGAAATTTCAATTTTTTACAGCCATATTGCAAAATTTACAATGAATGTGATTGGCTAATCAAAATTAAGAATTGTACAAAATGGAATTTTGGCCGTAACTTTCTTATACATGGTCGGAAATGAAATTTAAAAACAGAAATGAAAACTATGTGAAATTTCGAATAAAAGGACACCGAATAAGCAATAAATCCTACCACTAATAAACGAAACAACTTAATCTAATCAAAATAAGCTACTAACTATACACACTTACAAGCTACACTAAAATTACTTGCGAAAATGGAATTCTGAGGACAATTTACATAAGAAAACATATCTTTTAAATTCGAAACATTTACTTTAATGAAAATTTTAAGTTTTGTAAATTTGTCTAGAATTCAACTTAGATTTAGCAAAATTTTGCGGATAAAACGCTGTATCCTTATAAAACTTATTTATATTGTGAAAGAACATCTATTATTTGCTTTAAGAGCAAAAACTAAATCTAATAATATGGAAAAAGTATAAAATTATGTGAAAAATCTAAAATTTACAACGTAACCATACTTAAATTTTAAATATGAAATAAATTCATATTAAAAATGTTTTAGCACATAAAATGTTATGTTTAAGGTTTGTACAACTTGTCTTTATTGTTCACACTACTTATTTGCAATGCATAATGTTATTTAGTCTTGCATTGAAAATATCTCATCGTCTAACACTGTTTTGGGATTTTACACTATAAATTGTACGGCACTATAAATGTTTGTATGCCAAAATGTTCTAAATGTCTTTCTTCTTGTGAATCATTTATTATAAGTTTTGTCACTAATTCACTAACAAAAATGTGTGCGAAAATTGTCTATACTATCCATATTATAACCCTTTTAACTAAATTTTGTATTTCCTGCTTTAAAAACTAAACATACCTTATCCCTAACATAATCCTAACTACATAGTCCATGTTTAAACACCTGTGAAATGTCTACTTGCCAAATTACCTTTGAAAAATTGAATTTTATTGTAAAATTGCACTACTAAAATGACTCTACGAAAATGGTGATATTTAACATCTTTGACAATTTTGGTAGCAACAAATTGCTTTTATGATGAAACCAAACTTAGCAAATGATATTCAGATCAATTTATACCAAATAAATTTATTTTAAACACATCGTGAACCATATTTATGTAAAATTGTGTCTCGCACTTGTCTCGAGCCAGAAATTACCCTTTTATGACCCAAATGTCATGTAAGCTGTCCGATACTTCTATTACCTCTTTCTAAACATCTCAATATATATATATATATATATATTTGTGTGTGTGTGTGTGTGTGTGTGTGTGTGTGTGTGTATAGTAGCAGTTGAGCCTTTATTAAAAACAGAATTGGCAATGAGTTTGTGCTATACTTTATGACCCACATGTTCTTTGAAGTTAACAGATCTCTAACTGCATTGATTAGAATGATGGCAGAAATAATGTCGCAAGTTAAAATAACCCAAACGTAATCAATATCTTGCTACATCACAATTAAATATGCCTTGTTTAATATATACTGTGAATTAGATTGGCTTGTTTTCATGTTGGCAAGATAAATCTACTTTTTGTAACATGTTGGTAGATTAGGTCATATCCAAAGTTATTATACAATAACCTTTTTTTTGATTAACTAAGTAACCTACTAAATTAACTGCAACAAAAGCTCATAATGTATTATCAAATATAATGTATCATGTAAAATTTACATAGTTTTAAAACGAGCCATATTCGATACTGCACAAGTTTCCATTTTCAATTTTAAAATACAATCGGCCAATTGTACAGGTTATATATATATATATATATATATATATATATATATATACATTTATCTGTGTGTGCGTGTGTGTCACTTTACTTCTGCTTCTCGTGATCCGAATCCTACAAGGAAAATTAAAGAACATTTAAAGTCACCCAAAGATGTTTCAAGTCCATTATCATCGTTCGGAGTGTATAAATCTTGTTCGTACGGAAATGTATTCATTGGAACTACATAATATAACTTTGGTACGAGACGTACAGAACATACGAGATTTTGTAGATTAGATCAACCAGAGAAATCTTACAATAAGGAAATATTGTGAAGACAAACTTATTATTATGTTCGTTAACCACGTGAAGCTATAGTGAGGTATAAGCATCGTAATGGTTTCAATAGGCAAGAAAAAAGCCTGTTTAAACAGGTTTTGGCATCTTATAATTAAGAAAAATGACAATGGTACGTCCTAATTTTAATTTTAGCTTTTGGTATGTCTAGGTTATTCTAATCTGATTATTACGTTGGTTAGAAACACCCTGCAGTTCTCGATTCTAAGGATACTTTCTCTAAATTAAGTATTCAATATGAATATAAACGGTTGTTACATGTTGACCTACAACCATATATCTTCATTACGTGAACCATGCTAGTTACTTTCTTGCACAAGTTTAACAAGACCAGTTCAGAGCAAACTCAAACTAAAACTGTGGTGTAGATTATTGTTGGCTATTTAGATTACGAGATCGTAAAACATTTAACCTAACAAAGACTACGAGGGTAAGGTGAATAGTTCTCATCTCGACACAGAGATGGCCTCCAATCAGGAAAAATGTATGTTTCCTGCCTGTGTGAACGTATTATTAGTTCGTATGACAAGTTTCAACTTGTTCTCTCAAGTAGTTTGTTTACACTAATTCTTACAGTAGACGGCTTGCGTGTTTTTCGTTAAAATGAATAAATTTGAATATCGTGCGGTAATAAAATTCTTCGTTTTGGATGGATTAACCCCTAAGGAAATTCATCCGAATTTGACAAAAGGTTACGTGGACTCTGCTACTTCCATGTCAACCGTTAAAAAGTGAGCATCTGAATTTAAACGTGGTCGCGTATCTCTCGAAGATGACTCACGTGAAGGACGGCCAAAAAGCGCAACCACACCAGAAACCATTGAAAAAGTGCATCATATCGTGTTGGACGGTAGGCACGTAAATATGAATGAGATAGCTGAGGCTGTGGAGATATCGAAAGAATGGGTGCGAAACATCTTGCACAAATAATTAGGGATGCGAAAGCTCTGCGCAAGATGGGTACCGCATTTGCTGAATGCCGATCAAAATCAAATGTGCAAACGATTTTCGCAGCAATCTTTGAACCGATTCAATAGGGATACAACCGATTTTGTGCGGCGATTTGTCACCATGTATGAGACATGGGTTCTCGACTACACGCCAGAAACTAAACATCACTCCAAGCAGTGGATGGAAGCCAGTGGTTCAGCGCCAAAGAACGCGAAAGCGATCGTATCTGCCGGAAAGATCTTGGCCAGCGTTTTTTGGGATGCGAAAGGGATCCTGTTAATTGATTACCTTGCAAAAGGCAGAAAAATTACAGGCAAATATTACTCCAATCTTCTTGACCAGCTGGATGCCAAAATTCGCGAGAGGAGGTCTGGCTTGAAGAATAAATAAACCATCTTTTACCAGGACAACTGACGAAGATAACTGTAAGTGTTAACGAAACGTTTAGATTGTATAATTTAAGATACGCCATTAAAAAACCCAAAAAAGATAAGTACTTTATTAAATATCTTCACAACCTTAGAAACTCTCATTTCCGGGAAGGAATACTGATGGAGAAACGCTGGACCAAGTGTGTTGAAGTCAAGGGAGATTACGTACAAAAATAAAATCATTGTTTGACTGAAAGTCGCAGTCTTTCATTGTAAGGCCGAGAATTTTTCACCTTACCCTCGTATGCTTCACAATTACAGCTATTTATTTAGATCTTGTTAGTGATTAGAATTACAGATGGGTTTATTACAAGCCTATTGCGCTTTATATCAAGGCGTGGTAAATACTCTAGTATTTTTATTAAATGCCATTTAAAGTGTGTAATTGGTCACAATGATAATTTTGTACAGTTTTTTTCAGGCATGTATAAATTCCCGACCACTTCATTCTCAGTGAAGCAACCTAAACCATCTAACTCGGGCACATTTTCTCATTGGCCAATCAGTAATTACTCCACCAGTACATCTTACAAATTATAAACAGTGTTATTAACATGATATAAACATTGCCAAAAAATGTAGTAGCATTTATGGTGGAGGTTAGCAAAAGTATACATAACTGAATTGCAGGTAACAAATGGTGACGCCAAACTATCAAATTACTAAAACCTGGCCATTTCGTTGTAATATAGGAGGATAACCAACCACCATTAAAATGAAGTATAGGTCATATTGTTCAAGTTCGCTCAGAAGCTGATGGTATTGCTATTTATTTATTGTTATTTATTCAAATATAAGGTAATCAATAATCGCAGATGCATATATAACAATGATGAACAATTGAGCATTTGATTTATGATGGTAAATTATTAGAGATTAGTAGAAAGAAATTAAAAAATCCAGTTTTACTAAAAGGAGATGTTTGGCATGTAGGAAGAGAATAACTAACTTCTAAATATTCATACTAATCTCTCAAATTTTTTGATAATTTGAATTCAGAGGTGCTATAAATAATATCAAAAACTTTAATTTTGACATGTTGTAATATATAACTTAGGTAAAAGGCAACACTTCTTTTATATTTATTCACTTTCAGATATTAATATTGATCTCTAATAGAGTATTACATATAATTTAGGTAATTATCAAATAACCAATTTTCAATTCAAAACGCATGTAGTATTACAATAAAACAGTTACACTCACGCTCGCACGCACGCGCGCACTGTAACTCGCTCATTTCACCATATAGAGAAAGTAAAAAAGTTGTCATTTATATAATTTTTTGCGTAGATTGCGATGATGTAGTCAAAATTTTTTACTTTTGACATAAACATGTGGTTTTTAAAATAGGAACCAAATATCATTTATTCCCCATTTGAAAGCCTGTTCTTCGTGCTTTTCAAAAATGTAAACGCGATAATAATATTACTTTACGTAACTAGAAAACTGGTGTAATCTTGACAATATACTGTGTTGCCATATATTGCAAAAAGGTTCTTTAGTATCTGTTTTAAAATTTTTTTGAAAGTATGAAATGTGCGCTCGTTGAGTACGGACATGTATATGTTACGCTTTGAAGAATAAATGATTTTTAAATCATTTGAGGTGCTAATTTAGTTTAAATAATTCCCATAACCAACTGTATATTAATACATTATAACAATCTTATACTTTTCTGAATTACAAACGCAGTGCAATATGTGTAATCAACCATTTAAATGTGAAAAAATTTTGCGTTTGTGTTTTATTTTTGTTTGTCTATCTTGGGACTGAAACACGTTAACGTGTCCTCGATTTAAAAGTGATTAGGTTTGTACAGAGCCATTTACATGAGATCGCAAACGTAATATAATAATATAAACGCTACAATAATAAAAAAGCATCTTATTAAAAATTTGCAGTAAAATGTCTGTATGGCAATGCTTTAGGGTGCTTAAATCATAAATTCCGAAAGATATGGGAAGTCGGGACATTTTACAAGTTAAGCTTAATCCCATGTAGGGGGTATTGGTAAAGAACCTTTTTTTCTGTCGGCATATTTACACAAATAAAATACAAAAAATATAACAATACATGGTAGAGCCGTGAATTAAAAAAATCCTCTGGAAGTGTAAACTCCAGATACAGCTTGCAGATAAGCTGGTAAGTTCTTGAACATGTTTCTTTGATTCAAAACTTAATCCAACTTTTATTTTTGGTATTATATTTAATTTTAAGTTTAATTATAACATTATATTACATATTAACTTATACTACATTTTTATTTGACAGCAAATTAAAATTTAATCTAACTTTTACCTTTGTTACTGTGTTTAATCTCCAATATAATTAGTTAATCCTAAATTTAGACAATTAAAATCGGGAGGGATAACAGGGTCATTACCGTGATTTATTATTACCCTTCAATTAAATAAAAGCGAAATTTAAAAAATAGAAACGTTAAGTTATCACAATTCACGACAATAATAAAACAGATTTGATTAGTTTAAAATCACAATAATATGCAAGTTGAAACCTAAATTATAAACCAAAATAAAGATATTATTTTAATCTTAATGCTGTCAACAACCTCTAAACTAATCACAAACAAATGGGGGTACTATATAACCTATGCACCACCTTTTTTTAATTAGCTTAATCAATAGTCAGTTTTGTTTTCAATGCAGTTACTTTACTCTACCATACTATAATTCCCTTTCTATAACAATACATAAATATAACCATTGTCATAAGGATTTGCTTTATTAGCTGTAATGATAAAAATAAATAACTAGACTAAATCCGTAAAAAAATGTAAATAAATAAATATTAAATTAAATTAATAAATAACTAGCTGTAACTCGGAACTCTAAATTAAAAATAGTTAAACTATTTGGTCCCAAATAAATAACAGCAAGTCTGGTAAGTAACACGAGAACCAAGAACCGCGTAGGGAACAATCTAATTGAAACATAACGTAATTGAAAATTATGTAAATAAAAAGGACTTATATATATATATATATATATATATATATATATATATATATATATATATATATATGTATATAGTGTAAAATTTAGAAGGCGCCACCTGCGGTACTTTTAAAACGAAATAACCTTTTTGAGCCACAAAGTATTTAACTTTTAAGTAAAAATTCTTATTCTCTAACGTCTTTCAACTAAAAAAGTTGTAATACTTAACAATTCAACCATACATTTTGTTCATAATAATTACGGCCTGAAGTTCGTGAAAGGCCTTTCATTGTCAACTGTGTTCTTTTATTGATTCTCTTGATACATTGTTGCTTTTTTGTCGGTGTTTATGTTTGAACTGCGAATAGTATTGGAATAGGTTTCTCCCGGTTTATCCAAGAACAAATAAATCAAGATAGAAACTTTACAGGAAGAATTTTACACACAAATGAAGCCACTTTCACGAGTAGTGCCATATAACCAAGTTGTACAGTGAACACGTCTATACTGAAGAAAATCATCATGCGACTAACGTTACCCCTTATCAGCATGAGTTTAAGGTAAATGTGTGGGCAGAAATCATTGACACCTTCATAATTGGTCATGTCATTTTACCACCTCGACTAAATAGCGCAAATTATTCGGAACGTCTGCAAACCGAATAACTAGACTTATTAGATCCCCCATTCTTGCAACTTCCACATTTTACGTTAAACGTACCTAATTATTTGAACGAACAGTATCCAAATAGATGGATAGGTAGTGGCAGTGATGCACCCGCAAGTAGGCCAGCTGGATCTGCTGACATGACCCCGATGAATTACTTCTTGTGGGGAAAAGTGAAAACCTTTGTGTATTCTACGTCAGTACATTCAAACTAGTATTGACAAAATGCTCCAGAGAGTCCAATTTAATTTTTTATGACGTATTAATCTTTGTACATTTTACTTGTTATACAATGATGAATTTGAGTAAGAAATCAAAATTTTAAATCCAGATATCTCCGACACGGTTGCTCAAATCAACTCTTACCAGGTATACATTTTTTAGTTGAAAAAACCTTGGAGAATAAGAATTTTATATAAAAATTAAATGCATTGTGGCTCAAAGTTAAAGAAATCAACTACTTTTGGGCTGTGGTAAGCCGGGTTAGATCGTCATATTTTAGCCTCAGGAATTTGTGGTAACATTTTTCCGCACCTTATATATATATATATATATATATATATATATATATATATATATATATATATATATATATATATATATATATATATCATACACACGTATACACTCTATATTATTTATACCTTTGTCTATATTTCTACTTCTTACTTTCTTATGTGTCGGGGCAGCAGTAGACAAATAACCTTCCGGTAGTAGGGCGATACCGTTAGTAGGGAATGCTACATCGTCCGGGGCACGATTTGGCTAGTAACCGGTCTGCTTGATATGGTATTACTCACGAGAACCCGTTGACCACTGTGCACGGAATGAATGGAGGGTTGGTACGTAAAATGCTAGAGGTATGCATGGTAAGGAATTGAAAATTGCGTATGTATTGTACAAAAGGCAGCTTGATATTCTGTGTATATCGGAGACAAAGCGCAAAGGAAAGAATGCTGTGAAGATGGAGAATGGCAGCCTAGCATTATGGTCAGGAATTGAGACTGAAGTGCATGGCGGAAAAGGAGGTGGGGTGATCGTAGTGAAAGACCGAAAAGATGTGTTAAACAGTACTAATTAAATGATGTAGAGAACGTGTTGAACGTAAGCCAAACGAAAGAGTGATTATATTGGGAGGTATGAACGGGCGGGCGGGTGTACATAGGGAACATACTGAACGCGTTCTAGGAAAGTTCGGAGACCAAAGAATTAATGAGAGTGGTGATCGTCTGGTAAACATCTGGGTGGAGAGAAGCCTGTTTGTATCTAATACGTGGTTTAAACATAAAAATGTGCACATGCATACATGGCAAAGATGAATCTAAAAGTATGACTGACTTGATAGTGTATGATGAACGACTTAGAAACTTGGTAAGAGAAACAAAAGTAATGCGTGGATTGCAGGACCAGTTTTTTGTTGCATTTAGATCAAAAGTGGATCTGGAGAAGGAAAACAAATGTAGTGCGAACGTCCAGAATTAGGGTAGATAATGGTACGAGAATGAAATATGCAGATGCTGTGAGTAAAGAATGTGAATGAAACAGTGTGGGACGAACAAATAAAAGGCACTGAAGTTGAAAGTGCATGAATAAGCTTGAAAAACTATGTTGTCAATTGTGCAATGTATATATTTTGAAGAGCGACTATAGGTAGACAGGAAAAATGTATTTGGTGGAATGAATAGGTAAAAGAGACAGTGTGTAAGAAAAATTGCGACTGAGAAAAAAGCGATTGTATGAGGTGTACAGAAAATGCAGAATGATTCTGAGGGAAAAACCCTCATGGAAATGGGGCAAAAATACAAAACGCAAAACGCCCAAAATAAAACGCTGCGGGAGTAATGAATATGGGCATCGAAGTAGAATGGGGCGATTGTGAAGTGAGGAAATGCGGGCAAGAATATTTCGGAAAGCAGTACAGTAGTGAGGAAAGTAAGACTGAAGGATTAAATGTAGAAGGAATGGTGAATGAACCTCAGAAGAATATTTGTATAAATGAGGTAGGGAAAACGGTAGAAAGGTTTAAAAGCTGTAAAGGAAGCGTAGATTAAATCACTGGCGAAATGCTAAAGTATGGAGGGGCAAAGCTTATACATTGTGTGAATTATTCAGTGTATGCCTTAAGTGTGGAAAAGAGCCGAGGGATTGCTAGTAAGGCACCGATCGTTGGTTCAAATCCTACTCGAAGTAAACGTTTTGTTTATGTATTTAGTAAAATTAATAATAATTTTTAATTGCTCTGAGGAAGTGTGATACAGTCTGTGAGAGCATGGACCTAAAGGTAAACGTAAACAAAACTAGGATTGTGGTGTTCAATCGTGAAGGTGGAAAGGAGAGCAGAGTATTTACTCTGCAAGGTGAAATTGTTGAAGTGAACGAGTTGGTATATCTGGGTAGAATGTTTACTGCAGATGGTACAATGGAGGGCGAGATTGGACGAAGGGTTAATGCTGTAAGTAAACTGATTGGAAGTATATGGATGATAATGAGAAACGAAAGCATGAGCCTAGCTGCGAAACGAGCAGTGTATAATGGCGTGTTTATCCCGCCCGTACTGTATGGAAGTCAGACATGGATATGTCAAAAAAAGCACGAAAGAAAAATAAATGCTGTGGTATGAGATTCCTGAGAAGCGCATGTGGTAAAACGAGAAGGGACGAGATAAAGAATGAGTGTGTAATGACGGAGTGTGGCGAGTAAAGGACCATGATGGATAGATACAAAAGTAGTACATTACGTCGGTTTGGTCACATTGAGAGATTAACGAAGAAAATGTATGTGGGTGAGGTGAGAGGTAAGGCCGGACCTGGCAGGCCGCGTAAAACTTGGCTGAACGTAGTAGAATGTATGATAAAGGAAAGAAAGATAAGGAGTTTTAAAAATAAAAGGGCATGTCAGAGACAATGTATGAACCTTGCGGAAGCTAAGGAGGTATACGAAGATAGGAAAGCATGGAGAAGGATTGTGCATAAAAAATAAGTAAGAGGCAGGGATTGTTTTGCCTACCGCGCAAGGGAATGGCGTGAAGGTTATGTTAAAAATAGTTAATAGTTACTTCAAATACCATCTGTAAAAGAAACTTCATTTTTCCATAGTTGTACACCTTTGCTAACTAATTTTTGTGAAATTAAGAGTACATTTGAAAAATGACATGTAATGTTGCAAAGATTAGATAAATATATCGCAAGAATTAAGAAAACGTTTGTTTTAACGAATATTTACGATTTGGCAAATAAAATAAGAATTTTGACAAATATGAAAACACGGATTTAACAATAAGTAAAATATTTTCCCACAAGGCAGGTTCAATAAGTAAAAAAGTATTTCAGAAAACAGTTTTAAACGAATTAAAACTTTTGGTTAATGCAGAATTCTTTCTGTAAATCGTATTACGAAAAAATGTTACAAAAACAATAAATTTCAAAGATCTCGAGAAACCAAAAGGAAGGTTAAGTAAATAACACAATCTAAACTAATAAAAAGGGAACTACACGATTTTTAAATTGAAGGAATAATACAACGTTAGTAAGTTTAGTTAAGTTATTATATATTTTCGTTGTTCTTAACTTTCAGAAGTACATTATTGGTTTCTGAATATCGCCAACTTAACGAATATTGTATGACGTACATGACCGTTGTATATTTCTCATCAGTTGCTGTAGTATTTATTCGTAGTTGTTAATAATAATATTACCGTTTTTATATTTTTGAAAACTGGTTTTCAATAGGTGGGGGGGGGGGCAGTATACAATTCCTATTAAAAACAAAAACAAAATTTAGGTTATTTTATTTCCTTTTTGACTGACTACACTATCTTAATCTCAGTTAAAAATTACATAAGTAGTATCTTTGCTTCATTACTCTGTTCAAAACTGTTTTCGGGTTATTACTTATTCGACCTACCATGAGATTTTACTAAAACACATGGTACCAGAATGTATACAGAATACGGTGCGTATTTAAATCCACTTTCTTTTCATATGTCAAAACTCTTATTTCATTTTCCAAATCGTAAAGATTAAGTAAATCAAAACTTTCGTTGATTCCTGGAATATATTAATGAAATGTTTGGATAATTACACGTAATTATCCAAATACATTTTAAATTGCTTCAAATCTCAAGAAAATTAATCAGGAAAAAGCTTTGAACAAGGATTTTTCCGCATTCTCTTCCAATTAATCCTACTTTTTTGAGTTACATGGCATTTGAACTAAGTGCAAGGAAGGATTTAGAAAAAAGTTTTTAATGAAATACTAAGATTTTCCATAAGAACGCAGTATACTGTCAAGTTCGCCTTGAGGTATATCAATTACACTATTTATTCTGAAACTTTTTATTTATTAAGAATAATATTTCGTGTTGAAAAGCACAAGAAACAATCCTCTGTAGGAGAAACATACCATATGGTTTCCATTCAAAAAAACCAACGTTAGTCCGCAAGTTAAACACCTTACATTATATTTCATTTTTGACTAGACCATCGTAATCTACGCTAACAATTACATAAACCATGCCTTTAGTTTTGTTTGTTTATGTCGTTAAATAAGCGAAAATTTAAAAATAAGAAAAAATTGACAATTGAGGGATAGCGAACAAATGAGAAACAACTGATAAGTAATAGAAGGTATCCTTTCAAATTCGACCCATGACATTTACATATATCAGTTTTTATATATCTCTATTCCTTTATATATTTTACTTACAATTTGCTGAAAATTCGACCATCCTGTACAGTATGTCCACATTTCGATGGGATTAAATAGGTAACTCTTTTGGCGAAGGTGTCATCTGGGTTATTATAAAAGATATTTACACTCTGTAAACACATTCTTAAGACACTTTTTTCAGAGAATCAACATGGCATCGCCAGATATGCACTCCGACGTTTCGGATCGTACATAACATCATCAGGTCAAAAAAGTTAAATACGAACTTGGATTTGTTTTTTATTGCTTTTGTTTGCTTTTTAGCTATTATAAAAATAATAAGACAAAAATTGCGATATGTTTAGGTCTAGCCTGTCAAAAGTCCATATAACATGTTTTTTCATTGCATTTTAACTACGGTCTTGGATATAATATGAATGAACTAAATTCCAATGTTGCAATGACATTGGCTAGCACTTTAATTAATTTAATATTCTAAACCCATTTAAAACTACTAAAAATATCTACTTACAATTATGTACTGAAATATTGAATAATTACTTAATCTGTTGAATGATTATTGAATTACGAATTATTTTAAAAACACGTCTAATTATCAAGTATGTAATATGTACCAGTAATGAAACGAGATTATTTTTAAGCTCACGTTAAAGCAACAATACAGATAAATTCCTGATTTTTTTATGCAAAACACTTAGCAAAAATTATCTGTAATTTTATCGCATTTAATGCACAAAAAGAAAAAAAATCAACTACAAAAAATGTACCTTCATGATTTAAACAAAGCTGACTATGGGCTATTTTTCGCAATGTATTTAAAATTATCAAGGGTATTTCTTTCACTTGCCTAAATGCTTCTACTATAGCATATCTTAAATTATTTATTGTTCTATGTGGTTGACTATAAATTTTGTCTTTAAGAAACTCTCACATAAGAAAATCTAACATAGACAAATCAGGTGTTCTAACCATGTCAGTGGAAAATTATGGTCTAAAAACGGTCTAACAACTTGCGAATTGTGAGCAGTAGCCTCGTCTTGTTGTAAGTGAATTTCTTAAGTTGAGCAAAAGGCACATAATCGAGTAAATCAAGTAATATCAAGATATCTATTGCCAGTAAGCGTGTCTTGATAAATAATATATTTTATATTTGTATTCAAAACAAAGCAAGCTACGCTAAATCCATATTGTTCTTGTTGCTTCCTAATATGAGCTAAATGCGGGTTTTCTTGTGCCTAATGCCGAGTATTATATTATGCCGGTTAAAAATACCTGCACTGCTTACAAAAGACTCATCAAACCATATTACTTTCTTGTAAAAATTTTCATCATTAGCCATTTTTACCACCGGCAAGAATTATTTTCTTTTTCTATGGTATACATTTGTTTTTCCTTAAAATTGTATGCGTTCTTGACTTTGTTACACAGCTCTTCAATTTGTCTACATGAAGTTTGGAGAATCACTTCTATGCTGCCCAATACATTAATTTCGGCAATTTCTACGTCCTCTATTTGATGTTTCGAAGGCCGTGGAGCGATGAATGATAAATTTTTTGTTAGGTTATCTTGGTTCCATATAACAACCACAATATAGGTTTAAAACTGAACAATATTACATTCTTGTATATGACGTTCGTACCTGTTAAAATAAAGCTCAGCTTCATCGATGGAATTTTCTCCACAAACATTGTATCATTTCATCATGTCATATTTTTCTAAATTTTCTAAATGATTTGGCATTTTTACGAAAATACAAACAAGAAACTGTGACATTAAAATTTGGATAGAATTTGTTGACATTTCGTTTTTTTGTTGTTCTATATGCCGCATTCATGGCCTGCCGAGATACAAGTACAAGAAAGACCCTTGATAATTTTAAATGCATTGGGAAAAATAACCCATAGATGTCAGCTTTGTGTAGATCATGAAGTTTGAACATTTTTTGTAGCTGGTTTGAATTAAATGTGATAAAATTACTGATAATTCTTTTGTATTTTGCATAAAAACTGCAAGAATGAATTTTTATCATTTTCATTACTGGTACATATTACATACTTAGTGATAATTAGACATGTTTTTAATATAATTCGTATTTATATTCAGTAATTATTAGTGCTGCGCAATAATGAAAATTTATTATCGATTATGGATAACAAAAAAATATCGATAATACCGATTACCCATAATATTGATTATCGATAACGCCGATAATACCGATAATGTAAAGCTTTCGAGAGGCTAGCCATTCCCCGTATCGCTACCTACAGTTTTATGTGGAGATAAAATGTGTCCTTGCATACTAAGTAATAATATTTGCAAAAAGAACAAACCAAAAAGAATATGTCACTGAGGTGACAATAAATTCTTTTAGGTTTGTTTTTTCGAGAATTTATGGTCATCTCACTGAGGTGACCACAAACTCCTTTACGTTTATTTTTCTCGTAAATATTACTTAGTATGCAAGGACGCATTTTATCTCTACACACAACTGTTGATAGTGATACGAGGAATGGTTAGGCTCTCGAAAGCTATACATGATCGATATTATCGGAGTTATCGATAATCAATACTATCGATAACCAATAATTATCGATAATCGATAAAGTGGATAGACGAATATTATCGATATATCGATAATTATTCGCACCCCTAGTAATTATCCAATGTTTTAGTATATAACTGTAAGTAAATATTTTTGGTAGTTTTAAGTAGGTTTAGGGTATTAAATTAACTAGTCAATATCATTGCAGCATTCGAACTTCGTTAATTCATATTATATCCATGACCGTAGTAAATATAAAATGGAAAAACATGTTTGATGGATTTTTGATAGGCTAAACGTAAAATATCGCAATTTTTGTCTCACTATTTTTATAACAGCTAAAAATAATAAAAAACAAAATCCAGGTCCGTATTTAACTCTTTTGACTGTTTTGATATTATCTACGAGCCGAAACGTTGGAGTGGAAATCTGGCGATGCCACGTTGATTCTCCAAAAAAGGTATCTTAAGAATGTGTTTACAGAATATCTTTTATAATAACCGAAATATGGCACCATCACCAAATTGGCACTGTACCGTTAAAACTAAACATGCTAGCACAAATTTGTTCACGTCATCGATTTTGTTTTAAAAATCGAGCACGGGAAAGCGGAAACTACAAGTCGCTAGCTCTAAGATTAAGAGAGCTAACTATTTAATCATATCGAAATGTGGACATACCGTACACTAATAGAACTACATAAAGAACTAGATGAATGCTAATGCATTACAAGACTTTCTTGCAAAATACTAAAACAATATGCTGTATTTTGATATCTTTGAAATATTCAGCTGTTTTAGAAATATTTAATAAAAACCAAAAACTGACGCAAATAAATCTCCCCTCTCCGAGACATCCAAACATCATAGCCGACCTTGACGAAACTTGGCCAAAAGTTGTAAAATGAGCTAATAAGTCGATTTAGCGATAGTGAAAGAAAAGTCGATTGCATAACCTTCTATACCTATATACATGTACCGGGTGGCCAACTAAGAACGGCCGTTGGCCATATCTCAGGAATGGATTATAGCACAGGTTCGGGAAAACATTTTTTATAACAAAAGTGGCCTCGAGAAACGCCTGGAAATTATTTTCAGAATTGTAGGTTCACCGCTAGAGGGCGTATTTAGCAGTTAAAATCTTAAAAAGCAAAATTTTTCAAAATTTACTCAATTAAGGGGTATATTAAATAGTATAATCAGATTTCTCGACAAATTCTGCATATTTTTATTTGCCAAGTTTTAGTCTATCTCTTTAAATAAGGGGTGGAGGAGAGTGGGAACCTTGTTACCAAAAAACGCCTTTAATTCAGGTTCTGCTTGACCGATTTTAATAAACTTGATGTTGTTTGAAACAGCTTTTGTTAAGCAATAGAAAATTTGTAAATTTGAAGCAATCTGATTAATAACATAAATGCTAGAGGGCGCTGTTTAATATTTTACTAATATTGTGTTTTCTCTTTACAATTTTAAATAGAAGCATAAAAATTTAAGTAGGTCTTTAAAAAGTAGACCAAATTAGTAATAAAACAGTGAAAACTGCAAGTCGATATCTTTTACCTATCCTGAGATATCGTAAGAAACAGGTAAATGGCCGGAATTGTTCTTCCAACGTCTAGTACGCTAGTTCGCGTTAACGGAAATTATTAAATTTAGCCTGGATGAAAAGATCTTACATTGGTCTGCAGTAATTTAAACTGTTATCATACTAATGTTATGGTTGCCGCTAGATTACCTAAATGTAATGCTGTCGCTACTAACAATGAGAACAAATTATAAAATAATAATATGATAAATCTAACAATTAAAACCTTAAACAAATAACTATGTAATTAATGTCGCCCTAAATGTTCGAAATGTCGTCCATCATTTTCAATGCATGAAATCAATCGCTGACGGGTGGAGAGAACAGCAGTTTCAATTTCTGCCCTTGAAATACTTGGTATTGTCTGTCGTATTCTTTCAATCATGTCAGCTCTTGTTGTGGGTCTATCGGCATAAACGAGATCTTTTATTCGCCCCCACAAATTAAAATCTAAACAGGTTAGGTCTGGAGACCTTGGTGGCCAAATAAATAAACTTCCACGTCCTATCTACCTTTCAGGGTATGATTGATCTAAGAAATTCCGAACATCTCTAGAATAATGTGCCGGGCACCCATCATGTTGCAAGAATATGTCACGACGAATGGCCAAGGGTATATCTTCTAAAAGAAGTGGCAATTTGTTCCTTAAAAAATCTAAATATCTTTTTCCATTAACAGTCTCATTAAAAAAAAGCCCAATTATTTCTCCGCCTAGAATTCCGCACCACACATTTACAGACCAACGACCCTGATGTTGGACCTCCTGCATCCAATGGGGATTCGTTTCAGACCAGTAGTGCATATTATGTCGATTTACACTACCATCACTATGAAAAGTAGCCTCATCTGTCCACATAATTCGTGAAAGTATTTCAGGATCGTCGTGTATCATATTTGAGAGCCAGTTGCAAAAATCCAACCTGGTATCGAAATCTTGAGCATTCAAACTACGGTGTAGGACCATGTGATATGGGTGCAATCTAAAATAGTATATATTATAAAGTAATCAGATCGATAAGACACATTGAAGTCCTTCGTTGTTAGTGAAAGAAAAAGGACTTTAAATGCATTAACTCTCGTAATGTTATTACGAATTTTTTTCGCCCGGCCTCTCATTATTTTTTATTGTTGGTACCTTTTTAGTTTACTTTGCCTCACTTAATTATCATGTTGTTAGTTAAAATCTATTCGCGTAGCATAAGATAATTTCATTAAATAATTTGGTGTTTTATTGAAACTGGACATAAACATATAACGACAAACGAAAAAAATTAAAACATTTTTATCATTATAATACCGAATAAAACATGCTCTGGTGCTTGAATGAGGGTTAACATTTACATAAGCTAAAACATCAATAAGATTTTCCTCTGTTCTACCTCAGCGTTGTCTTCGGTACACAGGAAGATTCACATTACCAGTAGTACGAACACGGTGTGCGAGTCGGAGAAAAACTCTTCTGCTGTGATGCCGTCTGTTTGGGTACTGCAGTTTATACACTCTAGCAGCAACGGTTGCAATTCTCAAACATTCAAAATGAACTGCCAACATATCAAATGCTTCTTCATTTGTAAGAATCATTTTGGTACGAAAAGATAAAGAAAATCTATTAAATGCAAATCGATGAATAATTTTTGACATATTCCTGAAAATCATAGCTTGCTTGTTTTCAACAGGGAATTTATTTTATATCTTACATGGCCCTCTTTACTAATTTTGTAGTCATCAGTAAATCGTAATTCATATTTTAAACTGTATTTGTTGTTGCTGGGCAAATATCGGTTTTTATTGATATTTTATGCTTTTGATTTACCAACACATCGCTTGAAAACAAATGTAACATCAGTGGCGAAACTACAAAATTTTTCTGGGGGGGGACCAGGCCCCACGGGCTCTTTTTGGGAGGGGTGCGTATAAAAATTTTGTTGGGGCGTACACACCACTTTTTTATAGATGCATGCGCATCTATATTTTAAACAGTTTTTGTTTTCATCATCATAATTTGTCATATACCTACTTTAAGTAAAAGACTTTCTTGTTTTCACATTTTATTTAGGAAATATAACATATAAGTATGAATAAAAAAAACTTCAAACTAATTTTAGTTTTCTATCTGTTTTTATAAAAACCGAGAGAACTTGTTCAGCCGACAATTTCTGCTTAACTAAAGCATTTTCGATACAGAGAAGTGTTAAATTTGAAAATCTATCTTGTACCATTGTGGTTCTCAGCCATGTTTTTATCCGCCTCGTAGCGGAGAAACTTCTTTCGCAACCAGCTGAACTGATTGGAAGGCCTACAGCAATTTGTAGTAATTTGTAAAGATTTGGAGTCCGAACCCCCTTCACTTGAACTTTTAGATTTTCCAACGTGATTTCAAGATTTTTATTTTTGAATAAATTTCGTATCATTAAAACTTCAGCTTGAAGTGTTGAGATTTCGATATTGAAGGTCCTCTGATAATTGGCGACGAACTCAAATGCTTGATCCAAATCTAGCTTCATAAAGGAATCAATCGATCTTGCAAGGGGAAGATTTTCAAATCGTTTTTTCATATTGCCAATCACGTTGTCCATGACTTGGCAGTAAATGTTGACTTTCTAGTATTCGGGAGCTGTAGTTCCTGCAGGTATGTCGATCAGAGATGATTTACCCAGGGTTGAGTCAGATAGATATTCATTAAGCCTTTGTGGTTGCTTCCTTTATTTTGAAATCCTTAAAGGCTCCAAACAAATGCCTTTTTCTCCTGAGAATTTTTCTATTTCACTCCACAGGTCCTCAAATTTGTTCCTCTTCTCTTCAAAGCTACTCATAGTGCTATCTATAATATCACTAGCCTGACCTAGTGTGGCATCTTTTCTCTGAAAATATTTACTCAGTACATTTGCGACCATTAACACTGAATGGAAAACGACCAAACAAACGATAAATTGTGGCTTTATCATTGATGCCTGTATTCCAAGTGCTTCTACAGAATTTTTGTCTCGCCCTTGTTCAATTTCCTCATCCAGAGCATTTCGAATTGCTTGGAAATTTTTCAAAAGGGATTTGCAATTTTCATATCGACAACTCCACCTGGTACTGCTAAGACTTCCCATTTCGCCCTCCGACTTTATACCTAGAGCATCACGGGCGTTTATGAGATGAGAGTGATGACCGGGTTGAGAAAAGTGGACGTATATTGCCTCCAGAGTGTTGAAAAATGCAGCTGCAGTAGACACCTTAGCACAACTGTCGACAATTACCAAGTTCATCCTGTGTGCCAAGCAATGAAAGTAAATGGCTTGTGGATGATCCTCCCTTATTTTGGCTTGCAGTCCTTGGTGTTTCCCAAACATAACACTGGCTCCATCATAAGATTGGCCAATTAATATGGTGTTATTCAACAAACTGCATTTACTTAGGTACTTTTTAATAAGTATTTTTAAACTCTCGGCATCTCTAGAAGAAGAACAATCTACGAAACCAAGAAAACGTTCCTCAACTTCCAAGCCTACGGTATATCTGATTGCCACGGACAATTGTTCTTGTTTGTAGCACCTAGCTTCATCAACCATTATCGAAAAAAAAACCACATTGCCGCACTTCTTCTACAATCTGTTCAATAACAAGTTGAGATGCGATGCTTATTATTTCATTTTGTATTTTGGAACTGCAATAACTGATATGTCTGTCTAGATGCATCGAAAAATTCGTGTCATGTTTTGCCATAAGTTCACCCAACTCCAGAAAATTTCCTCGGTTAGTAGATGTTGCGTCTTCTCGGTGTCCTCGGAGTGGCAGCCCTTGACGTGTCAAGTATAAAATCATGTCGATTAATTTTATCATATAATCTCGGTTCTGTATTATCATTTCTTCACGTTGTATGGTTAGCTTCTTATGAACATTTCCGGCCTTCAAGGAATGCTTGTAGCCTACAAACCTTTGCATACAGTCACTATGAGCCAAAGAGGTGTCACTTAGTTTCCTCCAATTACTGAACCCATTAATCGAAAACTTTTCATTTTGATCTCGAATATTTGCAGAATTCCGAAAATGTCTGCAGACAAAGCAGAACGCTTTATCTAACTTCACACTATATTCAAGCCACTGATAAGTATCAAAGAATTGAGACGAAACGATCTCCGTCTATCTCCAAATGAACTTTTTGGAAAAACAACCCGTGGGCCCCTTGGCTGCGAAGGACCACTATCAAGAGTTCCCAGATCTTGATCTTCTGGACCATTTCGTCCTCTTTGATTTGTTTCTGCAGATGTAAAAACATCGCATGTTTTGCTACCTTGCCCTTCTTCAGCGGCTTTATTTACATCTTTTCGTATGCCTCCACCAACATTTTCTACATTTGAAGTTGATGATTGTGTTAAATCAAATTAAAAGTTGTTGAGTCACATACTGGAGTAGACGTTTGCCTTGTCTCAGTCTCATCTTTGTCGGGTTGATTTGTGGCAGATTTGAAAAACGATCGTATGTCTTTGAATTTCTTCATGTTCAAACCGCCCATAATCTGCAACGCAAATTCAAATAAAAACAAATGTATAAACACCGAAGCTAACTGCTCGGACACTGATGAGGAAACAAGTAAAAGGCGTGAAAGAAAGTACAAATCAAAATCCCTTTGCAGTTTTAACTTTAAACTATTATTATTATTATTATTAGCTGAAACTTGTGATGCAATTTTTCCTTTTTTTTTCACCCATCAAAATTTTAACATCTTATAATACTCTAAAACAAACATACAAATAAGTAATATTACCTTAGTCCTTAGTTGTTTGTGGCAGTTGGCCTTGGCAGTGGCTATTTGTTTGCTTTGATGTTTTATTTCACACAGCACTGTGCTGTCAGCACAGAAGACTTAGAACATGGAACACCGAACACAGGTTATATTGGCACTTGGCTCATAATAATAATAATAATAATATTACATAAAACATTAAACATAACTATAACAAGTACTAACCCCATGAATTCATCGTGCGTTGCAGCGTTGCTTATATAGGTACCGATGACGCAAGCAACCCTTCTGGAATCTTCTAGAAGTTTGATGACTAATAATTTACGTAAGCTGCTGTCTGCGTCTGCCGAGGCATCGTAATTATGATTCATACATCTAGATTGTTCGGAATAATGAGTCACCATTTCCGGCATGTTACACTATTTTTAAGTTTCAAGTCTCGCTTACTTTATAAAAAGTTATCTTTTAGAATGTTAATGTAAACTGTATGTAAACTAATCTAATCTACTAATCTTTGCGGCGTCTTTATGCTTGCTGGGTTTACTACATCGTGAAAGAGGAACTATACATGCTATTGTTTATGCATCAACACTCAACGCATATCAGTATCATGAACCAAAACAATTCCAAGAGCAGCACAGTCACGGTCAGCAGTCTACCGCCGCCGCGCCGCTTAGCTAAACAAATATTATTTCACCGATACAACTTATGCTCGAATGACGAATATTCTAATGTCCTTACATAATAAATAATAATTAATAATTGTACTTATCACTATGTCACTATTACTACTCGTTTGTTTATCGCAATGGTTTAAGATTTAATGAATTAAGTTGTTAGATGGAATTTAAGATAAGAATGAAAAATGGGGAAGTGCTCCATTTTTCTGGGGTGTGTCACGGCTTGCCTGGGGTGTGCCTGGCACACCTTGCACCCCCCTAGTTTCGCCACTGTATAACATTCTTATATAATTAAAAAAATGTTAGATTTATCACATTATTATTTTATAATTTGTTCTCATTGTTAGTAGCGACAGCATTACATTTAGGTAATCTAGCGGCAACCATAACATTAGTATGATAAGAGTTTAAATTACTGCAGACCAATGTAAGATCTTTTCATCCAGGCTAAGTTTAATAATTTCCGTTAACGCGAACTAGCCTACTAGATGTTGGAATAGCAATTCCCGCCATTTACCTGTTTCTTACGATATCTCAGGGCAGGAAAAAGATATTGACTTGCAGTTTTCACTGTTTTATTACTAATTTAGTCTACTTTTTAAAGACCTACTTAAATTTTTATGCTTCCATTTAAAATTGTAAAGAGAAAACACAATTTTAAAAAAATATAAAACAGCGCCCTCTAGCATTTATGTTATTAATCAGATTGCTTCAAATTTAAAAATTCTCTATTGTTTAACAAAAGCTCTTTCAAACATCATCAAGTTTATTAAAATCGGTCAAGCAGAACCTGAATTAAAGGCGTTTTTTCGTAACAAGGTTCCCACTATCCCCCACCCCTTATTTGAAGAGATAGACTAAAACTTGTCAAATAAAAAATATGTAGAATTTGTCGAGGAATCTGATTATAATATTTAATATGTTCCTTAGTTGAATAAATTTTGAAAAATTTTGTTTTTTAAAATCTTAACTGTTAAATACTAGCGGTGGACCTACATTTCTGAAAATAATTTCCAGGCGTTTCTCGATGCCACTTTTGTTATAAAAATGTTTTTCCCGGACCTGTGCTATAATCCATTCCTGAAATATGGCCGACGGCCGTTCTTAGTTGGCCACCGGTACATGTAGGTTGAAAGTTAAAAATAGATGTCTCGCTTTTACCTTTCAAGATAACTATGGACTGTTTCATACCGTTTTAAGACAAATTTCGCTCTCTTTCAAATAAATTAAGGGTATATGTATATTATACCAGCAATACGAGGAATGTTTTCAATTTCCGGAAAAACCGGAAGTAGTGTTTTCATCAGGATAATATGATATCATGAGTGCAAATGAACAAAGTTTATTTCCAAAATCCCAAGTCTGTAATCAAAATAGTTAAAGAATATCAATATTAAATATTTGAAAATTCATGTCTCCTATACTAGTAGCTTTAGAAGAAGCAGGTTAGTTGCATTCATAAGAGTGGCTGGTTGCCTAGAAAATATAAAAAAACAAAAAAAAATGCTTGGAGAGAATTTTGAATAAATCAGTTTCGAATAATTGCTTAAGTTTGGCCCCTTAAATGTAGGCAAATTTATACCATAACTTATTACGTAAAGAAATCTCTTTAAAGAACCGTTATTTAACTACGCATAATTCTTTTATATCTTGAACGGTATCGGAAATATATATTTCTACAGAAAAATGTATATGTGACTGTAACTGCGGCCATATTCCATTTTGAAAGTGTTAAAAAATTGCAAAAAATCGCATTTCTTGCGAGTTATTGATGACCCGAATTTCTCCGACGTTAAAACTTGCCCCCAAAATAACACCCTTATTTACAACCCCTGTATACCTATTACATTTAAAAGCGTGTTTTGTCGACATAATTCTCTGGTAGGCCTTCATTTCAAATTTCATTAAAATCGTCTGTACAGTTTCGGCTGGCGAGTGACCACAGACACACACACAGACACACATACAGACATTTTGAAAAATTTTCTAAAATTTTTTCGGGTTCAGGGAGTCGTAAAACAACAAAATAGCAAGAACAAGAAAGTAAAAATCCAAATTATTTTATTCAAAACTAAATGAAGAGGTAACACGGAACAAACAAAGATTAAATACGTAGCTTAAATCAAAACCTAGACGAACCGGAAATATCTAAAAAGTCCTATGTTTTTATCAAAAAACGCATTAAACAAAAACTAAGGAATTTTAAAAGAGAACTCCCATAGTAAATAAAAATAATGAACTCAAATCTTAAAAATTCACATGGATAATTTAAAACGTCCGCTAAATAAACGTTTTAAATTGTTTAATAAAAATTAGGATTAATTAATCTTATTATTGCAATAGTATTGGCGCTTTAGCTGTGTGTTATATTCTTCGCCATATCAAGACTTAAAAAAATAAGCATGAGAAAATAACCCTGCAGTAACTTCCCTTAACGTTAGCTAATGCCAAAATATGGTCACACCTTCATAGTATATTTCGATTTAAATTCATAAATTTTAGAGATTAAAATTATAATTCTAAAATGTTAACTTACTCTCAACAGAAACAACATTAATCAATATCGTAGGATGATCATCCATTTAAGGAATTGAAGCAAAATCAATAAAATTTAGCCTCAAACTTATTATATCAAGATTCGCTTTCGTTGGATACGTTGGAGAGGTTAATTGAAGCAAAAGTTCTATCGATTTTGATTAATTTTGATTAAGTTATTATTTAAAGGCGATTATCACAAATCAAAGTTGTCCTTAAATTACAAATACGCACGGAATAGTTAATTTGAAACAAAACATTTTTTATTTTTAAAATTAAAAGTAATGCATGTATATGACAAAACATGGTCTTTATTACGGACGACCGTAAATACAAAATCATTCCAATGTAAACAAAAAAGAAAAAAACAATTTAGTTTAGTTGAACTCTTACAAGTAATAATAAAGCGCAGTAATCAAGAAAAAATTATGTAAATGGTTGGAAGTTACTTATTTGAAATTCCAATTGGATGCATAATTAGTACAAACCAAAAAAGCATTATAACTTTAGCTAAAATGATGAACTAATGCTACTAAATCCAGCATAATCGAAGATCATACATCCTGGCTAACAACGCCGTAACGAGTTGTGTTCCAATGATCTGAGTGAACACAATCCTAACAAACCCATCCGCAAACAAAATCTAAATTTATCGCATTCTGATAAAAATAGTTTAAATACTATATATGATATAAATTTATTTTTATAGTCTTTTTTCGTTTTCAGTGTTGTAAGTGAATAAATCAAACTACACCAAACTATTTTAAATGGTGATTAATCATCTAAATTCTTAGATTAATCGGCAATTTCAGCTTAATTTTAAAAATAGTTATTGACGCGTGAGAGGTTTTAGAGTATTACTCATTTTTGAACAACAGTATATCCATTTATTTTTACCCTAATCTAAGAAATTTTATAGGTATAATAAAAATATAAAATATTCTTTTTGTCGGCAATTTTTCAGCTATCATTCTATTCACAAATTATAGTACTTAAGCAACTGAATAAGGTGAAATTTTCAATACTTCCACGTGTTTTGTCTAATACTAAAAATATTTAAGCCTTGTTGAATATGTAATTTATAATCAAACTATAAATTTTTGACATTTGCATTAACAAAACTAAGAAAATAGTCAACTTTATTAGCAAATTCAAAATTTGTGGTTTATTAAAAAACCGCAACATGATAATTTAATTGATTGTGAACGATTCTGAGTAACAGTAAGTTTATTGATTGCCTTTAATACTTATCTACAAAACAAAAAGATATTAATAGCATCCGCATTTTTATCTTCTTAATAGAGAAAAACAAATTTGTATACACTGAACGTAGATGATTAGATTTTATTACCATTTAAACAAGAAAATATAACCAAAATCACTATGTAATATTAAAAAGTACAAATAGGGACACCTATTGATCAACAGCTTAAACTACGTAATCCTTTTAAGGGGTTTGAAGAGTAAGGAAGAATTATCAACGTGTGTGGTCCGCGAGGTGAGTGTCTCACCTGCTTGAGAGCAGCGCCGCGTAACAAACTTCTTTTTCTATAATCAGCCGACATTTTCTTTCTCATTTTATCCAACGATAATGAGACTTCTTGAAGGCCGCAAATAATATAATCCTGTAAGCTTCATTACTCTTTAATAAACTTCGCTATTTTTATGTTTTTAGTGGCTTTATTCGAGATTCAATTTAGAGCTTTCGGCATGTTTTAGGTATGATGTTTTTTCACACTTTGCTTTATTATTTTATGGCTGACATTGGTATGTTGTAAGAATCAATTTACGCCTTTTATAAGTGCTCTTTATCTATTCTATAGAGGCAATTAGCGTTGAATAACTAAGTAAATAAAAATAATGAGTGCGGAGACCTTAATGCTAAATAAGTACACAAACCCGATTGTATAATACTATCCTTGTTAAGGATATAATTTTTGAAATATGCAAATACATACATAGATGGGTAACAGATTTTTTTTGTTAGAAATCCGTTTTAATTATCTGATTAAAGCTTTTGTTTCTTCAAAACATTTCATTTGAAACGATCTACGGCTACGTTAAAGAAACTTTAAAACAACTTTGTAATTTTTACAGTGTTGGTAGTAGCATAATTTTTGCCTAGTAATGATATTAGCTAGCAATTACAAGGAACGTGGTTTCTAAAATGAATCCACCCATCTTAATGAGGCCTTTACAAATTACTAACGTTAAATACACAATTTACACATTTGTTCAACGAGGCAATTATTATTTTAATTTATTTTAGACGACTGGTTAAAGCAAATAATGCCTAACTTTGTGAGCTTTTAATTTCTGTAAGCAATTATGCTTAAACTAGAATATGAAAAGCAACAAATCCGATAATTTGATCTAATACCGAAATTATTCAATAACCACGTACACAAGTTTACAGGTATCATAAAATATAGCCGTTCCAGCACTTTTCATTTGAAAGCTTAGGTGCTTTACAACATTTAACTCACACTTATAAAACGGTTTATCTTCACATTATCTGAGGACGTTATGTAATAACGCCGACAGCACCGTGCGGCAAAGCTTCAAACTACCAGTCATCCCCGGTAATGGCCGAATCGTGCCTTATCTTTTGCTATACTTACACTCGCTATAAAAGAGATACGGTTTAAAGTATAAAATGTAAATTCTGGTCGATGACTTACAAAGTTGAGATATTCCCTTTTTCTTTATACGCAATTTGGCAATTTATTCTGTATTGAGATATCATTTTTACTATTTGTGTAAACTTGCACTTATACTAAAAATTAGGACATTACAAAATAAAAGTATTCACATTTCATTTGTTCTAAATTCCTGACAAGTTGCTGTACTTTTATGTTTGCCAAAAATATACAAAATTTCTGCTTTGATTGCCAAGTTTCTATTTTTTTTTTTTTAATAAGAACTTCGTTTGAAAGTATTTCAGTTGCACACACTAATTTTAGCTGGTGTAAATCTATCTTGCATGGAAATTCCATCTGCCTTATTCTATGATTTTTATAGAACAAGATTTTTTTGTAACAATCTTCTTTTGCTTTTAATTTTAATACTGTGGAAAATAAAAACTATGGAATTTCTCTTATCTTGAAGATGTACGCACATGATAGACTGAACCTCCATTTTAAGCATTGGAATGGCTTACACAACTGTTGATAAAACAGTCAATAATACCTGAAAGTATGCTTGATATTTTATTTTGCTTTTCGCTTTTTGCAAGCGAAACATCGAATCACACTGTGCGCAAAAAGATGCAAAAGTATTAATAACTTAACAATGCTTGTAAAATTCTTACGCCGCCCGAATTCCGTACGGTAGTTTTATTTTCATTTTTGTTATGTTATCTATTTTCTTATACCTAGCAAAACTTTAATCTTTGGTTTTGGAGTTTTCTTGCAAATATCTGGAATATTTAAGCACATTAAATTTCTTAGTTGTTATAGTTGTATTTTTATTGACCTTTAGGGTCAAACACTTTTTTCTTTCACGACAAGGAAGCTTACTGTCCTACATAAAATCGAGAACCTATATATACATATGTAGGTACAGAAGGTTATGAAATCGACTTTTTTCACTACCGCTAAATCGCCTTAGCTCATTAGTAGCTTTTCACTTTTTGACCTTGGGAATTTCCAAGGCCGCCCACGTGAAGGACGTAATTTGACCTTAAGATTGACCTCGGGGTTGACCTCGACACTGGCTTTGGGACCTGTAATTGCAATTGTCCTTGGGCCTGACCTTGGGCTAGCCAAAGTCAACCAAAAATCTATGCGGCGGGAAATTTGAAATTTTCTAGTGATGGGCCCTAATGCTAACTTATAAGACGCTATAAGAACTGGTGTTAGGGTTTGCGCCCTCTTGTCATGGCCCCCTTGGCTGTAAATAGTATTCTAATAAGGGGACCCTAATGCTTACTTGTAAGATGGGCATAGGGACTTGATCTCAAGCCTGTGCCTGTGCGCCTTACCGTGACCCCTTGTTGCGAAATTTGAATTTGTGTCACCATCTAGCTATGTATGTGTGGACTAATTAATATTTTCTGTATAAAAGATGGCGCCACCTATCGGTACATTTCTAGTACTCATTAGGGTTTATTGTTGTCGCCATCTAGTTGTGTATGGACTAATAAATATTTTCTGTAATAAAGGTAGTAGTGCCACCTAGTGGTATATTTCTGGGACTAATTAGGGTTTGTTTGTGGCACCATCTAGTGGTGTATGGACTAATGAATATTTTCTGTAATAAAGGTGATAGTGCCACCTAGCGGTATATTTATAGGACTAATTAGGGTTTGTTTGTGGTGCTATCTAATAGTAGTAGTATATTAACTAATAAATGTTTTCTGTAGTAGAGTCTAGCTTTACTAATTAACTGCTTATGTAATACCGTATCCTATAGAACATTAATATTGCTTAAAATTATTTTCGCTAGATACTATCTAATTACATTGATCGTATCTGAATTTGTTACTTGAAGAGTGTTTTTAAAATGGGGCTTAAAATTATTTTTCGCTATGTACTACTATACACGGACGCGGTTTCGGTACACGTTGCACCACACTACCTTAGTTTGTGACACACAATCAGAATTAAATTACGAGTTTAATTGCTCGATATTGACAATGCAAAAACAGTCACATATAGTATACAAAGTCTAAGTACAGTATGTAGTGTTAAAGTGATATTTACAATATATAAATGATGTGTCCTGGAGGCGCTGTGAACACAAATGCTCGTCCGATATAAATAAATAACTTCTAATTTAAATTGATATGTATAGTTCGTGAAAATAATACAAATCTTAATCTACCGTAAAATAATAATACAAGTCCTAATCTAAAATAATACAAGTCTGCAATTAAACACATGTGATCAATTTGTTGATCGCTTCATAAATTAAATAAGTGAATTAATATACAATATAGAATGGACTGTAATTTTTCAAGTGGACTTACCCTTTATATTCTGCTTCATTCACAATGGCACATATAGGATTAATTATAGGAAGGAAGATGAACTTGCATATATATATATATATATATATATATATATATATATATATATATATATATATTATATTTCTATTTTATGTGATTTCGTACAATCGCTACTACACTCAATCTACCCGTCACCGGTACAAAACGATACTAAAAATACTAATCCGATGGGATTTCCAAAATTTTTCTATGTACAATATTTACCTGCAAAATAAATTAAAACCAGCTTTATCTGCCATCTTAAAACTAATACAAAAGTTAAATTATAACCGGCCACAACACACAGAATAGTATATGTCCTTAAACATACAAATTAACACAAAGTGTCTAAGTCACAATAGCACACGCACACTGAAATATTAGGGGAATTAATAAATACAGGGTTACGGAGATTGCTTCTGAGCCTCAATATGGCTACTCTTAGAGTGGATGCTGGTAATGATGATAGCACTTGGGACAGACTGTCAGTCTCAACGGCCTGCGAGGTATAAAACTTGTACACCCCAAGGAAGTGAAGGAACTCAAGCCAGACTGCCAGTTTCAACAGCCTGAATGTATGTATTTTATTAAGTCAGTTCTAAGAAAGGATCCCTAACACTAACTTGTAAAACAGATGCATGCCTTCGGTCCTTCGCTTTGGAAGTTGTTCTTGGTTCTTTGCTCCTGTCATGAAGCACTCCTTTCGTATTAATTTTAATTATGCTTTATAAGCAAATTGCACATGGCTTTTTGAAAACAGCTTGTTTACAACTTAAATTATACGTTAAAACGTATAATTGAGGGTGATCATATTACTCTAGCTGAATTTTAAGACTATTAATCAGATTTTATTTTTAAAGATATTATATCCTTTGTTTCACAAAATATACGGATAGTAAAACCTTTACAGATTCAGATTACATCTTACAACAAACTCCGTAGTAAAGCAGTTAAGTAACATTTTCTGAGTATTCTTGGCGACGGTTTGGTTTGGTTAATACATTTTATTTACGGTCTATCTACTTTCTCTAAATACTAATTAGGAGAGCGAATATTTTTTTTCGAAATGATTAAATATAAATATACGGAATGGCTTTACTGTTTTTTTTTATAACTGTACTAATACTCTACTCATGTAAGGCCGCTGCCTTTAGAACGTTCAATTCAAAAACCTTTATTTTCTACGGGGTCATTAGCGTTACATCACATATACGAATTTACAACATGCTTTTAAGAAAACGATTTTTTATTTTCGAAGACATCCTTCAGCATTATTCAGGGAAAAATTATTTTAAAATTACTTTTAAAATAAATAAATAAATTAGTAATTAGTATTACGATATACACATACATAAAAAAATTCAAAAACCCTCTCTGATAAAAAAAATATACCTTCAAAATAAGCTAATGCGAGGGCGTAAATTTTATTATTTACTGCCTTTTAACTAGAAGAAATATTCACGTAAATAGATGAAATTTTGTTGTGCGCAGTCTTCAACGGAGATAGTTTTTACAACTCTCACTTCTCTCTTGGTCCGTCTGACCGAATGTAACCGAACAATATGCGAACGAACACGACTGCATATGCCCGTTTAAACAATAGGATTGTTAATTTGAATTTGAATTCTAATAAGGAGCCCTAATGCTATCTCGTAAGACAGGTATATGTCTCAGTCCTGTATCATGTTATCGCACAGGTCCCCTATAAGCATTGATCAAACCAATGTCAAGTACCACGAAACTAGGCTAAGGCGTTATTCAATCAAAACAATTAATCAATCAATCGGATCAATCTCAAGTAGAACGAAGTAGTAATTTTATTAAGACAATTCTAGTAAGTGAACCCTAATACAGGTATGGAGAACTTGCATTAGAACCTTTGTTCCCTGTCGTGGTCCACTGGAGCTAAATTTGAAATTGAGTTTAAGTCTCTGCATTCTGATTGAACGGTCATTGAAGCATGCACTTCCATTGAATGTTCTCGACGCAGTGGCCTTACATGGGGAAAGTATTAGTACAGTTATATCAAAAAAAGGTAAATTCCGTATATTTACATTTAATCACTTCGAAAAAAAATATTCGCTCTCCTGATTAATATTTAGAGAGAGTAGATAGACCGTAAATAAAAAAATGTATTAACCAAACCAAATCGGTCGCCAAAAATGCTCAGAAAATGTTACATAACTTGCTTTACTACACTATATTTTTCTCGTAATTATTGCAAATACAAAAACACTTCAACTTTTGATACAGTTACACTGAACAAAAACAATGAATCAATACTCACTAAACCATTATACTATGTAAACACACCCGATCACGGTCAATGACAAATCCACACTACACAAATATTGTGGTTATGTTGTTTGTTTCAGTCATGAGTCACCATGAGGAGCGCCGTTACATATCTATTCATCAAATAATATTGTAAGTTGCCTTATCATACGCACCAATAATTATACTTTGTATTCAATAAGTGTATTAATCGAATTTAACGTGTAGTCATTATTAAATATTTTACAATCTAAATTCTAACTGTTAAGTACTTAGTTTAAAACTAGATCATTAAATATCAATCATATTATGCGCACTTTTTTGTATATACTTATTCATAATTATTCAAACCTTTTCTGAACTCGTTAATACTATTGTAGATTATATACAGTGCGCTCAGAAAGTAACGGATAACTTCATTATTTTCGGAATCGTTAATTTGTAGTCAAAATCCTGCGAGATGCCGATTTTTTATTTTGATTCCGGACTTTATGCTGTGTCGCACACGTAGATGGCGCTGCGCACTTTCCGTATATGACGTCAAAGTTCAATTTTTAAATGGCAACCCTGTATGTTCTTCACGGAAATCGATGCAACTCTTTTCAAAAATGCCCTATTTATTGGGATTATTTGAAACAGTATGCGCGATATTAATTATTAAACGTGGCATAATTCGAAAAGTGACGTGGTGTTAGTGTTGTCAATGTTTACGTTAAATTAAGAATCTGGGCACGAAAGAGTGCACAAAATTTATTAAAGTAAACATAAACTGAACTAAAACAAACATAAAATAAGACTTAAACATAATAAATGTAAACAAAAACCGCTAATTTATGTATAGTTATAGGTAGACTTGAAGTACGTATTTTTGTCACCGGAAGACAAAAACCCTTTCAAATCTTATTTTATGTTTGCACAATGACTATTAAACATGGAAAGATCAACGGTCCCTGATTGTATCACTTGCTCAGTAAACTCGTTATATTCGTAAAAATGGTTTCTATCGATAAAGGATAGATATCCGTTAATATATCTGAATATTGTTGTTATTTTCGATGGTAATTTTGGAAAGACATCCATATGCAGTAAATGCGTTCTTGGTCGTTGAAGACATTCATCATATTCAATTATCTGGTTTGTTTCGTGAAGGATTAGCGTACGCCCATTATAAGTGTTTACGGCGACATAAACATGACTGCTAGCAGGGATGTAAGATGAGCTGTATATTCGAGACCATCGAGATATCAGTTGTAAACTAGGAAATTGTACCTGATAAACATCTCCATTGCTGAAGAAGACGATATCGGTGTTAGGCTTCTGATATACTGCATCAAAACGCTTAAAAGTACTTGGCAGGAAAGGCAACCATTCGAGCAAGTTCTTAGCGGGTTCGATATATGTACTATTTAAAGCAGATATCCAAACCCAATCCTCATATAACATATACAATCGCTTGTTTAGAATCAAATAGTGTTCAATATCGATATTACACAAGTCTGGAGCAGGTAAAGCAGGCGTCTTAGCAGAGGTAGTAGTAATTTCGGCTGAAGTAGATGGTAGCGGTAGGGAGGTATAATGATATTATCCGACGCTAAATCACGAAAATGTTTCACGTGATATGCATACATAGGAGAATTTACATCGTGCGAATGGTGTAAGCCTAAATCATGACCGATCTCGAGTACTAATACAGTAAAGTAGCTGATTTGATCCTCCGGAGGAACGTGCGAGTCTCGAAGATGCCATCGCAATTAGTGCAGTAGCACTGAACAGTACTGCAAACGCTTCATTGTAACTAACAGAAATTTGCGTTTACAGAGCTATAAATAAGCGAGAGAAACTGGTTTATTCAAATATAGCCTTTATTGGTTGCCTTTTTCATACGCTATACACTAATGATGTGCTGCATAACTTTTCATCGACCCTTCAGAACGTATGGATTCAGAGGCGAGCTCCTTTATTGGAACATATTCCAAATTTCATGTTTTATCTCCATAACAATTATAGAAACACAAATCTACTTTTAAAAAATATCCTGCGCCTGAACATACATAGCCGTACTACTACGATCTATTAGCTTTTTCGCGTAAAATGAGACATGGTCTGACGATTTTATAGAGTTGATTTTTCGTTTTTTAAGTCTAGCTTAAATATGGTTTCAGTCTGATAATCGTTAATGTAAAGATTTGTACCTGCCAATATTGAAGTTAACGCGATTACAAGGCAAATTGGAACCTAAATAATAAACCAAAGTAAACAACGTACTTCAATCTTAATGCTGTCAACACATACCTAACCATAAACAGATTGGGGTACTATACAACTTATGCACTATCCTTTTAATTAGATTAGGTTAAAGAATGTCCTGCTTTGTTTTAAATACAATTACTTTATTCAGCAATCATACAAGAAAATTTTTTTTTTCTTGTAAGATGCAATGTAAATTAATTAATGCTTCCTTTTCAGCTCTAGTATTCTACAACTTCATTGGTGGAAGGCATGTATACCCCATGCCTCCCGGTGCAATACCACCACCTTTACCATGGGCTCCTTAATATTGGTGCTCCAATTTTCTGAGCTCGGTAAGGGCTACCGGTCACTTTCTCCTTTATTCCGTATGTACTCGCCAACACGCACTTGCCAAGGGGTAAGTTTTAACGGCGAAACCCTTAAAATGACGAGTACTAAAACAGATGCTATACCCCAGGTGAGCAGGGCGAGACGCCTACACTGTCACATCGATTCGTCGATCCGTCCCAAGGGGGACAAAAATTCGTCAATGCCAAAATCAACACTAAAAAGAACAAGATCTACGACCTCGGTCATCGAATGTACCAACATCCGGATTCATTACTGCAACATACGTCGTATCAGGTCGAATCTAAATGCTGTTCACCAACACCTTGAACAAGTGCAACCCGACATTCTGTCTCTATCAGAAGCACTGATTCACCTGACCTGCAATTTCCCAGATACAACGTCCACTCTAACTTTCGCCTTAAAGGCGGAGTATGTGCGTATACCAAGGACAACGTAGGTTGTAAGAGGATGTCCACTTTGGAAAACAACAAATTTGACGCGATTTGGTTCAAACATTCTAGACCCCAATTTGTGAAGTTCTACTGTTGTTTGTATAGGTCTCCCAATGATAACAACTTCCAAGATCTTTTTGATTACCTTAGTCTGAAAATAGACTACCTCTTATCACAGTTTCCATCTTGCGATATTTCAATTTTGGAAGATTTTAATGCCCACAATTCCAATTGGCTTCATTTTTCATCTACTACTAATCCCGCAGGCCATAGTGCAGATGCATTTACTGTATCCTGTGATCTCACACAAATAATTTCCGAACCAACCATAATCCCTGACAACCCTAACCATACTCCACATCCCTGAACCTATTCCTTACAACTAACCCACTTGTCTATAAAACAAGAGTCCTTTCCCCACTTGGTCACTCTGACCACTGCGTAATTGAAATAACTTCCTCTGTATCGAATGGCACGGTTACTCGAAAAACAGATAGAACTATGTGGTGTTTTAAATCAGCTAACTGGAGCGAACTGCGAGATTTTTTTGCAACCTTCCCCTGGCGTGGGTATTGCTTTAAATGGTCCTCCGCTTCAAAAATTGCTCTTTCAATAACTGAAGTTATCCTGATCGGTATGCAGTTATACATTCCCAAAAAACATAGTCGTGTAGGTCATGTTCGTTCCCAACCCTGGTTTAATAGGGCTAGCACTGAAGCATTGTCGCAAAAGCATAAACTCTATATCAAATGGAAATCAAATAAATCTATCGGAAATCACCACAACTATATTGCCGCAAGGAGTAGTTGCTAAAGCATCATCACCAAGGCCAAAAAGATGTTTGAAGTACGTAAATGCAAAGAATTAGTCTCATGTCCTTTGGGTGGTCATAAATTTTGGTCATTAGCTAAAGCCATCAGTAAAACCTTTAGTAGATCTTCCTTTCCTTCCATGACGTCTCGCGACGGAGCAGTACTAGTTGATCCTAATGAAAAAGCCAACCTCTTTGTCGATTACTTTGCGTCAAATTCACGTCTCAATGATTCTGGTAAAACTGTGCCGACGCACAAGTTTCCCTCATCGTGGAAGTTGGAAAATGTCCATCCTATTCCAAAAAAGGGCGACAAAACCGATCCCTCAAACTATCGACCAATAGCTATCACTTCCATTCTGTCGAAAATTATGGAGAACGCCATCAACTACCAACTACTTTGGTTCCTCGAGTCCAATAAACTCTTAAACGACCACCAGTATGGGTTCAGACAGAGTCGTTCAACGGGTGATCTTCTTTCATATGTCACCCAACTTTGGAATAACACATTACAGAGGTACGGTGAAACAATCGTAGTTGGTTTAGATATTTCAAAAGCTTTTGACCAGGTTTGGCAGAAGTGGCTACTTGCCAAACTCACTTCGTTCGGCTTATCCGATTTACTTCTCGATTGGATATCCAGCTTTCTTGACAAAAGACGTATACGCGTTGTCGTCGATGGCTTCTTTTCGAAAAAAACTACTATTAACGCGGGAGTACCCCAAGGATCAGTTATAGCCCCCACACTTTTCCTGCTGTACATAAATGACCCCATTTCCTTAACAACCAACCAGATCCATTGCTTTGCGGATGACAGCACTCTACATTGTAGTTCTTCTCAGTTTTCCCACAATTACCAGTGACTTAGAACTTGTCCTTGAAGGGGGAAACAATAATCTACTCATGTTCAACGCCGACAAGAAAGACCGACCATTTCCTGCTGTAAATATGAATGGCTTAGAACTCAAGTTTTCAAACTCTATTTCTATGTAAGGAATGTCCGTATCATCGATCCTTTCATGGGTTGACCACATTTTGGCTCAAGGCTCAAACTCGACCTCATCTGGAATAGAATTACCCCCTCTGGGTCAGTCCTCCCCAATAAGCCCTTGATATGGTAAAGCGCATCCAAAAAAGAGCTACCAGGCTTATAAATGACCCGTCTCTGACTTCTGACCTACAGCCTCTTGGCATAGAAGAATAGTATCGGGTCTTCCCTTGTTCTATCGCTATTACCATGGAAAGTGTGCCTACGACATACACTCCTTAATAGCTTCGCAGGCCATCTTCGCTAGGAACACTCGGTTTGCCCATTCACACCATAATTACGCACTCAAAATTCCATCGTGTTACACTAAACGGAATCAATCTACATTTTTCCACACGGCGACCAAATTGTGGAATGCAATACCCAGTTCCTGTTTTCCTCTAAACTTTGACTTAAGTCAATTTAAGCTAGCCATTCATAAACATTTCTCGGCATCCAAACAATATCCCTAACCCCCCCCCCCCCGTGTTCTTGAGTGCTTTAGCACGTTAGGCATATCTTAGCCTGCTCGGGAATACTATAAGTAAAAAAAAAAATAATGACACGTATATGGATATAGCCAAAAATATGAATTTTTGGATAATACTGCAAATACAAAGGAAGACATTTGCTTAAACCAGTTTTAATTGTGGCACCTAACGGTCATATTTTAACAATTCAGGGACCATTATTTTCCGATGCAAGAAACAATGACGCAACAATGTCATCAAAATATGGAACAAAGTAGAACATGATTCCAAGAAGGTGATGTGTTTGTGGTAGATAGGGGCTACAGAGACGTTACACCATTTTTAAATGAAATTGGAATTAATTATGAAATGCCTGTTAGTTTAGCTTATGGCCAAATCCAATCAACAACCAAACAGGCTAATAAATCTCAATTAGCCACAGAGACCAGGTAGATTATTGAAGCCAGCAACGCTCATCTTAAAACAATTCTTTAATTTTTTGATAAGAATATTGAAAATGCACGTAGTTATCATCTGATAAGTTTCTTGTTGATCGCAGGGGCTATCATAATTAAATGCCAGCGAAATGGTTGGAGCCAACGTATAAGAAGCCAGACGATTATTTGAAAAAGCACAAGAGGTTGACATTGTTCAATTTAGGGTTGACGCTGAGCACCTAAATCGTAGGAATGGTAGATGAGAGAAAATAAATGGTCAACCATTATTGAACTTTTCACGTCTTACCGTAGCAGACTTAAAAGATATAACAGTCGGAATTTATCAGTTCAGTGTGTCATCTGGATCCAGCACAAATTACAAAGAGAAGAGGATGAAGAACTATAATTGGACTTACTTATAAACGAACCGGGATTTATGAAAGTGCGTTTATTTTCGATATTCAGGAACGCGGCTAAATACCTGTGTTGTATAGCGTAAAATAATCAAATAAAATTAAATAATGAATTTACTATATTTGGGTAGTATTGTACTTGTAAATCGGGTGCAAGAACATTAGGACCATGTAGTCACGTGGCCATTATATTCTGGTTTTTTGGTTACGTTCGATACGACCAAATTCATGTCTCTCAAAATAATGTGTTGAACTTTATTTCGGACGCCAAAAACCGACCACCTCAGAACAACATCGAAATAATATATTCTAGGTAATTCCATGAAAATCCAATTATTCAATTTCTAGTTAAGTTTAATTAGTAAGTTTACATTAATTTTTTACAGGTCTTTAACATAAGTTGCTATCCAATGATGTTACTGAGACCGAACATTGTTATGAGTTATGTTTTGTTACTAACTATAGCACTGTCTTATTATTTTTCTATTAGACCTCCAAAACCGGTATGTCGATGGCGTTAGCTCTTAAGATACCTGGATTTTGATTTCTTTCCTTTCACAATAACCTTTGGAATTCATTGCATTACTCTAAGATAAAACCAATGATTGGTAATACATATTGTCCATGTTAAGGTATTACAATGGTACCATATATTGTATGCAACATTGGACAATTCAGTAAATATCCTTGTGTTCTTAAAGCTAACGCAAAGCGGCACTGGTGATGGAAGTACACCTCCGAAATCGATCTCTCAACGGCGTTAGCTCTGGAGACATTTGAATGTAGATTGCTTTCCTTTCGCATTACCTTAATTACTTATTTGTTAAATTATTAACATTACCTACCTCTATATTTAAGAGTTAAACTCCGAAACTGTCTAAAAATGTCCATTTTAATACGAAGAATAACAGTTCCTACTTACTGAACATCTGATTGAAAAAACTGTGAAAGAATAACTCTATTGCAACTTACCATATGACCTCATATGGTAAAACCTTCACAATATATCTTACTTATTGTTCTGTGTAATACCGTTGTTTAATAATACAGATTGTAACACTTACCATGTGGCTACGCGTTACTACGTTATATCGATGCCTTCCTGTATTAGATTAATTGCTTTGGTTATCAAATATTGATATGTATATACGAAACAAACGATTAGAAATACAAATATTATGTTCTAAATATTTTGGTAAACTATTATACACCATGTATATTATTGCAATAATAGGTTATTATAAAAATACTCTTGAATACAGAGATATAGCTTAAATCCTGCATTATTGAAAAATATGAGTCGAAAACGAAAAAAAAAAACTTGATACTTTAAATTTTAAATGGGGAACACCCTGTATATTATCACTGGAAATATTGTGTATGTAAGTAAACTAAAAAAAACTTAACTAGTTGTGAAAAACTAACTAAAGTAGTTTGCAATTTTATGCATATGTAAAAACATGTTTCTCTACAGGATGACCACCCTGTATCAAGAAACTATAAGGACCTTGATAATTTTTCCAACAGAACATGAAACCGATGACTTTTTATAGGACATATGAAAAAACAAACCAAAATCCCAACGACAGATTTTGTGGAAATACATTTTAAAGAAAATGTGATTTTTCGTATGTTACTCAAAATACAGTTTAGCACCCTGTATACACACAAAAGGCAGTATTGTAACAATAAGTATCGCATATTCAAGAGAATGCTATTGGGTATTGATAATTGCAAAAAACCTGGTCTTCTTCAATTGGACACAATTCAAGGGATCCAAATGGATTTGAGTCCACTACCAAAAAGTTCACATTCAACGCCCTGGATTATCCAAACGGTTGATGATGGTGAGTGGCAATGGTAACTTTTGACCAGAAGGTCGATATCTACAACATATCTGAGTTTTAAAAGAATCTCACGGAAATCCATTTCTCATAAGAAATAAATATTCCTAGGCGAGTTGTTAAGTACCTGACTGTGAAAATGGAATTGTAGCCCACTCGATACAATCATACAGGTTTCATTGATAGTAATTTTGATTTACTTATCTCTTACGAACGTTCTTTTGAATTCCAAGTTATTGTATTTTAATTCGTCACTTTAATTCATAAAATTTATATAAAGAAAGGAATTCGATATAAACTTTCTTTTACTTATGTATAATAGCGCGAAATGGATTGCGGTATTACTTTCAAGTCTGTTAACTACGTAAAATCTCTAAAACTCTTCCGTCACAAATTATTTCAAACCAGATATAAATTTTAGCCCCTTTAGGAAACCGTAATTTAACCACGTTGTTTATGTCATTAACGTTTGGGCAAATTTTAAGCAATAACAACCTTTCTTACAACACACAATGAGATTTAAACTCAAACTTCATCAGGTCACCCTTCCACCCACTTTTCTAATTTATAAGTGTCAGGTGATCAAAAAATGACATTTATTTTAAGGGCGACTAAACCCAAAAACTATTAAACGGTTTGAACAACAAATTTTATTAAACAATACCTAATTGCATCATGAAAAAAGCTTATTGCTCTATTCTGTAAATTCCATTGCGTTTTTTATACTTTCAAGACTTACTTCGCAATAATAAAAAAATAGAATTTGATGATAACGAATAAATTACATATGTAGTGACATAGTCACTGCGTATATGCACACCATGTGCGGCTACTTATGCGAATACTGGGATACTATTTCCCCCTCAGAACCCTAACTCCGTTCCTTCCGATCCTATTCTGAACACACCCATACTAATCCCACCATGCATGTACAGGTAATGTATGTATGTATACTAGGAATCCATGATTGTGGCTGAAGGAGTTAGAAAAGCTCGAGAAGCCTTCCCCCTTGGGGAGGAAATAAAATACGTAGCCTTTTCCTTTTTTTTATCGATTAAATGATTTAAAAAGGTGAGAGCGTCCACGTAATGTGTTATAAAATAAGTCGCCATTTCGTTTACTAGAGGTAGAAAAAAAGTCAATTTAGGCTGTTATATTCAGTACACACTTTGTTGAAACATCAACTAATCCTACGAGTGGATTCGATATCCATCCACAATACCTTAATATAACTTTTATGAACGAAAACTCATTTCATAAATTACTGCATTGTAACATATTAAAAAAATGTAGTGATTAGTATATGATGTTAAACGGTAAGTTTGCACCTCAGTCTAGCTCAGCAAGGTACATTGCTTACGAAACTTACTGTAGGTTGAGAAGTCAGTTTTTCAGGTTGTGAGCGAGGCAGAGATATATCCATAGCTGTAGTCAGTAATCATTTGATTTGTTAGGCGCCACTCAATAAATAATCAAAATAGAACAAAAATTGAAAAAGTTGTACATTAATACCACAGGTAATCTGAATAGCACTGAACACCTCTACTCATAAGTATATTTAGTAAACAAAATAAGATATGATTACTTTCAGCATGAAACCAACTAAAACAGTAGTTCTTGTGAAGCTTTACGATATTAACTAATTTCTAAGTCAACACAAAACTATATAAACCTACAGCTTTTCTTTACATAGAATTCAAAATGAAAGCTGATCAACGCTGTACAGCAATAATAATAGGGGCTACTTGACCTATGTCAACAAACATTACAGGTACAAGGTTATCCACTCAAATGTTTTTATCTTAGAAAATGTAACCGTAGTCAGCTGTTTCCTTTCATTATAACCGTATCAGAACAATATTATGCTGACTTGTTATTTACTTAAAGCGTACTTTACATTAAAAGGATACGTACTTATATTTTCCTAGACTCAAGTAAATATAAGGTATTAACTTTATTTTGAAACGAACTGCAGTTTGAGAACTTCATTTCCCATGAATATGATAAACATACGGTACGGTAAGGCAATATCCGTTGTCTACATTTACGTACAGATAAACGAAATTTAGATTATATAATAAGATAAGGTAATTTTAAATTGTCTTCATTAACGTATAAATAAACGAAGTGTAGATCAGACTACTAAAGCAGGCTTGGGACAACAACAGCAGACATTAGACGACGAAAGCAGATATATCAACAGCATGCTTTATTGATGCGAAACAAACGTATCTCCATTTATAATTCTTGAAGATGAAATCATTATCATCCACGCCATTTTATGTATTTTATGGCATCATCCACCACGCTTCCCTATACCATCAATCACATGGGGATTTTCTTAATCCATGGACTTTCCTTAATGCAGGGGCTTTCCTTATTAAATTTAATATACACAAAATGTAATTAAAAGTAGTTGCATACCTTGTGCATGGAAGACTATTAAGATACTACATGCATTGAAACGCAGAAGGAACGGAAATTAATAAAATTCATTTCGCGTTTGCGCAAAGACCAACATTGATCTGGCTAAAATAGCCCTTGTAGACCATAACACTATGTACACGGACATTCGTAATTATGTACAGTAATGAGAAAATATCGACATATACCAAAATAAAATTATTGAAAGAAAAAACAAATGCCTAATGATACCAACGTTATGTAAATATATTTACCAATAATAACACGAATTCAAAACCTAAATTAAGGTAACGGTAGCAAAAAATTGGCACGTTACAGCGTTCAAAGTGAATGCGTTCCTTATTTAAAGTTCAAGTGTTACTACTTAACATTTCTGCTTCTCAAAAACCGGTATCAAACGGGAGCGCATAGTACTATTTACAAATTCTTTTTACCTTTTACAAATTTTCAATTAAAAAAATGCTTTAAATATTCAAGTATTTTTATTCTAGACTTAAATAAGATTGTTATTGGTATTATATGACGCATTAAAAATTGTCAGTGGCGCATCAAGACTCTCATTTCATGAAATATACTTAAATAAGTTTCAGGTACACAAATACTCATTTTCGTGATTAAAAATGTACGTCACATATATGACATAGCACTAGCTATGCTATACCGGGTGTAAATCAAATAGGGGAAACCCCTGTAACCTTTGAAGGGGTCGTTAGAATTTGTTCAAATTTTGATGGACAATATTAGAACCAGTTTGGATTTTTTTTACATAAAAAAACAATATGACCGACTTCCGGTTTCACCGGAAATGACACAAAAGCTGAAAATTTAAATGGAACAACCTGTATATTTTTACATTTTTGGATTCTACGGCTTCAAATACATACGGTTCATCTCCAAATATCAACTCAAACGACATTTTACTTTGACAGAGTCGGCTTCAGGAAATTACTATGCATTTCGTTTTACTAGTAATTGAAAGAGCTATTTAATATACAGGGTGGCCCATGTATGTTTCTATTGGGAACAGTGGGTTTTAGTTAAAAAACCGTAATTTTTAGATTTGATCGTTTACAAACTTCAAAAAAATTTATTATTAGGAAAAATAATATTGTGGGGGCAATTGTACGTCAATCATCTATTATTTAGATGACGTCATAATGATCTAAAATTAAAAAAACAAAATTAAAATGGCGCCTGAGTTGCCATTTGACAGATGAATAGTATGTAGTTGAAGCCCTAGAATCCAAATATGTAAAAATATACAGGGTGTTTCATTTAAATTTTCAGCTTTTGCGTCATTTCAAGTGAAACCGGAAGTCGGTTATATTACATACCCATATCCCCTAAACTACTCATTGTAGTTCGACAAATGAGATATTGTTAGATGCGTCACGTTCCTTCGAGGAAGTGTATTAAAATAAAAATATCGTATTTGGTATCAGATGAAAGGCCTTAATCAGTACATTTCGAGAACATAGTACACGTAACTAAAAAAATATTAGTAGGTAGTCGGGTTTTAGTTTTTAACTTTTCATTTCCATTCTTTTACAGACTTATTAAAATATTTCATGTTCATAAACTGACGAAGAATGAGTGAACCAGAAAGTCTAAGACATTCCTAAGATGAAATACTAAGAGTTTTGAAAATCCAAACCCAAAGAGTTACAGGAAAAGCTGTGCCTTTCGTGCAACACTATTCCAATGATTTAGATAACGGTTTGGTTCAGGAATTTTCGCAGTCATATTTCCTCTAGTAATAATAGTGCAGAAAATCCTAAATCAACATCATTACTCAATCTCTCTAAGTGTTTGAGGAACAAATCGCTATGCCACTTAGCCCAAAATGGAATATAGCTCTCCGCATTGCGCTAGGCTCTTCAGTGCCAAATTGCTTCGAGGAAAGAAACCTTTCTGCTTTAAATCGCGCAAAGCATTATCAAAGGTCTTCTTATATTACAGATCATTCTGCCCATCAAAATCCGTGTAAGAAATTGCAATACTTATTATGACTAATTAATTCGTTTATTTCACTTTACAATACCTACGTTAGTGTGTGTTTGTGTTTGTGTTTGTGTTTGTGTTTGTGTTTGTGTTTGTGTTTGCGTTTGCGTTTGCGTTTGCGTTTGCGTTTGCGTTTGCGTTTGCGTTTGCGTTTGCGTTTGCGTTTGCGTTTGCGTTTGCGTTTGCGTTTGCGTTTGCGTTTGCGTTTGCGTTTGCGTTTGCGTGTGCGTTTGCGTTTGCGTTTGCGTTTGCGTTTGCGTTTGCGTTTGCGTTTGCGTTTGCGTTTGCGTTTGCGTTTGCGTTTGCGTTTGCGTTTGCGTTTGCGTTTGCGTTTGCGTTTGCGTTTGCGTTTGCGTTTGCGTTTGCGTTTGCGTTTGCGTTTGCGTTTGCGTTTGCGTTTGCGTTTGCGTTTGCGTTTGCGTTTGCGTTTGCGTTTGCGTTTGCGTTTGCGTTTGCGTTTGCGTTTGCGGTTGCGTTTGCGTTTGCGTTTGCGTTTGTGTTTGCGTTTGCGTTTGCGTTGCGTTTGCGTTTGCGTTTGCGTTTGCGTTTGCGTTTGCGTTTGCGTTTGCGTTTGCGTTTGCGTTTGCGTCTGCGTTTGCGTTTGCGTTTGCGCCTGTGCCTGTGTCTGTGTCTGTGTCTGTGCCTGTGTCTGTGCCTGTGTCTGTGTCTGTGTCTGTGTCTGTCTGTGTCTGTGTCTGTGTCTGTGTCTGTGTCTGTGTCTGTGTCTGTGTCTGTGTCTGTGTCTGTGTCTGTGTCTGTGTCTGTGTCTGTGTCTGTGTCTGTCTGTGTCTATGTCTGTCTGTGTCTGTGTCTGTGTCTATGTCTGTGTCTATGTCTGCGTCTGCGTCTGCTTCTGCATCTGAGTCTGCGTTTGCGTCTGCGTCTGCTTCTGCGTCTGCGACTATGTCTGCGTCTGCGTCTGCGTCTGCGTCTGCGTCTGCGTCTGCGTCTGCGTCTGCGTCTGCGTCTGCGTCTGCGTCTGCGTCTGCGTCTGCGTCTGCGTCTGCGTCTGCGTCTGCGTCTGCGTCTGCGTCTGCGTCTGCGTCTGCGTCTGCGTCTGCGTCTGCGTCTGCGTCTGCGTCTGCGTCTGCGTCTGCGTCTGCGTCTGCGTCTGCGTCCGCGTCCGCGTCCGCGTGCGCGTGCGCGTCCGCGTCCGCGTCCGCGTCCGCGTCCGCGTCCGCGTCCGCGCCTGCGTCTGCGTCTGCGTCTGCGTCTGCGTCTGCGTCTGCGTCTGCGTCTGCGTCTGCGTCTGCGTCTGCGTCAGTAGTATTGTAAGGCTGGTTCTAATCCACTTTTCTACTATACTTTTCCTGCGAGTGTTTCTGCTCAAGGTCAAGGTCATCACATTGCGTACGTCCGAGTACACGGTTTATCAAGGTCAAGGTCATCATCTTCAAGGTCACGTCGACCATGTTGTGGGAAGGGTTGGTAACCCTGCTAAGTCTCTTCAATGTCACCGATTCAAGGCCACGTGGTAGGAAAGGTTGGTAACCCTGCTAAGTCTCTTCAAGGCCACGTTGTAGGTTGGTAACCCTGCTGCCTCTTCAAGGTCACATTGCTTCAAGGTCATGCTCGCACGTGTCCTTCAAGACCATTGAAGTAACTAGAAAAGTCACTAGGAAAGTTACTAGATTTCTGGTCATTGATTGTCCACGTCAATTGTAAGTTATCGTACACATTACCTGCATCTATTCCTCAAGGTCATCACATTGCCCTCGGTCTCAAGCCCTGAGGTGTTGTTTATGCATCTTTCAAGGTCATCAAGCAATGCTTACTTTGGCCACGCCCCCCAGTGCACTCAAGTGGTTCCCCAAAACAGGTGGCGTTCCCCAAAACAGGTAGCCGTTTCCTAAAAACAGGTAGCCTTTTCCCAAAACAGGGGGTCCGTTTTCCAAAACAGATGGCTGTTTCACAACCGTTTCCCCCCATTTCAAGGTCACACGAGAGAACAAAAGCGATTCATTGTTCTGGTCGTCATAAAAGCAGATTGTTACCTACATCTCAATTCTAGGAAATAAATTTTCAAGAACGGAGGGGGTCCGTTGTTCTAGTCAACGCTTCAAAGTCTATGCTTACAATTTTCAAGGCCACACGAGAGAACAAAGACGATACATTGTTCCGTTATTCTAAAAATAGATTGTTATCTAAATACACCTCGATTCTGAGAAATCAAGAGCAAATGCGATCTATTGTTCTAGCCAACGCTTCAAAGTCTATGCTTACAATGTTCAAGGTCACACGAGAGAACAAAGGCGATTCATTGTTTTGGCTGAGTCATAGCTTCTGAAATTCTGAGAAATCTATTTTCTAGGTTAAAGGTGATCCGAACTTTTCAGACCTTGCCCGATCTTATCTCTATATAAGTAGATGAAGAACAGTACCACGTCAGTTGATACATTGCAATCATCACAACAACAAATTACCTAAAGTGAAGAGCAAGTATTATTACATAATCACTAGTGTGTGCGTCATATTTTTATAATCGTGACTAGAAGTTTTATTGTAAACCGTTGTGAAGAGCAATTTGTTAAAAGTTCATTATTACGTGTGTGCTTTATATTGTTAGCTATGAGTATGCCAAGTGGTAGTGAGATAGTTAAGTTAACAAGGCGTGTTGTTCCTTCATTGAAAACAAAAAAGGAATTTTCGAGGCACATCCGTATAGTTAAAACCAATATTAAGCTATTTCAAGATATAATTAAAAATAAAATTTATTATGAGATCAATAAAAGTCTGCTTAAGCTTGAGAGCAATTTAGCATTGCTCAAGTGCTATCAGGTTAGATTGAGACGGTTAAAGAACGCTTCAGAGAAAGTTGGTAGTGGAATTGTCAATAAAAAAAGGTATGCATAAATTACGTTGGTACCACCCAGATTCATGTTTTAATGGTAGGTTCCTTACAGGAATTATAATCAATATGTAAACATTAAGGACCCTTTGATATTTTTACTAAACACGTATAATAGTTTTGCACGTAAGGTGAAATTAATGTTAAGGCAATCCATGCTAAAGGTGAATGTGGTCTTAGCCTGCAATTTTATGCAACCCCAAAATCATAGTATTGAGTTGAAGATTTTTGCCACAAAAAATTGCGTTATTGATATTTCAACCGATGTACGTGTCTGGTACAATGAAAACGTGTATGATAAGTTGGGGATAAAATTAGAGTAGTTTTCCGAAAGGGATTCCGGTTGGGCATTACATAAAGTTTTACATTTAAAAGAGAATATTAATAGCTATGTCTCATTTAGAGGTGGTCATTCAACCTATGTTAAAGTTCCACGCTTCATAGAAGTAAAGCTTGCAGTTGTTAATGTTAAAAATAACGATGAGTATTGCTTCCTGTGGGCCATTGTTTCGGCATTATATCACGCGCAATATCATACGGAAAGGGTTCAAAGTTATCTTCATTGTAGAGATGTTCTGAACTTTGATTCAATTCACTTCTCCATTCAGCTGGATGATGTAAAAAAATTGAGAAACTAAACAACCTCGCAATTAATTTGTACTGCGTAAATGGTAAAAAAGTTGTACCCTTTATATTGAGTAATCAGCAAAGCGATAGAGAACCCATACATTTTTTAATACTTTCTGCTAATGATCAGATGATATTAACACTGTATACCATTTCACATGGATTAAAAATATGTCAGATTTATTTTCAAAACAGATATCGAATTGCAATCGCAAGCAATTTATTTGTTACCGATGCTTGAACCATTTTTCTTCAGGTCGCCTTCTACAAAAACATACCACTCACTGTGAGCAACTTAATCAATGCTCTACTAGGCTGCCTACCGAAGCGGAAATGAATTTGCAGTTCAGAAATTTCTCATTTCTAGAAAAGGTACCATTTGTCATTTATGCCGATTTAGAAAGTATTTTAGAGAAATGTGCAAATGGTATCGAAAGTAATACTCTATTTCACTCCAAACATACACCTTTCAGCATTGCTTACTATTTGAAGTGTTCTTATGATGATTGTTTATCCCGATTTAGGCTTTAAAGAGGAAAGGATTGCATTCAATGGTTTGTTAACAAGCTTCAAAGTATTGCACATTGGGCTACCGAAATAATCAATCAAATAATTCCTATGGCTACTTTAAGGCTCAGTCAGGTTGAGCAATTTGAAAGCGCCACGATTTGTCACATTTGTCGAAAACCATTTACAAATTCTGATATAAAAGTTAGAGATCATAATCATCTTACAGGAGCATTTCGGGGGGCAGCGCACCAGGCATGTAACCTAAACTATAGACTCCCACATTCTACCAGTTGTATTCCATAATTTATCAGGTTATGATTCTCATTTCATCATTAGAGAATTGGTTAGTGTTCCCGGTTCGATTTCACTACTGCCCATAAACACGAAGGTAATGGAAGGCACCAAAATGAAGTTTAGATTTATTGACTCTTTCAGATTTATGAGCAGTAGTATTGAAAAGTTATCAGACTATTTGGAGGATAGTAAAAAAATTATTACCCGCGCTAGTTGCAACAATGATGAGGAATTTTCTCTAGTAGTTCGCAAAGGTGTGTTTCCTTATGAGTATATTGATACGTGGGATAAATTAAACGAAACCACGCTCCCGCCCAAAGAAGCATTTTTAGTCATCTTAATAATGAGGGAATCAGTGATGAGAGTTTTGCGCGTGCGATTAACGTTTGGAACAAATTTAGTATTAAATTGTATCTAAAAACAGACGTTCTACTTTTAGCAGATATTTTTGAGAACTTTCAACAAACTTGTTTAAGTACTTACGACCTTGACCCTCTGCACTATTATACAGCTCCCGGTTTAGCATTCGATGCTATGCTTAAAATTACACAAATAAAGTTAGAACTATTTACAGACATTGATATGTTAATGTTTATTGAAAGAGGGATTAGAGGTAGAGTAGCTCAATGTTCAAATCGGTATGATAAAGCTAACAATAAGTGCATGGGAGAAAAATTTGATCCCACCTCCGTGTGTATTTAATGTACTACGACGTACATAATTTATATTGAGCCGCAATGTCAGAATTTCTACCATTTGGCGATTTTTCTTTTGTTGATTTAATAAACCATCCTGATGATTCGGAAATTGGTTATATAGTCGAGTGTGATTTAGACTATCCTATAGAATTACATGAGAGTCACAGTGATCTACCGCTGGCACCCGAACATATGGTTCCACCCACGCCTGATTCCAAAATGAAAAAATTACTGCTTACCTTGTATCCAAAACGTAATTATGTAATTCATTACAGAAGTATATTTAAAATATGGATTGAAGTTGGTAAAAGTACACCATATATTACGTTTTAAACAGTCTCCGTGGTTAAAAAAATATATAGATTTAAATACAGCCATGCGTCAGCAATCTCAAAATGAGTTCGATACAAATTTCTATAAATTAATGATTAATAGTGTTTTCGGGAAGCTGATGGAAAATGTACGTAAACATAAGGACATGCGGTTAGTAACGAAATAGGAGGGTCGCTATGGTGCACGTGCTTACATAGCCAATCCAAATTTTCATAGTTGTGCAATATTTGATAATGATATGCTTATCATTGAGATGAGTAAGCTTGAAGTATATTTCAATAAACCTATATATGCGGGATTCAGTGTTTTAGACGTTTCAAAAACTTTTTTATATAATTTTCATTACGGTTACACGCTACCCAAGTTCCATAATAGTGCTAAGCTCTTATACACGGGTACGGATAGTCTCATATACGCCTTTTCGGTTCCCGATATCTATGAATGTATTAAAGAGGACATTGAGAAATTTGATACATCTGATTATAGTCCCGACAACATCTTTGAACTCCCATTAGTAAATAAAAAGGTCCCCGGCTTAATGAAAGATGAAAATCATGGCGAAATTATGGTTGAATTTGTAGGACTTCGCGCGAAAATGTATGCTTACGCGGTTGATGAAAATGTTGTAAAAAAATCAAAGGGTTCTACGTAAGCAAGCGTGAGTCAGATCACGATTAATGATTATAAACAGGTTTTGTTTGATGGTGGCGTAATAAGGCGCTATCAACATCTCATAAGATCAAAGAAACATAATGTGTTCACCATTAAACAAAATAAAGTCATACTTAATCCTTATGACAATAAACGCTTAGTAAATTTTGATTTCACTGACACTAGACCTTGGGGGTACAGCTTTCAGTAAACAATGTCTTCAGGACAACTTGCAGGAAGAACGCAGTACAATAGTGATCAAATCTACAGAAAGTACCTGAAGCGTTCTTTGGCCTCCCCTGAAAGCTATACATTTATATTGAATACATTGCAACATATTGTTATTCCTGATGAGTGTTTTAACTGATGTGCTATAAACTCAAAGTGTGCAAATGAAGTAATTATTAAGACATTATTTGATAGAAAAATTAGCTTAGACAATAGTGTTAAAAGTTTTACGAAATTGTGTACCGATAAAGGTTCGTTAACCTCTAACGATGTAGATCGAATTTTAGATGACATGAATTTAACTTAAAATGTACATATACAAGTTATTATGGGGTGATTCATTGTGTAAAAATGTTAGCGTATAAAATATTGTTTATAAAGACACTTTCTATAAGTGAATGTATCAAGACATCAGCATATTATGCTAATTACAAGTGCCTCGCTATTTTAATTAAAGTATTATTAGAACAAAACATTACATATAAGTTTCAACCATGGGAAAATGAGGAGCACCACAAAATTTACCGCTGGATTTTGGAAAACATTGAGAAAGGTGAAACAAATTCCTGCTTGGGATGGAGATGTGGACCAGATTCGGGAATATGGCCGTCTAGTAATTTAAAGGATTATAGAAATACTTTAGGTTTACTATATAAGATAATGTAATATTTTAAAAAAACAATTATATTTTTTTTATGTGGTTTTAATTCATCTAAAAGTTACAAACAATCCCTATAGCTATATTATAAAACTAAATCGTCTTTATTGATCTATGATCTTTCATCTAATCCCCACCACTTTACGAATAACTTATTATTCTTGGAGCGAAGCACTTTTTCCACAAGGTACACATCCGGATACTTTGTTTCCTGTAATTCGTGTTCATAAAAGCCTCCCAGTACAGGTGATCCTTTCCTGTCTTCCAACATGTAGGTGGTTGGGTTAGTAATGCAAACTTTCACAATCTTGAATAGTTCACTTGACCAATTGGGGGTGTATCCTTTAGCGAAAATACTTTTAAACTTACTGATTCGTACTGTCACCTACAAAACAACGATTCCTATCAACTGTTTTTATGTGAGTGTAAGCCTCTAGCTTTGTATGATTACCGACATCTTTGGGCTTCATTCCTGTAGTTCTATGCTTACGATTGTTATAATCCATCGTTACGGTGTCAATTGTATCAATCCATTTATACTTACCCTGTAGACTGAATGACTTGTATAGAGCAGACTTAACGGTCCTGATCACACGTTCCGCAATTGCTGCCTTCTTTGTGCTATAGGTGGAATAATGGTTGACTCCATAACGCTGCATTAGTTTAGTGAAATAGTCATTGTAGAATTCTTTTCCTGCATCTGTCTGCATATAGGAAGGATTCCGGCCCGTTTTAAAGATTGCCTGCATGGCCTTGGCAACTTCCAATCCCGTTTTCGTTTTTAATCCTTTGGTCCACAAGTATTTCGAAAAACAGTCAATAACCACTAAAATATACTTGTAGCCCTTATTTTGTTTGGCATATGTGTTAAATTCGGCCAAATCTGCTTGTCAGAGGTCATCATATCCCTTAATTATTGTGCGCCTTCGTTTAAAATTTTTTCTTGAGGGTTTGTGCAATTCACTGACGAGTTGTAACTTGGACATGGTACTAATTTATCCACAATTTCTTTAAGTTGATGTAGTTTGTCCTCCACCACTAGATAAGCGTTAAAATTTCCTTTAACAGCTTTCTGAACTGCTTGCAGACAAAAATCAAGGTACCCTTTACTCATAGCATCAGCATCTTCTTCCGGATCCGCCAACTGGGTCAAACGGTATCCATCCAAATTCAACCGTGTTGATAAATAGTACTGCTTGGTGATGACATCTTGAGGATCTATGGGGTTGGAAACATTGCTAAGTATCTTATTCTCGATATCGAATTGATTATCATCAATAAGTTGAAACTGAGGAGTTAATTTCTTAAATTGATACTGGGCATGTGACCGTCCAAATTTATCAAGGGGCATTTTAGTTATGATATGTCGACATCAATGCATTCTGATTTATATTGTTAAGAAAACTAGTGTTTGGTCTTTCAATGTATCCATCTTCATACAATTCCTCTAGAATTGATATTATATCATTTACGACATCTGTGTTTCCAGCCAATTTTTCTACCCACAATACTTCTAGATCACGAATTAGTTCATGTACATCATTCCAATACCTATATTCAATCGGTCTGTTTGTTAATTCCTTAAAAAACATAGCTCCACCTCCCTGAGTTGTGGGTGATGATGCTGACAGCAAGAGTTTGATTATTTGTGTATACTTTTGGCTGCGGCTTCCTCGAATCTGTCCACTTACATCATAATCTCGCCTTGCAACATTCGTACCTACTAAAATACGTTTATAGTTCCTTCTATCCTTTGAATTTACTAGATTTAAATCGGGTTCATTCATAATAAGCAGGTCATATAAACCTGGAGTCCCTCTATACGTGACACCATTAACGATCCTTTCCTTGAATTATGATGGGGTATTACCAATTGTCCATTTGTCTGTTTTTGCGTCGTAGTGGACTCCATAAGTGTGATCAATAGCACCTTCAAGATCCCTCATAATACGTTCAACGTATATACGAGATAATTCGTGGTACTGCTCGAGAAATTCTTCAGAAATAGGTTCATTATAGGAATCACCTGCGATACTAAGAGGTTCTTCTTCCTCGGCAGTAATCTCTCCTACGACAGATGTTTCTAGGAAAGGTGGTGTACGACGAAGGGGATTTATTTGAAAAAACGGAAGCTGAGCTAGGGGGCTTATAGCACTCTTCGTTGCTAATGAGGGTGAAATGAAGCGTGTAGCAAGCGGGCTAGTAGTAGCATGCTTTCTTTGAAATATGAACAAAGGCGGGTTTTTGGGTTTAACGTCAACGGACTCCTTTTCGGGTGTTTTTTTATCAGGATGCATTTTATTCACTATTTCAGTTAGAGGTTCTATTAGAGGTTTGGTAAGTACTTTCAAACGTTCTTTCACTATCAATGCGGGCAGTTTTAAGACTGTTGTATTTCTGCTGTATTAGTTTACGAGCCTGAATAATTTTTCGCTTTAATATCATCTCCTTATTATCCATTGTAGCAAAATTGGAGATAGCTGTTAATGCCTAAACGGATGAGTAACTACTAAACCACTGAAAGCAGGTTAAGGTATTATATAAGGTGTAGCAAGACATGAGCAGTTAAGGTATTATATGCTCATCAAACGTTTTCCTATAGCGACCATTATTGACCTCAGCATCCTTATTTATGACTATGAACCCAAACGGATCTATCCAGCGCTTTGAACACATATCCCGAAACAATGTCATGCTTATAGTGGGGCTTATATGATCCTCATACACATGTTTTAGGTTTAATTCATCTTGCTCAAATAATATAATTAGATTCGCATTGTCACGAATTAATTGCTTTGGAATTTTACTGTAAGTTTGACACAAATAGAAACAGTCAATATCGTTATGTCTACCCACAGAAAAATATGCCCTTATGTTATTTTGCTTTTCACAGGCGATATCATCAAAGATAAAGATAGAGTTTGCTTTTGCACAATTCGGCTCAATCACATCTTGATTATTACTGAACGTAAAGTAACCTATATTCTTTATCGGAAGTAGAATTTCTTGTAAAAGTTTGTACTTGTTTTGATTTAATGACTTGGAGTATACGTATACATGTTTAAATTTCAAACAATTTTTCTCAGTAAGCAAACTAATCATTGCGTTTGTTTTGCCGCAGTTGGAGGGGCCACATATAATGCCACATATACTATTAGGAAGTAAATCGCCATGTTTTGAAGTACCAGACTTTTCATCAAAGTCATGATTTTGAATTAAAAGTTTTTGTATCTGCGCAACTACTTTCATCTTTCATGGATGAAATGAAACTAAACGAATAATTACAACATTTTTATTTATATACTAAAGATTATAATTTTTTTACTTCTCCGGTAAGTGGGTTGTACTGCACAATAGCATCGTGGAGAATAAGGCCATAGGCAACGATTCCAGTATCGAAAGGTGTTAGAGATTCCATTTCCAATTTGATGTCTACTGTTGAGTTTTTTAAGGATTCATTCTGTTTAGAACAGTCCATTACAAATACTGGACATGATTTGAATTCGGTGTAGTTGAATAACGCATCTGTATTATCTTCATCATAGTAGTCACATCGGAAGTTCAAAAAATTGCGATAGGCAGGTATGTATTGGTTAGCACTGAAGTTTAAATGCATTGCTTCATAGGGATAATACTCGAAATTCAGATGTACTTTAAGGTTCCTAATGTTAATGTGGTCAAAATTTTTGGCTCTTGCAGACTTTGTGTACCTTTTACCTTGTTGGAATGCAACAATTATCCAGCGTGGTTTTTCCAGTTGCGTTGACGTTTTTATTGGCCATATATCAGAGGTTGCTTGTTTCAAAGCAGGTAATTCATATAACTCCCATAGACGAAATGGAACAGTAATAATAGAATTCTTATTTATTCCTTCAAACAAGTCTAGTTTCGCGGTATCACTAAGGGTTAAGTGTGGTACTTTCCATTGAATTTTATTTAGGGTTATTTCCGCATCAACGTCACCATAGTAGCAGTTTGTATCGCTTCTATATCGAATTAAAATCAACTCTTGACGCATATTCACGATCACTTGACGATAATCCTCCATTATTCCAAATATGTGGTTCAATGGTATGCATACTGTAAAGGATTTTTCGCCATTTCTCATCGAATTCTACTTGTAATGAATTATTATTAATTTTATTAAATACATAAATAAGTTTACCTCGTAGGATTCGAACCTACGACCTGTACTTTGCTAGAGTACCGCGCTACCAACTGCGCCACCAAGGTTCAAGCCCCAATCGATGCAAATTTTGTCTTTATGTATGTAGAACTGATGTAAATTCTAAATATAATGAGAATACAGTCAAATTACTTATATTAATGGAATGTGAGCCTGCAATACTTGTAATGGTTCATCATTCTTTGGTACCACCCCAAATGGCTTAATGCTTTGCTCTTGCTTGTCTTATAAGAAATATTTCCTTTAAGTGTAGATGTTATGCCTGGATTTCGGCAAACGTCCACTCTTTAACCGCCTAACTCATAACGAATCTCTTCGAAAAGGAAGTTGGGGAAATTATTGGTTGTTGCATGATTTTCCTTCATCTTCTTTTTCAGCTTACCTTCTATGTACAGAAAACTACCATAAGTAGCTGTAATTAGATCCTGACTTTGAATTAAAATGCGTATTTCTTCGGAAGGTCCATACTTAGAAGAGCCATACGGAAGATAGGTGTGAATATCAGATTTAATTATAGCATCATCAAAATGTACGTTTTGAAAGATGTTTAATGATTCGGTCATTGTGTAGATGTTAACCACAATGAGGGTTGATGACTATAGGGATGATGTCTTTTATATAAATTTCTTCTCAAACCTTTGAATTAATTGCTATTAATTATGCTTAATTAATACACATTACAGTTTGTTTACTTCATATAAATTTTCAAGAAGGCACTATAAATACTTTCATTGTTATGCAAAGAAATCCTTGTTCACATTACATATTACATTTTTAAATTACATGACACTTATGAATGCAAACCTATTGTTTTAGCAAAATTCATTGTACATGTGGTTATTTATAGCGAAACCTTTTTCTTCATAACACATTTTCATTAAAGTCTATTAAGTATTATATTACTAATTATGCAATGTAGTTTTGACAAGTTTTAGAGTTATTAAAATAATTTTAAGAATCCAGATGCATTGTGTGTTTTATACAAAGAAAATCTATTAGCTTGAATATTACATTTTTTTACACATTCCTACAAATTTTTAAGAATGCAAATGCATTATTAACAAACAAAGAAAACCCATTGTTCAATAAAACATTGACTTTTTCCACATTACATATTTTAGATTAATACATATGCATCCAGATTCAGGTGTGTAAGCGGAACATATCACTGTGCAAAAGAGATAAACATTAAAGTAAACTTCATTCAAGGTCTCTTACACATAAGAAATTGCTTTAACATTTCTTAGAGGTACATTAATATTTTAATTCTATTAAAATGTACGTTTTGAAACATGTTTAATGGTTTGGTCACTCAGAACTTTCAATCCAATTGATGTTAAAAAGTATTTCTCTGCAGATGTTAACTGCAATGAGGGTTGTTTGGGTCTTTTGTATGAAGATGGAATTGTCCTATGATTAATTCGCAGACCCATGTTCTTTTAGTTCTAAGCGTACCGTAAATGGTTCACTTTCACCAACGTCTATTAACTCACCCTTTTGATTTGTCAATTTGATTGTTATATTACTTATTACGTCTGTGTTTACTTCTAAATATTGAGTGTTGGTTGGAATTTTATCCAAACGATAGCCCGAGGGTACGGAAACGTCAATTTCATATCTTACCTTTGCAGGTTTACCGTTTCGAAAAGATCCCTTTGTAATGTTGCACTCTACATGTAGATTAGTGTGTTTAATTATTTGGATGTCTAACGCGGATGTGTGTAAGATATTCGCTTTTAATATTTTAGGCTCAAAACCGAGCATGCGGCCAATGCTACTCTCTTTAGTAAAATCGATCTCAAATGAACTGTTTATCTCACACTTAAGCGTATTGTTGTTTGCCCTAATGAAAAATGTTTCTGTGGGTATCTTTGATTTCAATCAATCACTAATTTCATCTAAGTCATAGGCACCGTGTGGAATATTAATCACTCGCAAATGAGATGAATTTGTTCTAAAATAAAATCTATCGTTGCCCGTGTAAATGTTTCTAATGCTGTTGCACCGTAAAATCCCACCAATCCAACAACGTATTTCTTCTCCAAATCTAGCTCTATCGGTGGGTAGAAGTTGCAGCTAGCTACGTTACCAACACCTTCTAAACTGAATGTTATTGACATAACAGAAAATTTAAGGTTATGTCGATTATTTATATAGAAATTTAGGCATAGGTGCCCACAAATAATGCTATTAAATTCCTGACCTTGATTGTAATTATAATAAATTTTACATTCCCGAAAGTAGTTAATCACTTCAACTGGTGGTCGAAGATTACCGAAACTATCGTGATATCATGCCTTTTCACCACGCTTTTTGTAGCAAACCCTATGTGTACCCGGTCCGCTTTGACTATCTAAGTTGATGATTCCAGATTCATTTTTCCGCTGTAATTTAGGCAGGCCATCTCTCATAAAAATACCCCTAAAGTATGGCACACCTTTTGTGTATTTCTTTAAATCAATATCTGTTAACCCTCTTTCGGGTAATCTACTCAGTTTTTTGGAAACGGTTTTAAGTATAATGCACCACCGCCACTAGATTTGTATGGTTTTAGATAAAATGCACCACCAGCGATTGATTCCATCATGCGATTATGACGCGATGTCTCTTCTTGCAATTTTTTGGCATTTTTTGCATCATTGACTGCTTTGGCAATTCCCGATACGCCGCCAGCTAAAGCACCGATTGCTAATAATCCTGCGAATAACGGAATAAGAAATGGTACAACACCTCCTTGTTTAGGTAAAGGAATTACTCTAGGAACTTTAATGTTTTTCTTTCCCCCCAACCTTTTTACTACACGTTTTGCCGTTGACTTTATTGTGTCGGTGAAATCTCCGTTAGCTTTCATTTCTTTAGCTATTGTTTTTCGTACATGCAATAAACTTTCACCATTCTTCTTCTTGGACCGACGTTTAAACCCCATTCCAAATTTTCTCTTTGCTTTCATGGCGGTACCGACTGCTAAAGCTGCAGCTCATTCACCTAATGTTGCGTCTGTCGATTTAAAGCGTTCCCAAGCTTTTTCTTCTAAAATTTTATCTGCTCTATGTCTACTTTCTAAATCTTGGTAGTCTCTATAACTGGTATCATGCAGTTTGCACTGCGCATCTAATTTATTAATACCGGGGTCACCGCGTGCTAGTCGTTTCTCTAATTTTGTACCGGGACCACAATACTGGTAACCGGGTAATTTGCAATTCCACCGGAAGTTTATTGATTAGTGTATTCACTAAACCACCTGCACTCTTCCGCTTCTTACCTATCATTGTTCACCTTGAGCGATAGGGCAGGGTATTTATACCTAAAATCAAGAGCGGAAAACCTTTATTTTTAGTAAATGCTATACATTAGATAAGCAGGGCGATAGTACAATATTTCCATTAAGCATACAGTGTTATGTGAATTAATATTATACTTGGCATTTATAACATCATGAATGTCTTTATAAATGTCATCATCACCGAATTCCTTCTCACGAAAACGACGGTAGTCAACCACTTGTCGTATGAACTTTTCATAGAAACACACCAGATTGTAAGATTCAAGAAATTCCAATCTATAGCTTATTATATCCTTCAAATCGAATAGTTCTTCTACATGGTGGGCATTGAATGTACGCGAACAACAGTTGCAGTTTTCTATCATAACAGTTTTCAAAATTCTCTCATATCCGTTAATCAATTCCAAATTGTAATAAATACCGAGATTGCTAGATAGAGATTCGTAATCTTGCTCATGTATTATATCCTCCTCGTTTACATGTGACCAATCAATTTGGCTTTCAATTTCTTGGGATCGGAGAAATTGTATTTTTACATATGAATACCATCTTAGAAGTTCATTCCATTCCTTCACGTCTAATACCACATTATCGCTGTTGCCACATCCCATACGCACTACTGGTGCAAGGTTAAGGTGTGTACTGTATCCAATTTCAATATGCGTATCGTTCGATAATTTATAGGAAGCACAATCGATTAAGTATTCATTATCTGCATGTTTATATACCTCAGCCCTATGTTGAAATGATGATGACCAGTCGGAATAACCTTCATCTTGTTTCTCTTCATTTTTGCTACTACTACTACTACTACTACTACCATCACTATTTTGACAGCATGAACAACAAAATGTTAAATTGTTATTGATATTGTTACTACAGCAGTATGAAGTATCCGGCAGTGAACTTCGTTCCAGGAGTTTCCTTACGATAAATATCTATATCTAGTTTACTATCATTTCTTGTTACCAGAGTATCAAGGAACGGGAGAATGTCATTTGCCTCTATCTCATAGGTAAATTTGATTATCGGAAACTTAGAATTTAAAGTTTCTACAAAGTTCTCAACGCTACAAATTTTAGTATTAAGGATGGCAAACACATCATCCACATATCTAATCCAAACTCTAAGAAAATAAGGCAAATCGCGTTTTAAGTCTGTCTCAAATTTACCCATGAATGGATTGGCTATAAACGGAGATAAGCTATTGCCCATTATCGTATCATGTTCTTGCTGGAAAAATTGATGGTTAATTTTGAAAAAGGTTTGTTTCATACACAACTCTGTTAATTTAAGAAAATCTTCTACTTCTCTATCGTCCAAATGGTTTTGTTTTAAGCAATACATTCTAGGTAGCACCGGATTGGATACCGTTAGTCGAAAGAGTCATCCACAACCCTTTTACATGCTAATAAAACCTTTCTAGTTGAAGTAATCATTTTAGGAAGAAGATATTTGGTAATTACTGAATAAGATCCTGAACTTAAGAGTACTTTGACTGGAGCAAAATAATCCTGTTTGTTTAAAATGACTACTTGAGTGCCTTTATCTGCTTTGAGGTAAAAACAACTTTTACTTTTGAGATCTTTAACAATTCAAAGTTCTGAATAATTTAAAGTAAATTTTGACTCCTGTTGGACATTTTCCGAAATTTGAATTTTACAGGCATTTTTAAGTCGACCGCTGATGATGATAGCGTAGCTATCGAAACGCGTTCGGTGTTTTTTAATTTATATTATTAATATAAATCCAATAGGAATTAATATTTCTATTTTCTAGAAATTCTACGAGAAGCGTACAATGTGACTGCGTACAACGCGTTTACAATGGTAATAGCGTTTAGTATGTAGTTTACTAGGTCAACCAGTACTTCATCGATTTTTTTTCAAAAATAACTAAAAGTGTAATTTTTAGTTACGTGGTTTTAATTAAACTGTTGGTCTTTGCAACAATTATTTTTAAGTATGTAAACAAGGAACATTAAATAGCAGGATCGTAAAATGTAGGGAAATTAAGAAACAGTTGGTGGTTTTGCCACCACTTTTTATTAAAGCGGCTAATTTCGTATCTCTATTAAACGTATAATAAAAGTTTTAATATTTTATTTTCAACATGCGATAATTCTTATCGCTTCACAGAAAGTATACAAAAACAGGAGTACTTTTGAGAAATTAAATCGGAATTTTTACTTTATAGAAATTGGTTTGAATGTAATGATTTCATTTGTTCCTTCAGGATGCGGTTTGTAATACATTATTAGGTATTCTGGATACGAACACAAAGTGTGTGTATTAAAGACTGGTAGACACGATTAATAAGGGTTTTAACAGGATAATCTGAGAAAGCGGAAATATATGGGATTATTATGCAATTAACGGTCTACACTTTTGTGTTAGGAAAGGATTAGTTAAACAAACGGGCATACACCCTTTGGTTAAATAGAAGAACGCTAGACTGAACAGACGTACACATTTCAAACAAGCAAGGGTAGGAAAGTATCTACATAGTCAAACACCCTGCGGATATCTTCCAGGAATCCTCAGTACGTTTCAGGCGACAACCTAAAATCCAAGAGTAGGATCTTTTACATTAGGATCTGCTTGTTTTAGTCTGGGCATACACTCAGGTAAGTATTTAGTGTACTCGTATGTCGGTGTTTTTGCAGACGGAATCGATTAATAACCTACCAATGCAGAAAAGAAACCATCTAAGGGTGAATTTTAAGAGAAAATTTATAGCTTACCCCAGAATGGATCGGCAGGTGGAAATGACGGCTTTTGATTCCAACTAGGTCGGAATAGAAATCAGGAACGAAAGCAGGATAATAAATTAATATTTTCGATTATATTTCGGTTTTCACAATACCGTGCTACTTTTTTGTGAGAAGAACGCTGGTATAATCAAAACTTTCATAGCCCACTACATTTCTGAGATACAGGGCGAAATTGAAACTATTGCGTTTTGGGACCTCTTGTATGTCCGTTATCTTTTAATGTATGGCAAAGGTAAAAATTGGTTCTTATGAAGTTGTTTACGTAGAATCCAGTGGCCTAGTCGTATTTTTGCCGTAAGCTGTCAATTTTTAGCTATAAATAAAACTTATGGTTTTTTAGCGGAACACCCTGTATATGTTTCTTGCGTTTGATTGGAAATTTTGTAAGCTTTACAAAAATATAAATACATGATGTGTGTTTTAAATAATAAACCTAAAATCTATGATTTCACAAAATCTACGTAATAACATAGTGTGTATTATATAGCATTAGAATTAGTAGGCCGTGATTATTGGAACAATTCATTTGCTAAGCGCTTGTCAAGACCTGTCAGTTGTAAAATTTATATTCTTTGCGTAATATTTTATTCGTTACAATGGCTGAAAATGAAAATTATCTACATTTTGAAAAATATGACATGTTAGTCTGTTTTATAGAGAGCAATGGAAACTCCCGTGAGGCTTCCCAACTGTATTTTAAATATCATTTGGATTTATAGATATCCAGAAAGAAGGCAACCTTGTCTTTTAATGTTTTCTCGAATAAAAAAAAAATTGTAGAACTTGGATCTAACCGCGACCAAAAAAGTATAATAAGGAAAATCGCGATACGGATGAAGTCAACGTTTTATCATGTATAGAGGCAACGCCTTCACAATCATGCAGAGTTCTAGAGCAGGAGATTGGTGTTGCATGTATGTATTGACCAAATATAAATTTAAGCCATACAAGATTAAAATTGTTCAGCGTCGTTTACTGTTTTGCAGCTGGTATTTGGAACAAATTCGTATTGGTAATAACTTTGCTAGATTTATAATATGATCCGATGAGGCTTACTTTTCGAGTGCAGGTATTTTCAACAGGCATAATACTAGGCATTGGTTCCAAGAAAATCATGATGTGCTATTCGAAAGAGAGCAACAGGGTCGATTTGGATTTAGCGTAGCTTGTTTTATTTTGGGGACAACAAATAGAATACAGAATTTATGAAGGCAGTTTTTCAGGGAACAGATATCTTGAAATTTTGCAAGATGTTATCCCTATGTTACTAGACAATGTTCCTTTAGCTCATCTTAACAAGATACATTTCCAACAAGATGGCGTTCCCGCACATAATGCTGTAATTGTTCGACCTTTTTTAGACAATTATTTCCCGCAAAAATAGATCGGTAATTAGATGGCTTCCATGGTCACCTGACCTATCGATGCTAGACTTTTTCTTATGGGGCTACTTGCAGAATAAAGTTTATAATACCCGTCATCGGACAATAGATGAACTACTTAATGCCACCAATGCGGCATTTCAAAATTTGCTAAGACATTCCATAATTATTTTAAATGCTTTAAAAATAGCCACTGTATGTCAACATTAAGTTCGGGAAAATGGCAACCATTTTGAGCAGTTCTTTTAAGGTGAAAATCTATTAAGGGGTTACTATCGAGTTAATATTATGTTAAGTTTTTCAGGTTTATTCTGCGTTAAAATTTATTTAGCTTTTTTAAAATTTCTATGTTTGTCATACATATCCTAATATAATTAACTCACGACCTAGTAATTCTAATGCTATATAATACACACTATGTTATTACGCAGATTTTGTGAAATCATAGATTTTAGGTTTATTATTTAAAATACACATCATGCATTATATATTTTTGTAAAGCTTACAAAATTTCCAATCAAATGAAAAAAAATGTACAGGTTGTTGCGTTAAATAAACCATACGTTTTATTTATAGCTAAAAATTGACAGCTTACAGCAAAAATACGACTACGCCACGCTACGTAAAAAACTGTATAAGAACCAATTTTTACCTTTGCCATACATTAAAGGATAACGGAGATACAAAGGGGATCCCAAAATGCAATATTTTCAATTTCGCCCTGTATGTCAGAAATGTAGCGGACTATGAAGGTTTTGTTTATACCAGCGTTCTTCTCACAAAAAATAGCATTATTGTGAAAACCCTTACCCCGAAATATCACACTGTACAGACTGTTTAACCCTTATATAGTACAGACGACCCACTACTTCCCTAACACGATCATCATCACGATACGAATCTTCCCGTCCACAAGCATGGAAGGAAATATTGTTTTTGGACTCGAAAGTTGAGACCTTAGACAGCTTAACACAAAAATATTACTCCTGGGAAACACTCACCAAAATCTTTGTATTGAAATTCTGATTGTTGGCATCCAAAACGTCCATTATTCTTTCAAAATATTCTTTTAACACCTTTACGGCACTCAAAATATCATGCTTTGTTTGAAACGATTTTAACTCTGTACTCTGCAGTTTAGAAAGTACAAATCAAACCACTCAACATTACATTTCAAAAAAATGTGTTTCTACAACTGAATTTGTATTAGTTTCAAAACATTAACTTTAACGTCGCTCGTAAACGTTTGCACGTCAGTATGAGTATTGATTGGAGATACTCGGTACGTAACAATGCACTACTTAAATGCATTCCGAATTATTTCAACCCCAGCATCAATGTGTAGATACACATTTTCTGTGTGTCTATTGCTTCTCAGATCTCCTTGGAAAGCATATATATGAACATCAATTGAACAATCCGTACGATGGACCTGGTTGCGCAAGGGAATCAACAACTTGTCCGAGTACTGGTTTCTTGAGACCGGAAGCACTTGGTTGCTCCACATCTCTCATTGATGTGTATGGTAGATGCCCTTATCTAACATACGGTTTGTTAATGCCCAACTAGATTATCTTTTCTGAAGAATTTGTCATGAAATCGCATCGAAACGGTTTACTTTGACCTGTAAAACATTGTTATAACGTTTCAACTACATCACTTCAAAAAAAGTATTAAATTAAATATATAACGGGGGCAAATGTACCTACCCTGCACTGCAGTCAAGTTGGTTTGAACTAATACAAATTTAAAAATGTACAAAGGTGAAGTCAGGGTACGACTGGTAACAGTAGAACTATTTCAGTCTGTGTAGGCACGAATTGGGCTGCGATGTGGGTGTCAGGTGACCTTAACTATGTTAACGTAAACGTAAACGTGATCGTGAAAGTGAACGTGAACGTGAACGTGAACGTGAACGTGACCGTGAACGTAGCCGTGACCGTGACAACGCGAACGCAAATGCAAACGTAAACGTAAACGAGATATTTAAAAACACTAGTGACTATTTATAATTAAAGTACAAAAATCATTCCTTGTTTACATTCACGTATAATACACGAAGTATAGTAAAGAAACGTATTTCCATCATGAAAAAACTTGAGATCGAGATTTTGACAGATCTTCACGTTTTGAGGATCACTGAATCCATTTTTACAAATTTTGTGTATGTGTGTGTGTCTGTATGTCTGTATGTAAACATGATAGCAGTCACACCGTTTGAGCTGAACTGATCAAATTGTGTTTAAATTTTTTGTTTAATATGCATTTACATAGTCAAACCGTTGTACAAGCATTAAACATTAGTAACTACTTATAAATGTATTTTTACTTTTTGTATAAAATACAAGGCATTACCTAAGAAATTGAAAATCCTTAAGAAACCTATTGTAATTTTTCTTTTAGAATAGAATAAAAGTGTAGGACATGTAACGCTCAAATAATCCAGGTTCATTCTTGCATTGTACGTAGAGTTGTATTTTCTAATTATTTAACTCGCTAGTAGTACTTTGATGAAATAAATGTTTCTAGTTCACTTTTATGCACAGGTGAGGTCGTTTTCTTTTCATTTCTACGTTCTTTATCTGTATAAATATAAACTAAAATTAAAAAGCATTTCGATAAAATGAATTTTATTTAAAACTGATTATATATTAAAATGAAATTGAATATATGAAATTGATACGTGTATAAAATAAATATTTAAACAAATAGTTGCTATATACTTATGATTAAAAAAATAAAATCTATGAGCAATACTGTAAAAAATTTAAAATAAAAACTAGAAAAATTAGTTCAATTTAATTCAGAAAAGATATATTTAAATTACATAGTAAATAACTTACCAAATATTCTAGTTACGCAAAAAAACCAGATCGTTCTTTTCAATTCTACGTTACTTATCTGTAAAAAACATAAACAAGATTAAAATATCTGGTGTGGATACCATACGACCTTCCAACCGACAAAAGGGAAACTAAAAGAAATGAAATAATTTTAATTACATTTTTTTAAGGATAATTATACAACCTCTTTTATAAGAAGTTCATCACGAAAATAGGCAACATTGTAAACGTTTCTATGTCAAACAGACATTTAAAACTTCATGACAGGTAAAGGTTAATAGACATCTAGATGCTAATTTAAATTCTAAGAAATGAAATCATTTTAAGTTAAATTTTTTTATGATAACTATGCAACGACTTTTAATACGTTTATAACGAAAATAGGCAACATTGTAAAAAAAAACAATAATCTATGTCAGAATGGCGTTTATAACTGCATGTCAGATAGAGATTCATGACATAAACTCATGTTAACGTCAAACAATTCCATAGTCCGCTTCTATAAAAATATCGATAATACAGCTTCAGCATTTCCAATGATTAGATTTATTTGAATTCATAAAGAAAATTTATGTTAAATTAAATCAAAAAATACGTCTACAATTTCATAATATTAACGTTATTCAGTAATGTAAATTGAACCACATTAAATACACAAGCACAACCACACACACATACACGCACGCACGCACGCACAAACGCACACGCACACCACGCACGTACCGCACGCGCACGCGCACGCACAAACACGCACACGACAAGCACACGCACACGCACCAACGCACACGCACACGAACCAAAAACAACAACACAAAAACACAACACGCACACGCACACGCACACGCACACGCAACGCACACGCACACGCACCACACGCACACGCACACGCATACGCATACGTATACGCACATGCATACGCACTGCACGCATACGCACAATACGCATACGCATACGTACATGCAACGCATACGCA
>JARFJB010002154.1:1595000-1677500 GCA_036346205.1 Vesta saturnalis | reverse complement strand
GTACATATTGTTTTTTATTGTCAAGTTACCTTTGAATTTGATTATTCTTTATTGTATTTGATATGGCTACTGTACTGTAATTGTATTTGTGTTTTTTTTTTGTGAATGTTGTAATTGTATTAGTATTAGTATTCAAATGATGAAAAGCGTGACATGTTGCAAGTCTATTATGCCAAAGGCAGAAACTCGAGAGATACATTAAACACCTATTTTGAAATGTACCCTGAAAGAAATCAACCAAACGAAAGTTATTTCTTAAGACTTCACCGAAATTTGTCAGAATACGGACAATTTAATGCATCAAGACCGAAATACGGGAGTAGGCTCCCTTTAGCAGTTAAAGAGGAAATTCTTAATACAGTAAGTCTTTCTTATGTTTTTTTGTCACAGATCTATGTTTTGATTTAATTTTGATAAACCTAAACCCGCAAACAACAGCGTGGAGAACATTGAATGAGGCGAATTTCAAACCTTATAAAATACATACAAGTCAAGTTTTACATCCCGGTGATAACCAGAGGCGGCTTAGATTTTGCAATTGGTTACTTGACCAAGCAAACCACGATGCGAGTTTTGTTGAAAACATAATTTGGACTGATGAATGTCGCTTCTCCAATTTAGGTGTTTTTAATCGCAATGACGAACACATCTGGGCAACTGAAAATCCTAGAGAGAACAGGCAAGTCCGAGATCAAATTCGCTTTGGGTTTAACGTCTGGATCGGTTTAACTAAGAATAGGTTACTAGGCCCTTTTATTTATGAGGATACGTTAAATTCAGTTAGATATCTAGAGTTCTTAAGTGGAACAATGCTGGGGTATTTGGAAGAAATGCCACTTAACGAATTAAGAGAACTTTGGTGGCAGCAAGATGGTGCCCCACCACATAACGCTGTTTTAGTTCGTAATTATCTAAAAGAAATTTTTCCAAACGCATGGATAGGTAACAGAGGTGTTATCGAATGGCCAGCGCGTAGTCCCGACCTTACTCCGCTAGATTTTTTTTATGGGGAACCTTAAAAAATATTATTTATAAGCAGCGCTACGAAAACATCCAAGAACTTCGAAATAACGTTATAACTGTCTGCCAAAATATTCCCCGAAGAAGTATTCAACGAGCAATACGTAGTGTAATCAAAAGAGCTAATATGTGTGTACAACAAAATGGTTTTCTTTTTGAACACTTATTGTAATCCTAAACGTTTAAAAATAGTTTAATTTATTGTTATTTTTCTTGCTTTACTTGTTCCTTTTCGTTTACTTGTTTCTCATAGTTTTTTTTTATAAGTCAAAAGTACATTATGTGTTAATAGTAATTTTTTTTTTTTTTGTAAATTAAGGTATCTTGATAATAAAAAACAATATGTACACGCATCTAAAGTGCAATGGTATCTAGATCGTTTTTTAAAATCAACAATAATTTTACTTTTTTGATAATATTAGCTAAACGGTTCAACATAAGGTAGGCAAATTATACATTTTTGAAATCACAAAAAAAAGCTCTATTTAGTGGTCTAAGAATTCAAGATTGTGGCCATAATAAATAAAAAAGTTGATGATGGTCGGCAGAAGACGAAACGTCGTATTAAAATTTTGATGCCGCCATTTTGTAGGCAATAAAAAGTTGTCTTAAGAATGTATTATTTAATTTTGAATACCTTTGTAAATAAGGTCAGGAAAAAATAAAAATGAAAATGAGAGATTTTGGTTTTTTTAAAAAATCTCGAAAACGAAATAATTTTTTTTTGGTTTCTCGGCAGCATGTTATTGTTCCCAAAATTTCGCAACTTTACCAAATTTAAACCACCCCTCTATCTCTTACCGTTTTCGAAATCCCCATGGTTAGCCTCGAATTTGAATCACCCTGTATATATATATATATATATATATATATATATATATATATATATATATATATATATATATGTGTGTGTAGATGACACATTTGTTATTTGGAGACCTGGGGAAGAAGCACTACATGAATTTCTAATTTTTATAACTGGTATACATCCAAGCATCCAGTTTAACGTGGAAAAGGAAATTAATGAAAGTTTACCATTTCTTGAGATACTAGTATCTAAAACTAATAATTCACTAACTTTTAAGGTTTACAAAAAGTCGACACACACTAGCTTCATACATACCTTCATAAATCATCAAACCACCATCCATGTCAAAAAATTGGTGTAATTAAACCTTTAGTGGATTCATCAAAACGAATTTGTGAATCTGAATTTTTGAAAGATGAACATAAATATTTAACAAAATCCTTACAAACTAATGGACATTTCCTTACTCATATTAACCGTGTTATTACGCCTGCTAAATATAGCTATAATGAAAAACCAGTTCTTAATGTTGGTACTGCTGTTCTTCCTTTTACATCCCATTCACCTGTATCAAATAAATTTTGTGACCATCCGACTTGAGTGCACTACTAGGTAAACCCCCGTTAGAACTATTTTTGCTATTTTTTGACGAATCGTTAACAGATATAATAGTTGAATTTTCTTTGAAATACGCCAAAGACAGTAATTGTCATAATTTGTGAGTGTGACTGAGTGGAACTACTAAAATTTTTAGGAATAATTATATTTTCTGGATATCACACCCTGCCTCAAATACCAATGTATTGGTCCAACGAAAAAGATAGAGGTGTAGCTATTGTTAAAAATTAGATGGGTCGTAATTGGTTCAAAAAGACGATATTTACATTTAAGCGATAACAGCTTACTAAATATAAGTGATACATTTTCGAAGGTGCGAACTTTTTGAATAAATTAAATGACAAAAATTTACAGTGGGGTGTATTTGCATTTAATTTATCTATCGATGAGAAAATGATGCCATATTTTGGAAGACATTCTTGCAAAGTGTTTGTAAGGAGTGAACCTGACCGGTTTGATTTCAAACTGTGGTGCCTTTGTTCCTTTGACGGATATTTGTTTTATTCATTGTCATATGGAGGTGCTCAGACCCAAAAATGAAAACCGCCTTTTGGACTTGGAGGTGTTTGCTTTGCTTGAAGTAATAAAAATGCAGTCCAGCTTCGAATATGTTTCTATAACTATTTTACGTCTTGTAAACTGTTGGTTGAGCTAAAGTGTAAAAGATTTTTTCCTACTGGAACCATTGGTGAGAATAGGACAAGTTGTTTCACTTTAGAAAGCTAGAGGCTTTTATCATAGCGCCTTTGAAGAAGTTTCAAAAATTTCACTTGTAAGGTGGAATGACAATTCTGTAGTAACAGTGTGCAGCGATACAATGAATGTACAGCCCTTGATTACAACAAAATGCTGCAGTAAAAAGGAAAATTAGAATTCCATAACCGAACGTCTGAATCTCTTAATTCAATAAATATATGGATGGAGTGGACCTTCGCGACAATGGCATTGTCAATTACAGATATGGAGTGTTAGGCAAAAAACGGCTGTGGCCGATATTTTGTAACAGTAGTAAATGCTTGGAAGCTATACAATATTGTCAATGAAATTAAAATGTCCCAAATTGGTTTTAAATCTTATATAGCCTTACGTCTGTTGAAAAGTGCACCCAAAACCACAAAACATCAACAAACCATCGATATTAACAAAGTGCGCCGACCATATAGTAATGGCGCAAAAATAGAGAAAGCTCGAAGAAGGTGTAAAATATGTGGAAATCACACAGTTCATATGTGTAACAAGGGCAACGTCCATCTTCATATTCCATGTTTTAAATTATACCATCGACAATAACCAATTTCCTATATGTATTTTAGCAATGGTTCGCTTTTGCACCATAGTCAAACGTGTCATTTTCGAACTTTTTTTTAGTGCTATTTATTTTACAACAAATATCTTTTATGCTTGATTTAATAGATATTTATGTATTAAGGGCATAATCAGAAGATTATGGCTCGAGGGAATGTTAAAAGCCCGACGCGAAGCGGAGGGCTTTTATATTCCTGAGAGCCATAATCTACAATTATGCCCGTGGTACATGCAATGTTTTATTTTATTTTGCACCATGAAACTGGAACAAAATATTAAAAAGATTCAGTATTTTCGGCAAGTTTTTAAATGTAAATGCAGTGAAATAAAGTCGACAGTAGGCTCATTTGTTGTTACTAAGATACTGTGATATTGCTATTATATATCATGTGATGTGTTTGCTGTCAATCATGCTGCTTAGCATCAATGACATTTCCGTGCTATAAAGACCACATTACGCCCGCATTTGGAGGCGTATAAAGAACATTATGGTGGCAAAATAAAATAAAATATATTATATATGCAATAAATTAGAAATATGGATAAGTAAAATTTAAAAAAATATGGCGTTACGCACATTTTACCAGTGGAGCGTTTACGCAAATTTTTTTTTGTATTTTAATTCATTGTTTTGTTTTTTTTTAAAGTTTGTTGTACTAATAAAGTGAATTCATAAAAAATAAAGTTTAGACCCTTTATTTTATTATTCAATAGCCTTGAATAATTTAAATCATGACATTCGATTTGTTAATATGGAGATATTGACACGACAAGCTCTTTATTATTATGTTCGCTTGCAACGTGCAGCTATTGAGATATACAAACATCCTAATAATTTCAATACACAACAAGGAAATCTTCGTTTAAATAGGTTTTGGCACAATGTCATAAGGCTGTGTTTGTACCTAGTTCTTGAAGTAAATGCTTTACCAATTATATGTTAGTGGAAATGAGGCATCTTTCGCCGCCATCTTGTTTTTGTGACTACATTTGACCTTGAGAATTCCCAAGCCCGTCCAAGTGACTGACCTCGGGTTTGACCTTGACGGTCACGTAAAGGGCGTAGTTTGACTTTGAGTTTAACCTTGGAGCCTGGCATTGAACTTGGCTTTGGGCCTGCTCTTGGAGTTGATCTTGGGCTAGCCAAGGTCAGAACCAAAATCTGTTCAGCGGGAAATTTGAGATTCTAATAAGGGGGCCCTAACGCTAACTTCTAAGACAGATGTAGGAACTTGTGTTAGTTTCTGCGTCCCCTTTCGTGGTCCCCTTAACAGTAAATAGTATTCTAATAAAGGTCGTAATAATAACTTGTAAGACAGGTATAGGGACCTGTGTTAGGGTCTACGCCCTCCTGTCGTGGCCCTCTTAGGGTAAGATCTGAATTTGTTTGTGTCGCCATCTAGGGGTGTATGGACTAATGAATGTTTTCTGTAATAGAAGTAGCGCCACTTAGCGGTATACTTTAGCACTAATTAGGGTTTGCTTGTAGTGCCATCCGGTGGTATATTTTTAAACTAACAAATGCTTTCTCTCTGTCTCTGTCCTTGTCTCCGTCTCCGTCTCGGTCTCGGTCTCGGTCTCAGTCTCGCTCTCGGTCTCGGTCTCGGTCTCGGTCTCGGTCTCGGTCTCGGTCTCGGTCTCGGTCTCGGTCTCGGTCTCGGTCTCGGTCTCGGTCTCGGTATCGGAGGAAGAGAGGAAGAGCGGAAGAGAGGAAGAGAGGAAGAGAGGAAGAGAGGAAGAGAGGAAGAGAGGAAGAGAGGAAGAGAGGAAGAGAGGAAGAGAGGAAGAGAGGAAGAGAGGAAGAGAGGAAGAGAGGAAGAGAGGAAGAGAGGAAGAGAGGAAGAGAGGAAGAGAGGAAGAGAGGAAGAGAGGAAGAGAGGAAGAGAGGAAGAGAGGAAGAGAGGAAGAGAGGAAGAGAGGAAGAGAGGAAGAGAGGAAGAGAGGAAGAGAAGGAAGAGAGGAAGAGAGGAAGAGAGGAAGAGAGGAAGAGAGGAAGAGAGGAAGAGAGGAAGAGAGGAAGAGAGGAAGAGAGGAAGAGAGGAAGAGAGAAGAGAGGAAGAGAGGAAGAGAGGAAGAGAGGAAGAGAGGAAGAGAGGAAGAGAGGAAGAGAGGAAGAGAGGAAGAGAGGAAGAGAGGAAGAGAGGAAGAGAGGAAGAGAGGAAGAGAGGAAGAGAGGAAGAGAGGAAGAGAGGAAGAGAGGAAGAGAGGAAGAGAGGAAGAGAGGAAGAGAGGAAGAGAGGAAGAGAGGAAGAGAGGAAGAGAGGAAGAGAGGAAGAAGAGAGAAGAGAGGAAGAGAAGAAGAGAGGAAGAGAGGAAGAGAGGAAGAGAGGAAGAGAGGAAGAGAGGAAGGGAAGAGAGGAAGAGAGGAAGAGAGGAAGAGAGGAAGAGAGGAAGAGAGGAAGAGAGGAAGAGAGGAAGAGAGGAAGAGAGGAAGAGAGGAAGAGAGGAAGAGAGGAAGAGAGGAAGAGAGGAAGAGAGGAAGAGAGGAAGAGAGGAAGAGAGGAAGAGAGGAAGAGAGGAAGAGAGGGGTGGGAGAGAGAGAGGAGGGCAGGGGGGATGGAGAGAGAAAGAGAGAGAGAGCGAGAGAGCGAGAGAGCGAAAGAGCGAGAGAGCGACAGAGCGAGAGTGCGAGAGAGCGAGAGAGCGAGAGAGCGAAAGAGCGAGAGAGCGACAGAGCGAGAGTGCGAGAGAGCGAGAGAGCGAGAGAGCGAGAGAGCGAGAGAGCGAGAGAGGAGAGCGAGAGAGCGAGAGAGCGAGAGAGCGAGAGAGCGAGAGAGCGAGAGAGCGAGTGAGCGAGAGTGAGGGGGAGAGAGTGGGAGGGAGGGAGAGAGAGTGAGCGATGGAAGTGGGAAGGGCGGGAGGGGTATGTAAGGCGAGGTGAGGCAGGTGGGGGAAGAGAGAATAGGGAGGCGAAAGGAACCTGAGACCAAAGAGGCCTGGCAGACAAGAGAAAAAGGCCAGGAGGCTAGAGAGATGTGAAAGATGAGAGAGACCAGGGAGGCGAGAGTGGCAAGGGGACTAGATACTGAGCTTCTATTACACAAAACATTTGCTAGTTTAAAAATACACCACTAGATGGCATCACAAACAAGCAAATCTGCTTTTAAAAATAAAATGTAATCTAATTAGTGGTGTTTTTATCGGATACGTTCGGGTATTCTCGGCTACATTCAGGAGACGGACCAGGAAAGAGGTGGTGGTCGTGGAAACGGCCTTCGTTGAAAGCATCGAGTCGCAAAATTTTATCTATATGAAGAAAAATAACCAAAAAAGTGTGGATAATAGAACTTGCAGTTTTCAACTTCAGAGCTCCAGCCCGCGTCATTTTGCTTGCTAGATACAACGATAACCGTCTATATAATTATATATTTGATATATTTGCTTTGATGCCAGACCCCAAGGTCAAACTATGCACTTCACGTGACCGTTAAAGTTAAACCCGAGGTCAACCCCAGCGTCATTACATAATCGGAAACTCCTAAGGTTAAAACCGAGGTCAGCCACGTGGGCGGCCTTGGGAATTTTCAAGGTCAAATGACGTATCAAAAGCAAAATGGCGGCGAAATGTGCCTCGCTTCTACCAATGTTAAATTACCAAAACACAATAATTTAACTTATATAGTTAAAATTAAAATTAAAGTTAAAAATTATGTAGAACGTATTACATTATGTTTTCACTTACATTTGCATTTATTAACAAAGCTATTTCTTTGTTAGATTTGATTAGATTATTTTAATTGTCAAGTTTCTATTTATGAAGGCATTTATCAATTTCAAATTAGAGTTTTTCACATCTTTACACTTACATAATAATGTGATTAAATTTTGTTGCTTGCTCTTTGTTTATGACATATTTCACTGATAACCTTCGAATGTTAGAGGGTGTTTTGATTTGTCATCTTCAAGACAGTGTAACAATATTTAATTTAACGATCTAGTAATTTTTTACTAAATTTGTATTCCATAGTTAGCTTTATACGTGTATCAAACTGTTATATTAACTGCAGGCTTCTGATTGGGTTTTCAATTTTTCAAATTTTTCAAAATTGTTTCAACATGTTAACAATTTTGAAAGAAGGTAGTACTACTGACGAAGATAACTACAAGTGGTATCGAAACAGACAGATTTTTATAACTTAAATACGAAAATATACCGTAAAAATCCTAAAAAGGTAAGTATTTTAAATAAGTGTAATAATGCTAAAAGTCTACATTTTTGTATTTAAAACCATATCTTTATTAATAAGCTACAAACGTCTACATCCCGTATAGGATGGTTAATTTTGACTTCTTTGTAAGTGATAATAAGTTGCGAATCACTATTGTATCTTACAAGCTCTTGAACGATCTAGTTATCCTTCATTTTCTTTCATTGAACAAATTCCTATACCTTTTTAATATTTGTTTTGCAATTAATTCTTTTTGCTTATATGTATAAATTACCACCTGCCGTTCTTTAGGATTCCTTCTCATTATAACATGTAAAAGTTTTGCTGTTCAAATGAGGTAAATTAACAAACATATGTTTTTCTGGTTGTACTTCATTTTAGGCAAAACTCCCTTAACATACAGTTAGGGAATACTAAAATTCACACGCAATGTCGCTGTCGCTTTGTGGTATATATTTTTTCAAAGCTGTAAAATATTTGAACCTTTAATTAAATAAAACCCAAATCTTGCTAAATGCAAGATGTGCATATTTTCATCAGTTTCCTTTTTAGGCATATTCTATTTATAGTGAAACGGAAAACCTGTTTTCCTTAAGCAGATCCTGCGTTAATATTCGATTTATGTGGAACAATTTTACAATGTGATTAATGGTGTTAAAGAACATAATAATTTAAATAAGAAATTATGAGCAAGCCGGATTTCTGCATACTTATATTATTACTGCCGTGTGAAATGGCATAAACACCTCGAAGAATGTATGCATTTTTTTTTGAGAAGGTTCGTGCAATTCTTACTAAAATAATTGAGATAAATAAAAGACAAATTATGGGTATAATTGAAAGATCATGTTTAACAGAACATTAAACGAACGATATTCATGCATGCTATGTCACATTACTAACAAGAGAAGAGACCATGACAATGGATCCATTTGACAAGAAGTGTCTTTTCTCGTCAGTCACGATAAAGACACTTACATTTCATTCTTGAAAACGAGCTCATTATAATACACTTTTTAAAATGTACAATCACTACACCTATTATAATGCTTTATAACACTCTGCGTATAAAATTAAAATTTATTATGGTAAAGTCTTTTTTTTAATACTTTACGGCTTATTAAATAATTTAATCCAAGACATAACCAGCTAAGTATCGTTGGTCCAATGAAAAAATACTTAAGCCACAATCACAATTTTCAACTTGGGTGGTCTACGTTTTGTTTTACTTATTTTAAAGCCGCCTTTATAAATTGTATCCTCGCCGAATTAGCCGGTCTGGAAGCTGCCTATCTTCTACTTATCATCTCGCTTCCTTACGTATAATTATGCATTTGTACATTCCAAACCAAAAACTCGACTTTTTATTGGTTTGACATTGAATTTTTGAAAAAAGTTATCAGATTAAGTTATAACAGACCTATTAGGGCTTTTTAAGTAAAATTTTAAAATGGCCGCTTATGTAACTATATAACAGAAGCGCCCATTAAGGGCAACGAACCGTTACAAATTTCTATATGAAAAATTTTGTATATAATTGCCATTTAACCTCTATAATAGTCACAATCTATCAACCAATCCAGTTCAATTGAATTATACAGCTCATCATCTAGTAGTGATATATTAAATCAACACTTTTCTTTGTTAAAAGGTCAACCAGTCAATATAATTTGTTATAAATGTAAATTATCATTCATAAATCAATCAGTGTTAATCTTTATTATTAAGTCCACTAATTGTTTGATCAATCAGTTCAATTCAAGTAGAATTAACAAAGTAGGTTGAGCCATTTCTTCCATTTTTAGTTATACTTATCCGACGGGGGAACTTGATTTAGTTGTTCTGATTATAACCTGAAGCCATTATGGCATGTACGCGAGAAAATTTATCTAAATTAAGGATAAGCCTACACAATTTATGTCAATCGATGTAATTGAAATTACACTATTTAATTATAATTTACATTTTATAAGGTTGATTGTTGTTTAGAAATCTTCTGTAATTTTCTTTAATTCCATTTAATTATTGTACAAACATTTATTGTAGCAAAAGTAAAAAACAATAACTTGTAACTTCAATTATAGACACAATACATGAAATTTAAATAACTTCTTTAGTACAGATTAATTCGTTAATCGAAGACACTGTGTCATTATAACTAACAGTCTAATTAAGCGATAAGTAGGCCATTGCTGCACATTGCAAGTGGTTTTCAACATAATTCAAACTAAATTATCGACGCTTTATTATCATTATTTCCCATCGTGTTTAGCTTCGTTACATACTATGTTAAACATTTCCCCTGCGCTTTAGGTTTTGGGTTTATAACTTCTGTTTCTCATTCTCGTCATCCATCTTTTTAATTTAAATTAGAATTTATAAGATACAAGATAACAACTCTAAAAAATTCTGACAAGATTTTATGGTATAACACCAATAGCAGTAGCTAATATTATACACGTTATAAAAATGACGAAAGGACAACGTACAGAGTACAATAAATAAGTTACTAAATTAGAAAACTACTATTAAATGATGTGTTAAACTAAGTACTAAACAATTTACCGAACTAAGAAATGAAAACTAAACTAAAATAAAGTGCAAATATGTATAAAACAAGAAACATTTAAAAGATGAAATTAAAGGTTACTGAGATTATTGTTATTCATTGTCAATTCATTACCTGTTCATTAATTGTAATATACGAAACTTCAAGAAAATTTCTTCTTTCATGGCTTCTTTGTAGTGATGATGTTGCATTGTAAAAATCATTCGTACATTACAATGAGAATAAAGGGCTGAAGAATCTGGCTTAATTCTAATGGCATTCTTCTCTTGGTAGGTTTTGGAATATTTTTGAATAAATTGACTACTTTTACTAAATATACTGCACTAAGTCAGAACTTTGTTTTTAAGTTATAAAAAACTAGTTGCATTTTCAAAAAATTATATTCAGTTATTTTAATTTTCTTTTTTATCGTATAAAGAAAGCCTTTGATGTAAGGTAGTTTTTTATACGTTATGTTGTTCTGCACATGTTTAGATTAAAGAAACAACAAAATTGAATATTCAAAAAATTATTCCACATCCTAGTTTTTCTTATACAGGTAATCTGGCAAATTAGAGTTGTTGCGTATGATTGTATGCGCATCCGTATACGCGGAACAGCCGCATCAATTCCTTGCTCTGCATCTGTATTATTTCTTGAGCGGAAGTGGAAGTTTGCAAATATTGCGCAACGTAACGTGCGTTTCTAGCGAGTACGACTAATACCGATTACGACTACCGTTTCATAACGTCTCGAAATGCGAGTAGTTTATTTAGATTTTGTTCTTACTAAAGTATCATTCACATGTACCGGGTGGCCAACTAAGAATGGCCGTCGGCTATATCTCAGGAATGGATTATAGTACAGGTTCGGGAAAAAAATTTTTAGAACAAAAGTGGCCTAGAAACGCCTGGAAATTATTTTCAGAATTGTAGGTCCGCCGCTAGAGGGCGTATTTAACAGTTAAAATCTTAAAAAGCAAAATTTTTGAAAATTTACTCAATTAAGGGACATATTAAATATTATAATCAGATTCCTCGACAAATTCTGCATATTTTTTATTTGACAAGTTTTAGTCTATCTCTTCAAATAAGAGGTGGAGGAGAGTGGGAACCTGGTTACGAAAAACGCCTTTAATTCAGGTTCTGCTTGACCGATTTTAATAAACTTGATGTTGTTTGAAAGAGCTTTTGTTAGATAATAGAAAATTTGTAAATTTGAAGCAATCTGATTAATAACATAAATGCTAGAGGATGCTGTTTAATATTTTTTTAATATTGTGTTTTCTCTTTACAATTTAAATGGAAGCATACAAATTTAAGTAGGTCTCTAAAAAGTAGACTAAATTAGTAATAAAACAGTGAAAACTGCAAGTTGATATCTTTTTCCTATCCTGAGATATCGTAAGAAACAGGTAAATGGCGGGAATTGTTCTATCAACGTCTAGTAGGCTAGTTTGCGTTAACGGAAATTATTAAATTTAGCCTGGATGAAAATATATTACATTGGTCTGCAGTAATTTAAACTGTTATCATACAAATGTTATGGTTGCCGCTAGATTACCTAAATGTAATGCTGTCGCTACTAACAATGAGAACAAATTATAAAATAAGAATGTGATAAATCTAACAATTAAAACCTTAAATAAATAACTACGTAATTAGTGTCGCCCTAGATGTTCGAAACGTCGTCCATCATTTTCAATGCATGAAATCAATCGCTGACGAGTGGAGAAAACAGCAGTTTCAATTTCTGCCTCTGAAATACTTCGTATTGTCTGTCGTATTCTTTCAATCATGTCAGCTCTTGTTCTGGGTCTATCGGCATAAACGAGATCTTTTATTCGCCCCCACAAATAAAAATCTAAACAAGTTAGGTCTGGAGACCTTGGTGGCCAAATAAATAAACTTCCACGTCCTATCCACCTTTTAGGGTATGATTGATGTAAGAAATTCCGAACATCTCTAGATTAATGTGCCGGGCACCCATCATGTTGTAAGAACATGTCACGACGAATGGCCAAGGGTATGTCTTCTAAAAGAAGTGGCAATTCGTTGCTTAAAAAATCTAAATATCTTTCTCCATTAACAGGCTCATTAAAAAAAGGCCCAATTATTTCTCCACCTAGAATCCCGCACCACACATTTACAGACCAACGACCCTAATGTTGGACCTCCTGCATCCAGTGGGGATTCGTTTCAGACCAGTAGTGCATATTATGTCGATTTACACTACCATCACTATGAAAAGTAGCCTCATCTGTCCACATAATTCGTGAAAGTATTTCAGGATCGTCGTGTATCATATCTGAGAGCCAGTTGCAAAAATCCAACCTGGTATCGAAATCTTGAGTATTCAAACTATGGTGTAGGACCATGTGATATGGATGCAATCTAAAATAGTATATATTATAAAGTAATCAGATCAATAAGACACATTGAAGTCCTTCGTTGTTAGTAAACGAAAAAGTACTTTAAATGCATTAACTCTCGTAATGTTATTACGAATTTTTTTCGCCCGGCCTCTCATTATTTTTTATTATTGGTTCGTTTTTACTTTACTTTGCCTCACTTAATTATCATGTTGTTAGTTAAAATCTATTCACATAGCGTAAGATAATTTCATTAAATGATTTGGTGTTTTATTGAAACTGGACATAAAATGGCGGCAAATACATTAGTCATGTTATCACAAGTTAACTTTGATGTAATGACATTTACGGTATGATAAAAATGAGAAACATATAATGACAAACGAAAAAAATTAAAACATTTTTATCATTATAATACCGAATAAAACATGCATTAATAAATGAGTAGTCACCTGTGTTCTCTTAAAATGTTTTGGACGGTGGTTCGACATATACCGAAGTCTCTAGCTATAGCTCTAGTGCTTGAATGAGGGTTAACATTTACATAAGCTAAAACATCAATAACATTTTCCTCTGTTCTACCTCTGCGTTGTCTTCGGTACACAGGAAGATTCACATTTCCAGTAGTACGCACACAGTGTGCGAGTCGGAGAAAAACTCTTCTGCTGTGATGCCATCTGTTTAGGTACTGCAATGCATACACTCTAGCAGCAACGGTTGCATTTCTCATACATTCAAAATAAACTGCCAACATGTAAAATGCTTCTGCATTTGTAAGAATCATTTTGGTACGAAAAGATAAAGAAAGTCTATTAAATCCAACACGATGAATAATTTTTGACATATGCGTGAAAATCATAGCTTGCTTGTTTTCAACAGGGAATTTATTTTATATCTTACATTCTTATTTTATACTGTATTTGTTGTTGCTGGTCAAATATCGGTTTTTATTGATATTTTATGCTTTTGATTTACTAATACATCGCTTGAAAACAAATATAACATTCTTATATAATTTAAAAAATGTTAGATTTATCACATTATTTTTTTTTTTTATTAGGCGTCAGCTGCTTAGGCTATTAGCCATTATTACGTTTATATCGATTTTATCAAATTCGTTTCAACGAGATATGATACTAACTTTCTTACACATCTTATATTATTTGACAGTACTATGGATAAATTTTGATTTAGCTGATATTTTTCTCTTATATTTTGATACTGCTGACAATCTATCAGCATGTGAGTTACTGTTAACCTTTTATTACATGCGACACATTTCTTTGGTGGTGAATTGGTTAGTATGTGTGAGTGCGTTAGGTTTGTATGCCCAATTCTTAACCTTGTAAGGACCACGTCTTCCGTTCTTTGTAAATTCATATTTTGCCATGGTTCTATAGTACTTTTAATTGCTTTCAAAAAAGTGTTATAGTTGTTCCATTGTTGCTGCCATTCTGTTTTTATTATTTTTGCGTAATATGCTTTATAGTCGTGCACTCTTGTTGGGATATTTTCACACACTATTTCTTTGGTTGCTTCTTTTGCAGCTTTATCGGCTCGGTCATTTCCTGAAATTCCGATATGGCTTGGTACCCATATGAAAATTACGTGTATATTTTGTTGTTTTAATGTATGTATATTAGTTCTGATCATATCCACAAGAGGTTCTACGTTGCCCGTACAAGGTTTTTTTATGTGCTCTAGCGCACTTAAGGAGTCTGTGCATACTATGAATTTGTTGTTATCACTGAATCGGCAGTATAGTATAGCTTGCCATACTGCGTAAACTTCGGCAGTGAAAACTGATGTTGAGGGACTTAATGTCCATTTATAAGAGTGCCCGTTTGTGTAAAATGCGCATGCTGTACCATCAGGCGTTTTTGATCCATCCGTAAAAATACTTTGGTACTCCCTGAATTCGTTTATAATTTGAGCATACATAAAACGGTATGTATCATTTGGAGTATCTTGCCTGTTGGGCACTCAAGTCCAGTACGAAAGAGATGTCATTCGTTTCCCAAAGAGGAAGTTCTGAATGACCTTGACTATAAAATTGATATCTTGTGATATCCAGATCCTGTATTGCGCGGAAAAAAGACGGTTTCGTTATTGTAGGCCTACTCTTATATGTTTCCAATAGCTCTTCCGTTATAATATTAAAATTAAGGTGATTAGGAATGGACCTTATTTTAGCATAGTAGTTTTGCAGCAACTTTTTCCTTCTCAATTTTAGGCACGAAACTCCTGATTCACAGTAAATCGATAACAGTGGGTTTATGCGATATGCCTCGATAGCTAACCGTAACCCGTTTGAATGTATTTTGTCTAATACGTTCATATTAGAATTCCTTGTAGAAGAATAAACAACACTTCCATACTCCATTATATAACGAATGCCTTGTAAAGCATTATTAATGACTGCCTGCTTGAACCCCATCTGATACTTGATAAGCACTTGATTAGATTCATTCTTTATTTATATTTATTTGTTACGTATTTAATATGTTCACGAAAATTGAGTTTCTTATCAAAAATTATACCAAGTATTTTGTCAGCCTCCAGGTTTTCAATCTGTGCATTTTTTATGAATAGTTTAGGATCACAGTGTTCAGTTCTTAACCTACAAAAATGTATGGCTTTACATTTAGTTTCCGATAATCGGAAACCTATTTTTGCTACTGTGGACTCTAACTCATTGATGGCAGTTTGTAACGTTTTTTCCACAGCTTCCATGTCTTTATGTTGATAATATATTATCATGTCGTCTGCATACATGCATTTTTGCACAGGTGTTGGGATGGATTCTATGACCTTATTAACCGCTATTAGAAATAACGTGGTACTTAGGACTGACCCTTGTGGAATTCCATTTTCTAATTCGTACTGAGTTGACAGCACATTTCCAACTCTTACTCTAAATGTACGATTTGCGAGAAACTGCTTAATAAAGGTTGGTAAATTTCCTACAAAATTCCAGTCATTCAATGTTCGTATTATGTTAAATTTCCATGTGAGGTCAAATGCTTTTTGTATATCAAATTTAACTACAACCGTGTGTTCTCTGCTCAAAAATCCATGTTGTATGTAGTTTTCCAGATGGATAGGTAAATCCATTGTTGAGTGGAATCTGCGGAACCCTGTTTGAAACTTTGAAATGAGTTTTTTCTTTTCCAAAATCCAGACCAGTCGTTCGTTTACCATTTTTTCCATTACTTTGCTCATTGTACATGTAAGTGATATGGTCCTATAATCACTAGGTTGAGCAGCGTTTTGTTCTTTCTTTGGAATAGGAATAACAATTGAAATTCTCCACGTGTCCGGATATTTCCCTGCCTTATAAATTTCATTATAAATTTCCAATAGTATGATTTTAATTTATAGTGGGAGATTGATAAGCATGTCATATGTTATATTGTCATGTCCAGGCGAGGAGTTAGTGGATTTTTTTAATGCCTGTTCCAGTTCATCCATTGTAAATGGTTTATTGTAACTTTGCTTATCCGTCGTACCAAAATTTATATCATACTCTTCTTCTTCTTTTATATTTTTAAAGGTTTCGCTGTAGTTGTTAGTGCTACTTACTTTATGGAATTCCAAAGCCAGCAATTCTGCTATATCGGTTTTGGTATTTAAAATGTGATTACCCGAAGTTTTCATACACGTTATAGATCTATATGCTTGTTTACCCACTATCGCTTTGGCCTTATTCCACACTTCAGTTGCTGCGCTTTGCGGAGTTATTGACGACACAAAGTTTTCCCAGGTGGCTTGTTTGTATTTTAAAATCGTACGTCTAGCTTGTGCACGCATTTTCTTGAAGTTAACAAGGTTATCAATAGTAGGATTTCTTTTGAATAAGTTAAACGCCCTTTTTTTATCAGTTATTACTTTTTTAACTTCTGGATTCCACCAGGGGACGATTCGGGGTTTTATTTTTCCGCTAGTTTGTGGTACGGACTTGTTAGCTGCTTGTATTACATTATTTGTCAGGTGCAGTATTCTTTGCTCTATATTTTTGTCTTTGCAATCCTGATATGTACTAATGCTACGAGCATACTCGTCCCAGTCTGCTAATTTAGTTTTCCATTTTTTGAACACATTCTTCCACGGATGGTGTTGATGTGGATATTACTATGGGGCAGTGATCACTGTGGCAAAAATCGTCATGCACATTCCAATTCAAACCTAACGATATTCGCTTCCTGACATGGAACTGAAGTGCGTACTTTCACCTGAGTTTAATAACACTAGTTCATTGTCGTTAATAAAATTTTCAATTGTACGTCCTCTTGTGTCTGTTTTTATGCACCCCCATACATTGGAGTGTGCATTGAAATCACCCAACATTATTACTGGAGGCGGAAGTTGAGCTAGTATGTATTCAAGGTCTTTTATCTGCCAGCTAAAATTTGGTAAATAAATGTTACATATTGTTACCCTTATTGGAAACTCAATTCTAACTGCAATACATTGTAGGTCTGTGTTTATATTTAAATCGGTTGCAGGTATGCTGTTTCGTATGAATGTTATTACTCCTCCACTAGCTCTTTTGTTTTCAGTATAGTTTTTATTAAATGAGGTGTAACCCCTCAATGCAAACCTTTCATTATTTTTCAAGTGTGTTTCTTGTATACATACGCAAAAAGGTTTGTATTTAACCATTAATAGTTTTAATTCGCAATAATGTTTGCGTATTCCATTGCAATTCCATTGTTTTTCAAAATCCATGATTAAAATTGTAAAAATATATATTTGAATATACGAGGATAATAAATAAAAGTAAATAATGGTATATAAATACAATGACAGCACAGACATACATGTTTTAATAAATAAATAGGTAATATGAATAATAAATAGTACACAGATGTATAAGGACGTACACATTGTAAAATCACAGAGTACACAAATGTATAAGGACGTACACATTGTAATATCACAGGCATTATCACTCGGTATCATCTTCCGCAACCTTTCGACTACGAGGTTTACCTTTCGGCCAACCTTTTTTCTTTTTTTTTGAAGCAGTTTAACTGCTTCGTCTACGTCTTCATCACAAGTTGGTGACAAAGGCGCAGCTAGAATCGGATCCCTTTTTCTTTTCTCAGACAATACTTCAGTTTCCATTGATATAGTAGAATAGGGTTGATTATTTTCTTTCATCAAGTTACTACTTGACTCCTGTGTTCCTTCTATAGGTGATTCGTTTTTATTATCAATCACTATACTAAATGACTCCTTCATAGTAGAAATTATTAAGGGAACTAATGTTTTCGCAAGTTCGTTGACATTGAAGTTCTTACTAGTATCTAAATTACTAACGACACTGGCGTAAGAAGGTCTTTTAGGAGTTCTAGCCAATATTTCTTTGCGAGCTTCTAGGTAAGACAATCGATTTCTCGTTTTTAGGTCTTGTATTGCCATTTCTTCCATGTATTTTGGACAAACTTTAGCTCGCGCGTTGTGATCCCCATTGCAGTTTACACACGAAATCGGTTTATCGCAAGGACTTTCCACAAACGCAAGCTTCTGCATTTTTGCATGTGGCTGAGGAATGTCCGAATAATTGACATTTAAAACATCGCAGTGGTCCCGGAATATACAATCTAACAGGTAAGCTATGAATTGCAATTTTTACCTTTTCGGGCAGTTTCTGGCTACAAAACGTCAAAATTACACTAGCAGTGTCCACAATTTTGCCTTCCTTTCTCGTCGTTATCCGTTTCACATTTTATAATTTGTTCTCATTGTTAGTAGAGACAGCATTACATTTAGGTAATCTAGCGGCAACCATAACATTAGTATGATAACAGTTTAAATTACTGCAGACCAATGTAAGATCTTTTCATCCAGGCTAAATTTAATCATTTCCGTTAACGCGAACTAGTCTACTAGACGTTGGAAGAACAATTCCCGCCGTTTTTTCGTAACAAGGTTTCCACTCTCCTCCACCCCTTATTGAAGAGATAGACTAAAACTTGTCAAATAAAAAATATGCAGAATTTGTCGAGGAATCTGATTATAATATTTAATATTTTAACTGTCAAATACGCCCTCTAGCGGTGGACCTACAATTCTGAAAATAATTTCCAGGCGTTTCTCGAGGCCACTTTTGTTATAAAAATTTTTTTTCCGAACCTGTGCTATAATCCATTCCTGAGATATAGCCGACGGCAGTTTTTGGTTGGCCACCCGGTACATGTGCAGGTGTTCTTCAACGTCATATCTACAATAGCCGTGCTGGGGATGTACGATTATGTTTAGTGTCTAAAATGGAATTTTTTTAACTGCCACAGTAGACGCCTTGGCTCCTTTTGTGCACTGTACCATTCATTTAATGATACACTTAATTACTTACAACAGAGCGATACCAAATGCGACGTCTGTGAAATTACACAGCCCAATGCGCGAATTTGCAAAAAAAAAACGTGCAATCGGATTGTTTACTGTTTGTTTACGTTTGTTCACCCAATTTTGGCGTTCATTTACCATTTCAGATACATTTTTTACAAATTTGTATATGGGCGGTACTGCTTCACGCACACTGTCCAACGCTTAAAAATGAAGCAGGTTATTATTTGCATCATTTGTTTGTCCTTTATTTACGTTTGTTTATCAACTTTTGGCATTTGTTTACCATTGCAGATCCTTTTTTTACAAATTTCTGTATAGGCGGTACAGCTTCACGCATACTGCCCAACGTTTAAAAATTAAGTAGGTTATTATTTGTATCGTTTGCTTATCGTTTGTTTACGTTTGTTTAACAACTTTTGGGTTTGTTTGCCATTTTAGATACATTTTTTGTGAATTTCTATATGGGACGTACAGCTTCACGCATACTGCCTAACGTTTAAAAATTGGGCGGATTATTATTTGTATCGTTTGTCTATGGTTTGTTTTACATTTGTTTACCAGCTTTTGGCATTTGTTTACCATTTTAGATTCTTTTATTTTTTACAAATTTTTATATGGGCGGTACGGTTACAGGCATACTGCACAACCCTTAAAAATTAAGCAGGTTATTATTTGTATCGTTTGTTTACGTTTGTCTATGGCATTTGTTTGCCATTTTAGAAACATTTTCTGGCAATTTCTATATTTATATATTTAAAAATTGGATGTTATTATTTGTATCGTTTTTTTTTACCTTTATTTACCAAAATTTGACAATTGTTTACCATTGTAGATACATTTTTTGTAAATTTCAACATCATTGATACGGCTTCACGATACTGTTCAATGTTTAAAAATTTTGTGTTAATTTATTTTTAGGGGGACAAATGTTTCGATAGTTTAGCTATCATTTGTTTGTCGTTTGTTTGCCAACTTTTAGCATTTGTTTACCATTGCAGATCCTTTGTTTTACAAATTTCTATATGGGCGGTACACTTCACGCATACTGCCTAACGTTTAAAAATTGGGCGGGTTATTATTTGTATCGTTTGTCTATGGTTTGTTTTACGTTTGTTTACCAGCTTTTGGCATTTGTTTACCATTTTAGATCCTTTTTTTTACAAATTTTTATATGGGCGGTACAGCTTCAGGCATACTGCCCAACCCTTAAAAATTAAGCAGGTTATTATTTACCTATATCGTTTGTTTACATTTGTCTATGGCATTTGTTTGCCATTTTAGAAACATTTTCTGGCAATTTCTATATTTATATATTTGAAAATTGGTTAAGTTATTATTTGTATCGTTTTTTTTTACGTTTATTTACCAAAATTTGACAATTGTTTACCATTGTAGATACATTTTTTGTAAATTTCAACATTTGCCTAATTCCTCTTTCACATTACATTGTTTGCTAACCATATACCTGCAAAGCAAATGTTTTGAATATAGTTATGCACCTACTATTTGTCAGATGTAGCCTATTAAAGTTGTAAATACGTTATATACCGTGGATAGCAACCGCGAAACATAGAAAACTTATGAAAATCGCTTACAAAACGTTCCAATTAAGAAGAAACAGAATTGTAAAATTACCGTACAATTAATTCATTTTAATATAAAGACTAAGACGCGGAAATACTTCTTCTATAACCGGGAAATAGTTTGACACATTTTTTGCAACCTCATTATTTACTTTGGCGTTATTTTACCACTCTAAATATATATTCGGCAATTCTCATAATAGGAACGCATTGTTTGGGTGCTGTAATTGTCAGCGTAATTTTAAAGATATAAGTAAAATATAAATTAACTTAAAATCATAAAGTATTTATCTCTTGCCGCTGGAACCATTTTAGTCGCTTTTTAAACTGCTTACATACCTATACTTGCTTAATAGTGTTTGGAAAATAACATCCCTAATTGGTAATTACCTTTAAAAAAGTTTGATAACCGTTATGTAGCTAAGCAATTCTTTTCATGTTTATTTTCACTTTATGCAAATTAAACAGAAAATGCAGAAGTACGAAAATCGCTCACATGGTTAATGAGTCTTAAGTAATTACCTAATACAGCGTGTAAATGATGCAAAACGTTACAATAATAAGAAAAGAAAATTACTGTGAGATTAATTCATCCTAATGTAAAGTATTAGATGCGGAACCACTTCTTCTAGCATGGGGACATTTTTGGCAAGTCCATCGTGCACTTTCCATGAACCTGCTGTAATTTTTCTGTTATGTGCCAGGCCTATATGCCACGAATCCGCACAAACGAGGTTGTGATCCTGCTAATTCTAATTCCGTGGGGTTTTCCGATAATGTAAATGGCCTATTGCATTTTCCCTGCATTACCGAGCTAGTAGCGTAGTGTTGACACGACCTGCTTAGCATTCGGGAGGTAATGGGTTCGATTCCCGTTACCGTCTACCTTGTATGAGGTTTTTTCAGGGAGTTTTCCTCATACACATGCAACGGCATGGTCACTGCGTATATGCACACCATGTGCGGCTACTTACACGAACTCTGGGGTAGTATTTTCCCCCTCAGAATCCTAACTCCGTTCCTTCCGATCCTATCCTGACCACACATCCTTAATCCCACCATGCACATATACGTTATGTATATATGTATGCTGGAAATCCATGATCGGGGCGGAAGGAGCTCGGACAGCTCGAGTAGCCCACCCTCCTCCTTGCGGAGGCCTTTTCCTTTTCCTTTCCCCTGTATTGGAAGTTGACAACCAAGGTAATCGGTGTCTATAAAAATATGTTCGAAAACTTCTATGGATACAGTTGCGTTCATAGATTTGAACGGTGCAGTGGACTTTATATGCGCAATCTCCGTTGGTTTACTTATGCCCGGGTTAATATTCGCTAAAATTCCTTGACGAAAACGAAACTTTCATTAATAACTACAGTAAGTGAAGTGCCAACGACAGGATAACTAAATTTTTCTTGTAACTCGATTTTTTTGCAGCCACTTTCGCAATGTGTAATTATAGTAATACTATTTAGTTTCTTCGGCAATTTTCTTGAGATTCGTCCAAGGTTGGGATAGCAATCATACTCCAAGGTACGAACACCTTGCCGAGATACTTTCTCTGAAACAGGGAGAACACAAGTAGGTTCTAATATATCCATCAGGCTTTGAGCTCTTAGTTTCAGGGTTTCTTTGTCGGGTCCTACGGTGGCCAACATTTTTTCCGCTTGCAACAGATAACTAACTGTGTTTTTATCAATGAATGGTCTATAATTGGCATATTCTAAATACCCGTTGGCTATCATTAATATTCTTTGATAAAAGACGAATACGTGTCGTAGTTGATGCCTTTTTTTCAAAAGAAGTTAGCATTAACGTGAGCGTACCACAGGGATCCGTTATAGCGCCTACACTTTTTATACTGTACATAAATGACCTTATTTCTTCAACAAGTAACCCCATACATTGCTTTGCTGACGATAGCACTCTTCACTGTAGTTCATCTCAGTCTACTCATAGTGATAATCCACCTTCTATGTCAAATCAACAAATTAAAGCTGAAATGGCAAATTCAATCAACAAAGACATTCAACGTATTCTCGAATGAAGAAGCAATAATCTAGTTAAATTTAATGCTAACAAATCTCAGTGTTGCCTGATGTCCGCCAAAAAAGATCGATCATTTCCAGTTGTAAGTATGAATGGCTCAGTTCTTAAGTTTTCAGACTCTATTACTCTGTTGGGTAATCTCTCATGGATTGACCATCTTCTGTCAGCTACCAAAACAGCTGCTCGTAAAATAGGCTTTTTGTACAGATCTAAGCAGTACTTTACCTCCCGATAACTCCTTCTGCTGTATAAGGCCCAAATTCGGCCTCATCTGGCATATAATTCTCACCATTGGGTTAGTGCTCCCCAATACGCTCTCGATATCGTTGATCGTATTCAAAAGAGAGCGATTAGGTTTATAAATGACCCGTCCTTAACTTCTCACATACAGTCCCTTGAGCATAGAATGATGGTTTCAGTTCTTTCTTTGTGTTATTGTTATTACAACGGCTATTGTGCTGCTGAATTATATTCTTTGATACCACCTCGGGCTATCTTTGCGAGAAACACTCGGTTCGCTCATTCACATCATCAGTATGCAGTACAAATCTCCACTTGTCGTACTAAACGGGCGCAATCCACATTTTTCTACACGGCTTCTAAACTCTCGAATGATCTCCCTCGTTCCTGTTTTCCTCTAACTTATGATATGAGAAAATTTAAGGTAGTTGTTCATAGGCATCTATTGGCAATTCATTATCCCTCCATCCATCCTCCTGAATGTTCCTGAGAGCTTTAGCACGATAGGCCTAATTTAGCCTGTTCAGGTCCACAATCATAAAAAAAAAAGAAAGAGCATCAAAGGCATAAAGGCACATGTGTACGTCATTACCTATCCGCACAAATGGTGATAGATTCCCATTTAGGAACAGCCTTATGTTAGGTGCTTTCAACCGTTTGGTACATAGAGCAAGTTCAAGTTTAGGAAATGCTTTTAAACGTTTTGACTTTCGGATTGCTTTTTTTCTATTTTATTCCTCCAGTTTTCATAAAAACTTAAATCTAATGGAGCAACATCTAGGTTGTCACCCGTTTCATTCTCTTTAATGATCTCATTGTCAATTAATTGTGATTCATTGAATACTTCTTTATTTACATTTTTCACAATGTTATTATAAAATGTTGCAAAGGTGGTTAGATCGGCTATCAATTGTTTTTCCTTGATACCAGTTTGATCAGTACTACCGTATTTTGCCGTAGCCGATTCATAGATCTCTCCTGGTTTTATTCCAGTGAACGATGTTGCAAAAGATATTTTACACGCGCCTGATATGGCCGTTAGATGTTTACCTAGAAGTTTGTTAACTAGCATGGGTTTGATTTCCCCACTTAAAATTCTTGACTATAAATCATGTCGAACTGTGCCCCTTTCTTTCCTTTCATTCGCGGTTAGAATAGGTTTTAGAGAGAGCCAACCTTCTTTTAAAACAACAATACTTAATGTTTTCTGAGGCTTTATTTCTTTTGGTTGGTCACTTAACGGTCTGGCGTGGCTATATCGGGCGAATAATGGGGATGCGGAAGCAAATCATAGTTCAGTTCGTTAAATTTTCCCATCGCTATAACACTTGTGTGTGGCCTTGCATTATTCTGGTGCAAAACGATTTTCTTGTGAGCTAAACCTGGTGTTTTCTGGCAAATAGTTTGTTTTAATTTGTACAACAGGTTAGTATAATAAACCCCAGTTATGGTTTGCCGTTTAGGTAAATAGTCTACCATTAAAATCCTTTGGCATCCCAGAATGCAGAAGTTATCACCTTACAGGCTGATTTGACACACAAGGATTTCTTCAGAGGTTAACAACCATGTTCAATCCACTGTTTTGATTGCCGTTTTGTCTCAGAGGTATTATGATGAACCCAAGTTTCGCCAGTGGTTATCAATCGCCTCATAAAGTCAGTCGTATTTGCTCGAAAACTATCCAGGCATTCTTGCGATATTGGTATTCGGACACGTTTTTGGTCTAGGGTGAGCAAACGTGGCACCTATCTCGCAGAAAGCTTTCTCATATCCATTTCTTGAGTTATGATATTAGTATTCCGTTCTTTTGAGATGTTCACGATGTTAACTATCTCACTTAGCTTCAATCGCCGACCTTCTAAAATCATGGTATGGATTTTGCTCACAATTTCCGGAGTAGTGACACCTTTAGGGCGTCCAGAGCGGTGTTCGCCTTTCATGTTTGTACGACCACGTTTAAATGCAGCCACCCAGTTCCTTACCGTAGCATATGATGGCGCACTTTTACACAATACGTTGTGTATTTCTTCAAAAATCTCTGCGTTTTTAAAATCTTTTTTAAATAGAAATCTAATAACGGCACCATGACATTGACGAAATTAATATTTTCAATACTGTCAAATCAAACATGACATTTTAGAAACATGCATTTGTTTTTTACTTAATAACGCCATCTATTCGGAGACTAACAAATTATCATCCCATCCTTGTTGTTTCGCAACTAGAAACGAACAAAATTTATTCACTACATTTAGGTTTAAACTAGGAAGTTACTTGATAAAGCATTTACTTTCAGATCCACGAAAATCATAACATAATAACTAAACATTCCAAAGATGAACAATCTGTTTATTTACAAAATTTGTTAAATTCGAGATCAAACTGAATGTTATGACTAAGATTCAATCTACAGGACATCATGTGTTGTTTACGCCTAGTATCAAAGCCACGTTGTGAGGTTCCAATGCATAATTTTCCACAAAAACAAGATAACATCTACACTTCGGATACTGACAGTAGATTTAAGGCATTTTAGGTGATTTTAAATGTTCTTTAACCTTTTTTGTAGGTTTTTAACAGTCTGAATACCACAACCAATTAGGATTTTTCGATTCTATCTGCAAAGTTGGTAACAAAACGGAAGAAAGCCAGTATCAACATTAAGCACTAGTATCTAACAGCAGTTGTACCTCTAATGACATGATTAATTTTTGTAGTGGAACAACTATTACCTTGTTGTAATGTATTCAAGTGCTTGAAAAGTTTCAAGATCACAAACTCGGTTAGCTTGATTCACTAAAGATTTAATTATACCAAATATAAGATTTAGTTATTAACTCAGAGATAATCCCAAACTAAACCTACCAGCATTATAAAATTTCTTTGATTGGTTGTACCGAGATAAAAATCAGGTTTCTCAAGTTTCTGAAAAAATAGAGAAACAGAGGTGTACTACATGTAGTACTTTAGACATATATAATATACATAATCAGCAATTATTTTTTGTGTATGGTATTCTATAAAGCATTCGGTATGTAAGGCAACGTTGCACTTAAAACATCTTGTTTTTGTTCATCCGTGACATTGGCCACATGTAGTTTGTTTTTTTTTCCTGTTTTATAACATAATGGTCTAAGCGATCATTCCAGTTTGGTAGGCCAATGTTTTTTTTATTTTGAGAAAGCATAACCTTCTTATAGAAGAATATAGTTGATCCATTTTCCCTCCATCCGTTCTATAAAGATGCCATACGTTTCGGATGAACACATCACTATAATGTGTTAGAGGAAACTACCATTTTTTTCCTTTAATAGTGATATGTTAGAGGGACACGTTTGGAACACAACGATCGACACCACCCACATTTGCATTATACAGTGCGTCCAGAAAGTAACGGATAACTTCATTATTTTCGAAATCGTTGATTTGTGGTAAAACTCCTGCGACACGTCGATTTTTTATTTTGATTTTAGACTTTATGCTTTATCGCACATGCAGATGGCGCAGCATACTTTCCGGATATAACGTCAAAGTTCATATTCTTGAACGGCAACCCTGAATGTTCTTCGCGAAAATCGATGCAACTCTTTCTCCTGGGTTCAAAAATGCCCTGTTTATTGGGATTATTTGAAACAGTATGTGTGATATTGTGAAATGTGGCATAATTCGAAAAGTGATGCGGTGTTAATGTTGTCAATGTTGCGTTAAATTAAGAATCTGGGTACTAAACAGTGCACAACATTTATTAAAATAAACATAAACTGAACGAAAACAAACATAAAATAAGACTTGAAAGGGTTTTTGTCATCCGGTGACAAAAACACGTGCTTCAAGTCTACCTGTAACAATACATAAATATGCGGTTTTCGGCCACTTGAAAATAAAAAATAAACTCCATATGCAGTTACCTAGTTGCTTGTTGTTTTGAGAAAAGCCTACATTTCAATCACACCAGTTTCGTTCTTGACTGACACCGCACCACATTTCGAATTATGCCACATTTAATAATTAATATCGCGCATACTGTTTCAAATAATCCCAATAAATAGGGCATTTTTGAACTCAGGAGAAAGGATTGCATCGATTTCCGCGAAGAACATACATGGTTGCCATTTAAAAATATCAAATTTGACGTCATATCCGGAAAGTGCGCAGTGCCATCTACATGTGCGACACAGCATAAAGTCCGGAATCAAAATAAAAAATCGACGTCTCGCACGATTTTGACCACAAATTAACGATTTCTAAAATAATTAATTTAGCCGTTACTTTCAGAGCGCACGGTATAAATGAACAATATGAATAAAATGGAAATGGAAATGGAAATAATATTTGCATTTAAAATTTAGACATAATAATATATTAGGCAAAATCATACACATGGGCATTTTTTTCTTACTTTATGTATGGGCTTAATTTCAGCATAATTTGAACAAACCCAAGCCATTGTCATTCCATTTTACGGCCTAAACGTACGTTTCCCGTTCACTTTCTTGAAAAAATTTTTGTCCATCAAAGGATGTTCGAGTAAATGATTTTCACATACCGTGCCAGTACCAAAAATGCACTTATCTTCTATGACTTCCAACAGTGTTATGGAAGTGAAAAAACTGTTAAAAAAAAGTGAAACCTTCATTCTGGCTACTTTCTTTGTAAAGCGTCTGCATATTCCAAGACAACTGCAACTCCGACGCCCTATTCTGTATATATTTCACTTATTTTCCTTCATATATCTTGGTACGAATCAAATCAGTAGACATCCAATCTATTTGTACCCATCCATAATTTGTAACCATATTTTATTGGCTTATTTTTTAAAAACTGTTTGTCCCGTATGACTAGGCTTCGTGGACGTAATGAATTTTCTCCCTTTGCCATACTCCATGACCTTATAGTTTAAATGTGACGCAAAGAGTTTCAGCTTAAAAAATCTGTCTCCGGGCTTAAGTTATTACTGTCCTAGAAATAAATATTTGAAATCATAAAATTAAACCTGTCTCTAGAAATTGCTTCATTGATAAGATCACATGATGCGTTTCGCTCTCGTTCCCAAAACATTTTACGATTCGGAATTTTAGGTATTCACTCAATATAAGAACACCCAAGAATGCCTACAGTATCACTTTCAGCAACCAGTAGATGTCCATTTTTGTGCTGGGTAAAATAGTATCTGGATTTATATCTTCCTGCACCCACTGATATGTTTTCTTTTTCTTTTTTGCTTCAGTTTTCCCTTTCTGGATAGTACTGGACTTAACAAAATGTGAGAACTGAAAGTCATCGTCCGAAGAATACTTGTCTTCATGAATGGCTCATTTTACTTCTGCAGGAGCTCGAATCTGCGTACTCTGATAGTTATAGACTTGCATAATATCGTTTTCTCCGGAATTTTCGCTTGTTATATTTTCACAAGCGTTTTCAGGAAGAAATGTAGTGACATCCTGTACATTTCCGCGCATGTCATGATCATCTTCCAGTACATACTGTAACAACAAACGTACATATAAAACAGAAATATCATTTGCTGTTAAATTTACAATAAGTCTTAAATAATACTTTTGTTTCAACTTCAAGACTGTCTACAACCTTTAAATGAAATCAATATTTAATTCTACATAAGAGGCCTCACTACTGAAATACTATTTTTAGTACACTCAACAAAAAAGCTCGCTGTATGAGGGATCTAAAACTAGAATGCAGTCTATCGAAAAACATAATTACATTCTTCAATGCCTTATTTTTTGGTTTCAAACTTTTGTTTTTGTACTCATAACCCTAATTTATTCAGTTACCTGGCAAATAGGATTCCATAATGTGGCATTTTTCGAAAATGCACTATTTCAAAAAATCACTATGAATATCGCTGGTTCCCAAACTGCACAATCACCAACTGGAAAAAGCCTACTGAACAATTTCTATCAGGATTTGGGAAAGCCCGACCAACTGCATATACCTGCAGCGCCTTGAAATACACGATTACCTTACAATATGATAATTATGACCATTTTTTTTACGTAACGGTCTTTTTTAAACCCGCGGACGTCATTAGAATCTAGTGGACTATAACGAAACGTCAAAAATTGAAAACAATGGACACAAAACTATGAGTTAATTTAAAAATATTTACAATACAATTAGTACTTTCAGTTATGTTTATACTAGGTGGTACAATTTACTAGGTGGTATAATTCCTCACTTTTATTCATTTTATTTCTGGAAATATCTCAGTTATTGCGTTTAAAACTAATTAAACCAAAACGTAAAATGAGTTATCATTTGTCATGCCTGCTTTTGTACTCATTTCCATGGTAACGCACCAATACCCTACTAGCATAAATGAAAAATGTATTTCTTTTGAAAACAATTAATGTTATAATTTTTTTTAAATATTCAATACATTAATCGTGCATAAGATTAAGATTGTGTGCTTTGCGGGCATATCTGGTTTTTATGGTCCTACGGTGCTTTCCCGAAATAGCCCATCTGACAATAATAACCAAGCTCATTATGCCCTTAATACATAAATAACTGGGTTAATCATTACTACAGTTAACATTAATTAGTGAAAGACGATAGAATAGGTGTATTTGCTTCTGAAACGTTTCAACATTATAAAAACTAGAAATATAAATGAAATATATTAACCCAATCCATAAGTATTTATAATTATTAGCAATTGTATCTTTGTATCTATTTTACACCTTCATATAAGTGGTTTTGTTATTAAGTACTTAAAATCAAGCAGTTCTAAGCTAGCAAATACGAGGATCATTCTACGGGACGTGAGACTTCGGTTGATCTGTGACGTTTGTACGAAATTACAACGGTTTAAAGACGACGCTTAAATGAACAATCTTAAAATGGATGAGTACTATTTTTGGTGCGATTCAATACTTGTTATTTAAGAAGTTAACCACCATCACAGTCAAAAACAAACAACCCCGGAAACAACTAATCAAGTGCATGATATTGTTTCGAAGGATTGAAGAATAAACATTGACGAAATTGCTGTGATCGTAGGCATATCAACTGAGCGCACATTTCCGCGTAAAATTGGGTATATCTGAGGTGTCAACAAGATAAGTGTCGTAATTGCTGAATGCTGGCCCCAAACGAATCAGGTTGATTATTTCCCTTGTCTGTCAAATTTGAATTTTTGACCAATCGCGTGCTTGGGAACTGCTTTGATATGACCAATCAAAATTAAATAAAGCGACTATTCACCTTGGTGCTAAATAGTCGAATATTTTTATCAGCATGCTCAATTGTCACCGACAGGGCAGTATTCAACAACCAAGAATCCACCCGAAAATTTCAATTTTTTAACATATAATAACCGTATTGTAAATAGAGTAATTAGTTGTTGTTCAATAAGTAAGTATTTACTTATTATTTTATTAGTTCATACAATATCCTTTCTCTGTGCTTTTTCCTTATACATGTAGCAATGTTCTTGTCTGAGGAAATAATCTTATTAAATATAACACGACCTCGATAAATTAGCTACTATTTTTATTGCTACTAAATTTCTCGTTTATTTTACAACGTGTCTCGACATAAGTTGGGCATTAGTAATCACAGTTTAAAAAAGCCCTCGAGCTAAAGTTCTTCGGCTTTACTCAGATTATTAATGCCAAAATTACCTCTCGACAAATTCATTTTAAAATACACTCGAAATTTAGATGCAATAAAAATAGTCGGCTATTTATCGAGGTCTTGTTATATTACCGTCGATTATTTCCGCAGTTTTGTTACACTTTGATTCATTACTACATCCCCGAATCAAAACGAATGGTTGGAAAAAATGTGCTCATTCTTCGCCAAAAAATTAGATCAACTCCGCTTCTGATCACCGGCACCCAGCTTACTTGCCAGACTTTGCTCCGAGTGACTTTTACTAATTCCCGAAGCCCCGGAAAGAAGTTTAAGATGAATGAAGAAATAATTGCTATAATGGAGAAATATTTTAGCAGCCTTGAAGCAAATCATTTCAAAACAGGCATAATGACACTTCAGCGCCTTTGGTTCAAATGTATTGATGTATGAGAAGAACTAAAAAAAAATCAATACTCAAAATCATGTCCTCATTTTGAGTCTCAGGTCCCGTCAAATCTTCTCTGTATTAAAATAATACCATCTAGTTAAATTTGCAAATTATTACAACAACAAATCAAATTGACAGTCACACTAATTACTGGTTAAATCACGTTATTAATAAAATTAATAAAACACATTTACTAATTATATTAACGCCTTGGTATAAATTCTGCACGCATTTATACTGCTATAAATCAAGAAATCATTTCACGAACGTATTAATTATCTCAAAATTAAATAGTTAGTTATACATTTTTAAGCTTTCATGCAACAATGAATTGTAATTACAAAACCTTCATGTAGATACTATAATTTTAACAATTACTTCTTTCTGTGGCATAAATTTGTATATATTTTAGAACTTCCGATTATTTGTTTTCACCTTTCTCTAAGTGAATTGATGTAAATTTAGCGTGCATTAAGAAGACATGATTATGGTTAAATGTAGTACACTTGCAAATTTTTAATTTATGCCAGCGTTTTTATGCAGTTTACGGCGCATTACAGTATCTTACCCCTGTAATATTTTAAACCTCAAATTGTATTTATTTTCAGGCAGTAATTTATTATATTGTACTGGTAGAGAGAGAGAAAAATTGTATTCATTAAGTAATCCAGCAGCATTTTTATCTCTATAAAACAGCTTTATTTTATTTTGTCTGTTTTACCGTCAGTAAATTACGAGTAATATCACAATAGTGATATAGTAGAACAGTATTTCCGTTCATACGGAAATGGACTGGGCCCAAGCTTGAAACAAGTTTTTGGAAAAATATCGGAAGTAATTGAACAAAACTGCACCCAGTAAAAGCGTAATCCGAGGAATTGTTGGGAAATTTCGTCGCACTGGTAGTATGTTGTGTCAGCGCAAGGGTTCTTTAGATCGTCAAAGAACAGTTTGAACCGACGATAAAGAAGAACGGGTTCTTGACCAAGTTTTGCAGCCTCCACAAAGAAGTCTTCGACGAACTGCGTATAAATTAAACATCAATAAAATCCACACGCAGACTGTTCTCAAGGCAGAAAGTAAAATATATATATACGAAGCAAACCACAAATTAATAACAGTGGTTGTGATAATATTGATAGTGGAAGCAGTACTAATAGCGACGAAGAATGGGTTGATTATGTTGAGGAAATACCAGATTTTCATTTCGACTCTGCTACTTCTGGGGTACAGATTTATTTCGAAGATAACTTAACGTCTATCAATTCATTTAGAAATTTGTGGCCAACGAAATTCACTGAACTCATTTTAGTAACTTCAAACGAGTATGGCCATAAAACGTCTGCGTCTGAACGTCCTCATAAAAAACATGCACTGCTCAAAACATTTGTTGATATTGATCAGACTGAACTGAATAAATTTTTAGGTCTTACACTTTTAAGAGCCCAATTAAGATGTCCTATGATCAGGAAAATGTTTTCATTACATCCTCTTTATTATCTTCCTATAATGTCTTCGGTTATGTCCGGAAGGCGTTATAAAACTATATTATGAGTTCTAAGTGTGTGTAAAGAATCAGACATTACTGTAGACAGGTTGCATAAAATTAATCCAGTACTGCATATACTAATAAACCATTATCAGTATGGATTCAAACCTGAAGAACACGTTTCACTAGATGAGTCTTTGTTACTTCATAGGAGCAGACTGTCCTTTAGGCAATATATCAAAAATAAAAAAGCGAAATATGGAATTAAATTTTATGAGCTATGTGGTACTAATGATTATGTTTTTAACATTGAGATTTACAAAGTCAAAACTAATGAGAATAATGAAAATAAAAATGTAGGTCAAACAAAAGGTAAAAAGAAAAACAATAAAATTAATCTGAAAACAACGGACCTTGTCATGCGGCTAATGAAGTTATATTTGAATAAAGGACACCACTTTGTAATGGATAATTTCTACAACAGTATAGGTTTGTCAAATAAATTATTAATGGAGAAAACCCATCCAACTGGACCATTAAGAGCAGACAGAAGAAACAACCGTACGCTAGTTACATCTCAAAAATTAAGAAGAGTTGAATATATTTGGAGAAGGCGAGGAAATATTTGTCTCTAAATTGAAAGACAAGAGAGACGTACTATGCATAACACTTTCTCCTTTATTCCTTATGTACTCGTCAACACGCACTTGCCAAGCGCGGCGTTTTGATGGCTAAACGAGTTCTAAAACGGGCGCTATGCTCCAGATGAGTAGGGCGAGATGTCCACACTCTTACATCGATTCGTCGATCCGACCCAATGATTCATGGGGGGGGGGGGGGCAAAAATTCGTCAATGCCAAAATCAAGACTAAGCAGAGCAAGGTATGTCAGGAATAAAATTATGCCTCATTCGGATGCCCGGGAGGGCAGGACTCAGCGACCTCGGTCATCGAAAGTACCAACATCCGGATTAATTAATGTAACATACGTGGTATCAGGTCGAATCTTAATGCTGTTCGCCAACACCTTGAACAAGTGCAATCGAACATTCTGTTTCCATCAGAAACACAAGTCTCCCCTGGAAGCACTGACCGCCTGACCCGCAATTTCCCAGTTACAACCTCCACACCAACTTTCGCCTTAAAGGCGGAGTATGTGCGTATACCAAAGATAACATAGGTTGTAAAAGGATGTCCACTTTGTAAAACAACAAATTTGACGCGATTTGGTTCAAACATTCTGGGTCCCAATTTGTGAAATGCTACTGTTGTTTGTATAGGTCTCCCAATGATAACAACTTCCAAGATCTTTCTGATTACCTTAGTCTGAAAATAGACTACCTCTTATCACAGTTTCCATCTCGCGATATTTCAATTTTGAGAGATTTTAACGCCCACAATTCCAACTGGCTTCATTTTTCATCTACTACTAGTCCCGCAAGTCATACTACAGAACCATTTGCTGTATCCTGTGATCTCACACAAATCATTTCCGAACCAACCAAACTCTCTGACAACCCTAACTATAATCCACATCTCCTGGACCTATTCCCTACAACTAACCCACTTGTCTATTAAACAAGAGTCATTTCCCTATTTGGTCAATCAGACCACCGCCTAATCGAAATAACTTCCTCTGTACCCAATCCCACTGTTACTCAAAAAACAGATAGAACTATGTGGTGTTTTAAATCAGCTAACTGGAGCGAACTGCGAGATTTCTTTGCAACCTTCCCCTGGCGTGAGTATTGCTTTAAATGATTCTCCTCTTTCAATAACTGAAGTTATCCTGATGGATATGGAGTCATGCCCGTTCCCAACCCTGAGTTAATAGGGCTTGCACTGATGCATTATCGCAAAAGCATAAACTCTGTACCAAATTGAAATCAAATAAATCTATCGAAAATCACACCAACTATACTGCCGCAAGAAATAGTTGCAAAAGCATCATCACCAAGGCCAAAAAAATGTTTGAAGAACGTAAACGCAAAGAATTAGTCTCATGTCCTTTGGGTGGTCGTAGTTTTGGTCATTAGCTAAAGCCATCAATAAAAACTTTAGTACATCTTCCTTTCCTAGCATGACGTCTCTCGGCGGGGCTGTAGTAGCTGATCCTGCTGAAAAAGTCAATCTCTTTGTTGATTAGTTTGCATCAAATTCATGTCTCAATGATTCTGGTAAAACTGTGACGTCGACCAAATCTACCCCATACGCTATTAAACCATTCCACTTTTGTTAGAAGCTCCTGGAGTCAATTATCAATAAACTTTACTCAAACAAGGCGACTGGCCCTGATGGTACTCCAGCTATAGTCCTTAAAAAATGTTACCCCGAGCTAGTACCTATATTGTACAAACTCTTTTCGATCTCCCTGTCATCTGGAGAGTTTCCCTCATCATGGAAGTTGGCAAAAGTCCAGCCTATTCCTAAAAAGGGCGATAAAACCGATCCCTCAAACTATCAACCAATAGCTATCACTTCCATTCTGTCGAAAATCATGGAGAAAGCCATCAGCCACCAACTACTTTCATTTCTCGAGTCCAATAAACTCTTCAACGGGTGATCTTATTTCATATGTCACGCAACTTTGGAATAACACACTACAGAGGTCCGGTGAAACAGTCGTAGTAGCTTTAGATATTTCAAAAGCTATTGATCAGGTTTGGCACAAGTGCCTACTTGCCAAGCTCACTTCGTTCGGCTTATCCGATACGCTCATCAATTGGATATCTAGCTTTCTTGACAAAAGACGTATACGCGTTGTCGTCGATGGCTTCTTTTCGAAAAACTTTTCCTGCTGTGCATATATGACCTCATTTCCTCAACAACTAACCCGATCCATTGTTTTGCAGATGACAGCACTCTACATTGTAGTTCTTCTCAGTTTTCCCCCAACAATAGGTCTAGACAGGACGTTAAGGTGAAAATGGCAGACTCAATTAACAGTGACTTAGAACGTGTCCTTGAATGGGGAAGGAATAATCTATTCACGTTCAATGCCGACAATATGCAGTGTTGCCTTGTGTCCGCCGAGGAAGACCGATCATTTCCTGTTGTACATATGAATGGCCTAGAACTCAAGTTTTCAAACCCTATTTCTATGTTAGGGATGACCGTATCATCGAGCACCTTTTGTCAGTCAGCAAAACAGCTGCCCGTAAACTGGGCTTTCTATACAGATCTATACAGTACTTCACATCGCAACAACTCCTTTTACTGTATAAGGCTCAAATTCGACCTCATCCGGAATGCAATTCCCACCTCTGTCAGTGTTCTCCTATACGCCCTTGATATTGTAATCCGCATCCAAAAAAGAGCTTTCAGGCTTATAAATGACCTGTCTCTGAGTTCTGACCTACAGCCTCTTGAGCATAGAAGAATAGTTTCGGTTCTTTCCTTGTTCTATCGCAATTACCATGTCAAGTATGTCTCCGCAATACACTCCTTAATACCTTCACAGGCCATCTTCGCTGGGAACACTCGGTTTGTCCATTCACACCATAATTACGCACTCAAAATTCCATCGTACCACACTAAACGGGCTCAATCTACATTTTTCCACACGGCGACCAAATTGTGTAATGCACTAACCAGTTCCTGTTTTCTTCCAAACTTTGACTTAAGTCAATTTAAGGTAGCCATTGATAAGCATTTGTCGGCAGCCTAACAATATCCCTAAACGCTCCCAGTGTTACTGAGTGGTTTAGCACGTTAGGCAAATCTTAGCTTGTTCAGGAATACTATAAGTAAAAAAAAACAACTAGACACAATCCTCAACGCTGCAAATAGATTTGGACAGCTCAAAGTAAAACCCCTTGAAATCTCTGAATATAATAAGTTTATGTGCGACGTAGATCGTTATGATCAATTAGTATTATTACTATTCATGTCCAAGGAGAACCGTGCCTTGGTACAAAAAAGTTATATATCATTTACGCGATATAATTGTTATGAATGTTTATATCATTTATAGACATCAGAACCCACAGGTACAAAAAATGACCTTTTTTGAAATTTATGAATGATTTAATAATGGATCTGACAGGTATACCCAAGGATGTAACGGACGGCAGGATGCTAATAATTAGCAAGTACAAAAATAAAGCCACTAGTAGTAAGCCTAAAGAAGAAATCAGTTCGCCGCATTTTCCAGAAAACATTCCTGCTCCTTCAGAAAAATGTAATAGAAAACGGTATTACCTCAATTGTGTCCAGTGTGCAAAAGAAAAGAAAAGAGTCCAAACGTCTTGGCAGTGTACTGGATGTGAAAAACAAATTCCACTGTGACCAAGATGTTTCCAAAGTTATCACATTATAAAATAAATTTCATTAAACACTTGCTGTTTTCTAGAGTATGGAGTATAATGTTTATTTTTGCTTTTCAATCCGGTTTCTAGACTATAGAGTAAAATGTTTACTTTCGTTTTTCAGTGCTCTAATGTATACAGTGTTCCAGTTTAAAGTAAAATGTTTCGTCTGTTGTTTTGTGTTGAAAATATTAAATAAATGTTGATTTTCGTGTGCAACACCTATCTTCTGCCATAGTAACAGTGTCCCCAATAAGAAAATTTTGAATATACTGGGACACAACTGCTATAGCAGTAGATATTTTTTTTCTAAAATATGTCTCCTTGTAATCATATGCATCATTTTGCTGCAATTTACAAAAAAAATTGACCAGCTCATTCATTAGATACATCTTTGAGCTTTTGCCATTGAATCATTTACAGGCACTGTCCGCCAATGTGTTAAGAAATAATTAAATTTATGAAATATGAAAACGCATATAGAGCGTGTACAGGATCAAAAATATTCAGCATAGGAATCTTACTTATTTGAAGAGTTACAGCTTTGGTCAAATTACAAAAAAGTTACCTTATCGTGGACGTAGGCCAAAAACATTGGACGTACTTGCTATGGCATACTTGATATTAACAAAAAACTGAAACTGAAGTTTTTTTTTCTTATGCATCGTGGCAGGCTTAGTATTAAATTCTGATAGCATTTTTCTTCCTCTTTTCAGCAATGTATCACACATGTGTCTTCAAGTCGTTTCATTTTATTGATACCGAATTTTTTGATTCTGAATAGTTTAGCTTTGCAATTAAGTAGTAAGTAGACGAAAAATTAGTCAATTTAATTCACAAATAACTAATTTTAAGGAAGACCAAACTTAAGTACAAATATTTACAAAATATTTTCAAATAATTCACCATTTTGTTCCAAACAAAAATAACACCTTGTAACACTCAAAAGCAGAGCATTTTGTAACATTTGTGTAACTTGCCAGCCATGCAACTGGGCCGTGTGTACCAATCTACCGGTTGTCGAATTGTCGATTCAGATATTCCCGCATTGTGAACTGGTGCTCCATCTTACTGGAACCAACACATATGTCTTTCAACTAACGGTATAGCACTTAAAAAAACTTCAACATGTTGATGTAGAAGCTGAAGATATCTTTCAGCTGTTAAAGTGCCTTCATAAATTATTGGACCAAACAGCCTATTTCCCAAAATTCCACTTCATGCATTAAATCCAAAAAGCATTTGATGTCTTGATTCCCTTTTTAAATGTGGATTTCGAGTTGACCAGTAATGCGTGTTTTTTCGGTGACATAAACCATTTTTACAGAAATAACTTTCATCTGTCCATAACATTTGATGGGGTAAATTTTTATTAATTTTACACTGCCGAGTAAACCATTTACAGAAGGTTCTCCTCCGTTCTATATCTCCCGGAAGAAGGGCTTGGGTAAATCGGTATTTATATGGGTGATATCGGTGTTTCTTTAGAAATGAACGAACTGTAGATCTTGGTACTCCAGCAGTATTTTCAATTTGTCGAGTTGATATTGATGGATTTTCAACAACTGTCAACAAAACCGTATTTTCATTTTGAGGATTAAGTCCTTTTTTGAGCTTTCGCTCAGGTTCCTTGAAGCATCCGTAGAGCTTTGAATTATCACATAGCCTTCTGAAAACCTTGTGACAAGGCTGCTTTCCTTGTGGGTATTTGTTGAGGTACATTCGGCCAGTGTCGACAGAATTTCTTTGTGATAAAATATAACATGATATGTTATCAAAATTTTCACTGTTAGTGAAAGTTTCCATCAAAAACTTATAGCACGAACACCAATAGCACTTGCGACAGATCGAATGGATGAAGTTTTATTTCTAGATATGTCATAATGTGTTAAGACCATATTTCTCCTATTAGCTGAGTAATAAAATAAATACTAAAATCGACAATTTCAGTATTTTGTTAATACATAGTAACCCATGGGAAGAACATCAAATGTCTTTATCCTATTAAATTAGGCCCATAATGAGGTAATTTTTTTTGTAATTTGAGCAAAGTAGTAACTTTTTAAATAGGTGAGATCCCATGCTAAACATTTTTACCCAGCACACGCTATATAAGCCTGGTATCAATATAACATTATTAGCTATCCTTTTACTGAAAATTAGATTCCATAGTTGACTTTATACGTTATTCAAACTGTTAATAGCAGGCTTATATTTCCGTTTTCATATTCCATAAATTTATTTTGACACCTCAAGTAATTGTTAAAGATATTACCATTTACTGAGGACGATAACTGTAATTGTTATCGCAAGGTTTACATTTATATAAATGATAAATAACAAATACAAATTTTAATACCCAAAAGAAAAGTATATCTAACTATGTGTGATAACCCTGAAGGTTTAGAGTTTGATAATATATGACAGATAACGACATAATTTTAATACTCCTTTAGTAGCATTTACTGTTCACAAGTTTTAACCCCTTGATTCAAATTTTCAAAACAATTAAGAGAATTCGTGCCCATGTTTTCAAGCCTCCTTCAAATCTATATATACATATATATATATATATATATATATATATATATATATATATAATTGTTGAAATATAAAGCATTTTATATATTTTGAATTTAAGTGTAGGGTGGTTTTTGTAGTTCACCCGCTTTTGCTAATAATTGAAGTTGACAGTTTCCTGGAAGTAAAGCGAGCGGCTGTCTCAAGTGCACTTTTTTTTTATTATGATTGTGGACCTGAACAGGCTAAATTTAGCCTATCGTGCTAAAGCACTCAGGAACACTTAGGAGGATGGATAGAGGGATAATGAATTGCCAATAGATGCCTATGAACAGCTACCTTAAATTTTCTCATATCATGAGTGAGAGGAAAGCAGGAACTAGGGAGATCATTCCAGAGTTTAGAAGCCGTGTAGAAAAATGTGGATTGCGCCCGTTTTGTACGACAAGTGGAGGTTTGTACTGCATACTGATAATGTGAATGAGCGAACCGAGTGTTTCTCTCAAAGGTAGCCCGAGAAGGTATCAAAGAATATAATTCAGCAGCACAATAGCCGTTGTGATAACGATAATACAAAGAAAGAATTGAAACCATCCTTCTATGCTCAAGGGACTGTATGAGTATGAATACGATCAACGATATCGAGAGCGTATTGGGGAGTACTAACCCAAAGGTGAGAATTATATTCCACATGAGGCCGAATTTGGGCCTTATACAGCAGAAGGAGTTGTCGAGAGGTAAAGTACTGCTTAGATCTGTACAAAAAGACTATTTTACGAGCAGCTGTTTTGGTAGCTGACAGAAGATTGTCAACCCATGAGAGATTTAAAGATACTGTTATACCCAACAGAGTAATAGAGTCTGAGAACTCATACTTATAACAGGAAATGATCGATCTTTCTTGGCGGACACAAGGCAACACTGAGCTTTGTTAGCACTAAATTTAACTAGATTATTGCTTCCCCATTCGAGAATACGTTGAACGTCTTTGTTGATTGAATTTACCATTTCAGCTTTAATTTCTTGATTTGACATAGAAGGTGGATTATCACTATGAGTAGACTGAGATGAACTACAGTGAAGAGTGCTATCGTCAGCAAAGCAATGGATGGGGTTAGTTATTGAAGAAATAAGGTCATTTATGTACAGCAGAAAAAGTGTAGGCGCTATAACGGGTCCCTGTGGTACCTCCGCGTTAGTGCTAACTTCTTTTGAAAAAAAGCCATCAATTACAACACGTATTCGTCTTTTATCAAGGAAACTAGAAACCCAGTTGATAAGCGTATCATTTAACCCAAACGAGGTGAATTTGGCAAGTAAACACTTATGCCAAACTTGGTGGAATGCCTTTCAGATATCTAAAGCGACCACGACTGTTTCACCGGGCTGCTCTACTGTATTGTTCCAAACTTGGATCACATATGAAAGAAGATCACCTGTTGAACGACTTTGCCTAAACTGATATTGGTGGCCACTAAGGGGTTTGTTAGTTTCAAGAAACGTGAGCAATTGCTGATTGATGGCTTTTTCCATGATTTTAGACAAAATGGAAGTGATGGCAATTGGTCGGTAGTTTGAGGGATCGGTCTTATCGCCTTTTTTGGGATTAGGTTGAACATTTGCTAACTTCCATGATGAAGGGAATTCCCCAGAAGACATAGAGATCGTATAGAGCTTAGATAGGACTGGTACTAGTTCGGGGGAACATTTCTTTAAGACAATAGCTGGAATACCGTCTGGGCCAGTCGCCTTATTGAGATCAAGCCTACTAATGACCGATTCCAAGGGCTTGTACCGAAAATGAATTGGTTTGATAGCGTATGAAGAAGAGTTGACTAAGGGCACATCTTTTCCAGAATCATTGAGACATGCACTTATGGTGTTAATGGGATACTGGCATCTTGCGCCGCATGTTTTTTTTTAATCCCTTAGAATTAGAAAGCTTAGGGTAGGTAGTAGAAAACCTAAAATATGTTAGTAGTAGTTTTGTTCACAGCAACAGCGTTGCTTCGCGTTTGATTTCTTTGATTTTATTATAGTAATTTCCTTATTTTAATATAGTCAATTTGTTTTTTATGCGAAGTGGAACTATTTATTTAACCCTTTAAATAAACATTCAACAGGTTATGGACCCAGCACGCTTCCATTGCGCCACTCTGCTTGTGATTTATTAAATAAAGAGTAAATTTGTGCTAGTCTTGAAAAGCTAAAATGGCGCGCGGGTTTTCCTTATACATCTAGATAAAATTGACATTTTGTTGTATAGTTTAGTCTATTTGAGTGCCAATTAGATAAGTTGTTATCATTACCGATAAAGAAGCTTTGGAACTAGCAAAACTTGATGGAAAAAATTACCCTATGTGGAAATTTGGAGGTTGGTTTCTTTTACAAGCAAAAGAACTAACAAGTTTTGTAGATGGCATGGAAGCGGAATCTGATAGATAAATTAAGCCAACTCATTACAAGAACTGCATTAAGAAGTCATCGTAAGCTGCAGTGATTTTGCTTAGTTCAGTGCCCAGTTGCCAGCAGATTTTCTGTTTTTCGCACTGCATGGGGTTGCATGCCCGAATCGGAACGAAAGAAAAATCACTTAATTGCAAGACTACTTAAAGAAGATAAGCGACTTTCCGAACATGAAGAGAATATGTCCGCCCTTGCTCTCCAAGTACAGCAATCGCCTTTGGGAAGAGCCCCGACGTAATATTATAATAATCCGAGCAAGAAACAGAAAATTCAAGCCCTGAAAAATCGTACTAAGTGCGTCAGCATACGTGGGTGATGTCGCGGCAAATGTGTCAGACAGTGTTTTAGGTGATAGTGATGTGTGGATAGCAAATTCTAGTGCCAGCATGCACATGACGTTCAAGAAGGACTATTTCACACATCTAGAGAATCCATCGCAACCCTATTACGTTAAGGTGGCCGACAACAAGCAGTTGACAGCTACAGTTAAGGGCACTATATTAGTAGAAGAGAATGTAAACGGTCGTTTGATAGACCGATGGGAAATTATCATCAGTTGGAGTCCGCTATAAGAACTTGTTCCGCATGTGTTTTAAAGTTAAAATACTTCTCAAATGCAGTGCAGCTTTCGTAACAACGAATAAAACTTTTGCATTAACGAATGGGCCATGTAAATTTTCGCGCTGTTCAAAATACGTGTAAGGAGCTTAATCTAGTAAAAATAGATCCGCAACGTGAGAAAATTAACTTTTTCTGTGAAGCTTGTGTCGTGGGTAATCAATCGCGTAAGCCGCGTGTAAACTTAAACAATCCGTGTTTTTATAGACCAGGCGAAAAAATTCACATCGATGTTTGTGGACCTATAAATATCGAATCACCATTCGGTACAAAATATTTCCTGCTGTTGAATGTACGTAGTTTGGAAAAGTATGTTTTTTGCGACATGAATCAGAGGTTTTCGGAAAATTCCGAGAATTTGAAACTTTTGTGTCAAACCAGCTGAAAACTAGTATAAAAGTGTTACGGTCGGATAATGGAACAGAATATTCTTCCACAGAGTTTAGCAGCTATCTTCGGAAGAAAGGCATTATTCATGAATTTTCATCTTCGTAACAACCCTACACATAAATTCAAAATATATAAAATGCTTTATATTTCAACAATTATACTCGTATATATATATATATATATATATATATATATATATATATATATATATATATATATATATATATATATATATAAAACGCTGTTTGTAAGAGAATACCTTCTGCCCGAGTAACCATATCCTATGCCCAGTTCCAACAATTTGTGACGAAATTTCATCATGATTCATATTTATCCTTGGATATCTAAAATATTTTAAACTATGAGTTGTCATTTTTCCATGTTTTGTAATTTTCCGGTCGTTTAATGAAAATCTTCCAGAACAATGGGCGCGCGCTTTCACTTGTATTCAGCGGCTGAACCTCACCAAACTGTAGCTTTCGCTCACATCCGGCAGCTGAGAACTGGTCAACGCGCCCAATCGCAGTGTTTGTTCTATTCGATCAAGTCTGAAAATTGGGTACCCTTAGTGACTTATGTTGCTAAAAACAATGCATATACCTATATATTTGTGTTCACTCTTTATTTTTCCAAGAAACAGATCTTATGACCTAACTAATTGGTAGAAGTTGTGATCTTTTTTTTTAACGTATATTCATTTAGAGGTTTTAACAATAATACACATAAGTTACAGATTATAAATAAAATATAAATAATATATAACAAGTGTGGGTATGTTTGTGGTGTGCAGCTCGAGGATCTGCTCCTCCTTCAGCACTGGGTTGTATGTTGTTGGTGATTGTAGCTCTTCTGTGATGTCCGTTGACACCATGTTGCGGGTGTTGTTGTGGGTAGCGGTGGAAGTTGATTGTTGTGGGTGATGTTTGTATGGATGGATGCCCTGTGGTCGGGTGTCGCTGTTGTTGATGTCCAGGTTGATCAGTAATAGGAAGAAACAAGTATTAGTAAAACGCATAATAAGTCGTACTGTAGTACTAGGGTTACTCCAGTACTGTTGTCGGATTAGTATTCCAAAGCGTGAAGCGCTATTGGAGAGGCGGTAATGTTAGACAGAACATAAGAAGTAAGAATCGATACTTTATACTTAACCTTGGGCGTCAATCTTCTCGTCGGACATTTGTATGATTACCCGAAGAGGGTAACCATCTCCTGCCGTGCCTGAGGATCACTCCCCACAGGTCAGTCGCAGTTTTCGCCTGTGCGATTGCCGCTGCCACCTTTCGAATAACAGGTAGGGCCTTCTCCATATCGAGACCTCCGAGGAGCCCCAATATGGTGTTGAACCCTAAGGCGGCCTGAGTAGGCGTGGTATCGGGAGCGGCGGGAGCCGCTCTCGGTAATTCGGCTTTCTCAACCGCGCTTGCCGTCACACGGGCGTAGCTGACGCCGGTCCCAGATGAAGACGGCGCCGCTGTCGGCGGTGTCCTCTTCAGTCTCTGCGGTCCTTCCGTCTTCTTACGTTGCGGAGGCCGAGAGAACTTCGGGCATCCCCTGTAGCTGGCGGAGTGGTCCCCACCACAATTAACACACTTTGACCGGTCTGTGCGGGGTTTAGTGCATTGACTGTAGTGGTGATCTCCGGCGCACTTTACACAGCATGCTGCCGCCCTGCAGCAACGCTGTCCGTGACGGAATCCCTGACACCGGTGACACTGCCCGATGCCGGATTTCCGCCGCAAGTCTTCTACGGTGACTCGGAGGCGGGCAACGTACTCCACCTCTCGGATCTTCTTCGTGTCCTCTGCGGTTGGTTGGTGTACCAACACAAGGGGGATCGCTCGGCCTCGCTGCTTCATTCTGAAACAAGAGATTACTTTAATCCCGTGTAACGTTAGCTCCGAGCTAATGTCAGCTTCGGATAGATCTACGGCCAAGCCTTGTATTACTACCTTAGCGAGACGTACGCTCCTTGCCTGATAGGTGTGGTGCGGGGTTTTACGGAGTTTTCTTCGGCCTCTTCTTCTGGGTTACGATGGCATCGGGGCTGGGGGGGGGGATCCGGGATGGGCATCTTCTTCTTTACTTCCTTGTGAGGCGACGTTGGCGGCTGCGGCGGCAGTGGACGTCGATGGGGCAGCTGGTTGTGCCTCGGCAAGCCGGGCGGCGTCTTCTACTGGTCCTGGCGGTTGTGTCTTCTTGGGCCGTCGTCTCTTCTGTGCGACGACGGTCAGTGGTGCGTTGTTGCTCCGTGGTTGCTGGTACGGCAAGCTGAGCAGCGACGGGATCTGCTGGGTGACTTGCGGAATCCCCAACGGCGGGAAACCCCAATCGTCCTCGGAGTCGACCGTGTCGACGAATCTCCCAAAACCGCGCGGCATCGTGAAAACGACACGGGCAGAAATCGTACCTTTTTTTTAGATTAGTTAGCTTACGCTAAGTATCGATGCTACTCGTTCGAGTCCAAATTCGGGAATGAAGTTGTGATCAATGATGGTGGACGTTATAACCAAAGTACGTAGGAGGTTGTCATTTACTCTAACAGTGGACGAATCACCAGCACCAATGACCGATGTAACCACTAGGCGTCAGTGGAAGTTGTGACCAGAGTAGTGGTTGCAGAAGCCTTTGGAATTTTAACTAGCGCGAGCTAGTTGACAACATTTTTTGGTATTATAATTTCAGTCGGGAATTGTTATAAAGTTCTTTAATTTAATAATTAAATATCGAATCATCAAATTCTCGTAATAAATCTTTTATAATTAAATGTGTAAACTGAGGACGTAATAAAATCGATATAATTTCTGGAGAGAATTTAAACAACTAATACTTATCACTTTCATTTTAGTAAAAACAATTTTTGGAAAGTTTAAAAGGTTCATAGCCAATTGACTGTTTGACGGCCTGTTCTGCACAACCCTTGATCATTTTTAATCCCGTTTGGCATTCAATTATAAAGGTATATGGAATTTATGGATTAGTGTGAGTGTATACCACTAACCACATCTAAGTGTGAAAATGAAACTGGTTTAGAGATGATGCTATAATTATATATGTACGCAATTTATTTTGTAGTTTATTTCATATGATTTTATTCTAATTATTCCAGAAATTACACATTAGCAAAATTTTGTTCATAATAAAGTTGCTACTCATGTCATAATTAAGTGAATAACAAGCTCTAACAGTTGGAAAACATAAAAGGAAGTACCAGTATTAATAAACTATAAAAAAATTCAACACATTGTTTAATACTTGAAGAAATCGAAACGTGTATTATAATTTTTTTGCCATTCATTGTATGAGAGCAGCCATCTGCGGAAATAACATGTAATTTAGGTATCCACTTACATACATTGGAAGTCAAACGAGTCCGTATTTATACGGTTTGACAACCGTATATAAAGTTAAATATGAATACATAACATATATGTACATGTGTGTAGGTGACAAAATAATAACGAGTTAGCGTATTATTGTAGCAAAATAATGAATGGTTTTTGACTACTGAAATAGAGAAATTGTTTTTTTAATGAAATGGTGTTTTATAGTTGACATGTACGTGTATAAAACTGATACGTGCGTGTCTTCACCGTTAATTATAATTTCATTTGCAGTTAAATTCGATTCTTGATTTTTTCAGGCAATATCTACGTTCCACTTACAAAGTAATTACGTAAATTTCCTTAGGTATAATTACAAGAAAAAATTAAATTTTGTAAAGCTTAATTAGTATTTAAATTATAAAATCTATCTATGACATGCGTATAAAAACAGGGAAATATATATAGTCATGGCGTGAGGGTTGTAACGTAACCATAATCTCATTTACTGAACAAAGCCATCTGAAGATAATCATAGTTGTTGGAGGCATCACGTCGTGATGGTGTGTTGTAAACACACCAATCAAATTCTTTTAAGTATCTTTATATACCTGATCCGGTACCTAATTTACTTTCGTACCAACAAAGGTCCCTATAATTATTTATAGGAAACCGAATTTTTATAACATTATCTCACGCAGATTAAGTACTTTAAACTAACGCTCGCATAACTGCAATTTTAAAGAATTTTTCATCTTTTTTATTTAATTAATACGAAGGTGTTGATTACAGAATAACAATTTTCAAAATTGACAGCGCGCAGGAGTTTAAAATGGCCACATTACTTTATTTTGTAACCTGAAGCAGTTTTTGAAGAGTGTCGAGACGGTACAGAAGTGTACGCCTTTCTTTCGTTGATGTTAATAAACTTATTGTTATATTACATAGTTAGGTTCAAGCGTGGGATTTCTTAGCAGATGAATTTTTTTATGCAATAAATTAAAAGGCGTTGATAATGTTATAAAGTGTTGGGTGTGTAAATGATAGCTGTTACTTTGAAATTGGTTATTTCAGTTTGAATGATTGATTGTATAATTACTAAATAATTCCAATTAGATTGAATTCATCTTTTTTAGCATCGAGTCGAATTGGAATTTTAACCCACATTATTTAATTAAAAAAATTATAGGTCGATACAAAAAGAAAGCTGTTTATATAAATTTATTTAATGATTTTTGCGGCTAAAAACAAAACTTAGCGTTAATACATTGATTTATATAATTTTGCTTCTTGTTTCAGGCAAAGATAATTAGATACTTTAATTTATTAGAACAGACATCCGTTTTGGGATTGGTTTTTGAGACTATGTTGAAATTTATTGACCCGGTATAAATGCTTATAAAATAAAATTCCGCGAAATTGCGGCTTCTGTTTCAACGTTTTAATTTTTAGTGTATACACTGTGTCCAAGATAAGGATTCTCACTATGGCGATCTCGGAAATGGTAATAGATACAACTCCGGTTAAATGGGAGCAAAGTTGTGTAATTAGGGGGAATTAGGGGAAAACATCGATGGTGTAATTTTTGTTTTTGAGATATTTGAAAAAATTTGCATTTTTGAAATTCCTATTTTATTTTTTCTTGCGTTATAAATGCCAGAGCAACAATACAAACACTTCTTCTGTGCAATTTGTTATGGACTTTAACATGGCATAGCCTGTTTTTCAATCGGGCATTTCATATTTTTATAGCCATAATCAACTTACTTTTTTTACATACGGTCCTGATAGTTTAAAAACTGATAGTAGAATGGGGCCAGCATCAGGACGCAACCTCCGCGCATGCACGCAGTGTAGTTTTTAATCCCAGCCCCTGGATGGTAGGCAAACGCAGGCGCGTTTAATGTATCTTAATTGCCGTCTTCTTATCAGGCGCATTTTCCACCCCTTGATGGCGTATTTATGTTCCTAACCTCTTAATTAAGGCTCTTTTAGCAGTATTTACACTTATTTTGTTTTTAATTGTGAGACATAATTAAATTATTCTTGCTTTGTCAACAATTTTGTTTTAGCGTCCATTTTGTCGGACATGGCGGGAAATTTGAAACAGAATTCTAATAAGGGACTTCTCATACTATCGCATAAGACAGGTATCGGACACTGGAACTTGTTCTCGGGGGTCCCCATACTGCCGCATAAGACAGGTGTAGGACGCCATAACTTGTTCTCGGGTCTTCGTCCTTCTGTTAGCCACCTCCCTGGCGGGAAAACTTGAAATTTGAAATAGTATCAGGCACTCTTATTAATTATGAGTCATAATTAAAAGTAGTGGATCGAATCAATCAAGTCAATTAATCAAATCAAATTAATTAATAAAATCAAGCAGATCAATTAAATCAATTAATCAAATCAGTCAAATCAAGGAATCTCAATCAAATCGATCAACAAGCTGAGCTAATAATTCTTCATAACCTTCAGGTAACGATTCTCCCAGTGTATATACCTAACTACCATGAGCGACTGCTTACATTGTAGATAAGGATAACCGACACTCAGAGTTGGTACTCTCCTTAACCGTGAGAGCACCGGCGTGTGAAAACAGTCGATCATCTGCAAATGAGTCTCAACCAAATCAATCAATCAAATCATAACTTACGGCTTGCAAAAAGCACCTTTCAATTCAAAAATACTGGTTTGGTTTAACTTACAGATTGCTAAAACCAATTTTCATTTCCAACATACTGACTTGAATTAAGTTACAGTTTGCAAAAACCAACTTTCAATTCAAATTAAGACACGGTTTGCTCTATCACGAGGACAATGCACCTAGCCACATTTCTTGTGTTGCTATGGCTGCCATAGCTAACACAGGTTACGAATTGCTTAAGTACCCACCATATTCGCCAGATATGGCTCCCAGCGACAGTAAACTGTTCCCCAAACTCAAGGAATACCACAATGTTCATGCAACAATAAACTCTATAAAACAGTGGTTTGCACAGGTTGGACAATCCTTCCTGAAGGAAGCGGCCACAATGCTGGAGCATTCGTGGGAGATATTTATCAGTATTGATAGGGATTATGTAGAAAAATGAGGTAATATATATATATATATATATATATATATATATATATATATATATCTATATATATCTATAGTGTGTGTGTGTGTGTGTGTGTGTGTGTGTGTGTGTGTGTGTGTGTGTGTGTGTGTGTGTGTGTGTGTGTGTGTGTTTGTGTGTGTGTGTATGCGTGCGTATCTTGTTTATGATTCTGTATCCGTCTGGATAAAGATTGTTTCGTCTGGCCTATATAGACCCCCTCGCAGTACTTGCATCCAATCTTATAAACCACATTGGATTTAGAGTTAATACCCACTTTCATTTTTAGTTTAGTGAAAAAATCACCAACTGTTTTAGTGTTATATGTAACTAATTTTTTCGTGTCAGTATTTAGGACACGGGATAATGACTGTGAAAAGCCATATGTGTAGGGCATACTGAAATATCTAATGTTTTCTGTATTTTTCGGTAAATCATCAGAATGGAGGTACAGCGATCCAAGTATTAACTCCCACAGGCCCCCTCCATCTGAGGTGATCTTTATCGCAACTAGATCCTGTGAACAGAAATTTGTTAGCGGTAATATTCGTATTCTTTTTTGGGTTAAGGTACAGGTACTGAGTCTATCAGTGTCCCTACGGTATGTTAGTTCGCCACCGATTTCTCCAAAGTATAATATATTACCTCTGTTTATCTAGGGTTCTTGTATAAGGGCCACATCATAGCCCTCCATCAACTTGCATAAGGCAGCCGAAGCTGCCTGACTGTGCTGGAGGTTCACCTGTACCACCCTTGTTGTCTTTCGGGACGCTCTGTATATGCTTGAACCTCACTGTTCTTAGCCTATAGTAGGCCTTAAACCGAGCCTGTTCAAAAAACCTATAAGATGCCCCATCTATTGAGAAGGCCAGGACGACTCCATCCTTCCCCGTTTTGGTGCTCAGTTTATGCCAGTCTCCTGCCTTAAGGCCTGGATTTTGACGCTCAAGCCGGGTCCTGGCAGTTCCTTCCTCTGATGTGTATGATATCTATACCAGTGCCTTGGGTCGCTCCGGGAGGTCCTTAGCCTCGACGACAACCAAGTCTAACCCTTCCCAAAGTTTTCCTATGTATTTCACTGACTGATTTAGCGAGTTCTTCGTATTTTCGTTGGCACACGTGAACGATATGATTCCTCCCGTGTACCTCTTCAAACTGTGGAGGACCCTCACTGGTGTAAGCAGTCTCGTCTACCACCTCTCCCAGTTTGTTCATGATCAGATCCGCTAGCCTCTGATCTGGTAGGGTATCAGGATGGCGTCTGTCTACCACCACCATTCTGAGTCCTTTAGCTGCCTCAATGTAGGACCCAGTCTACATATGGCTCCTAGGTTTTTTAGAAGCTTGTTTCTGAGAAGAGGGAGTAAAGCAGTCTGACCAGGGTCTCCTAGCTCCCCACTCGCCTCCTTTTCCTCTCCCTTTTCCACTTTTTTTTCTAGGTTGGCTTGTCTTTGGTCCCAGCCTGGATCTTTTCTGTTTTCTGGAGCTTCTTCTTTTGTGCCCCGGAAAGCTTCTTTGTCGGCAGTTCAGGTTTGAAACCATTGTCGCCATTGTGCCAACATCTGACGATCAAGTTACAGGATCGTCACGCAAGCCTGATCCCTGCATTTCGACCTCCTCCATTGGCATAGCGGCGTCCTTCTTCGGATCCACCGTAGACCTCTCTTCTTTTGCTAAAACAAACGTGTCCATTAAGGTCCCACGAGTATGGGGGAAATAAAGGTCACCACGCCAGGATCCCCTTGCTGACGTGTAAGGCTAGTTACAAAGGGGTTGCGTCCGGTGCACCAAGGTTAGTCGTTAGGAACTGATCAACCCTTCAGTTAGGTCGTGCAAAAATACGATGCATCCCTTAGGCGCGCACTATTCCCGTGAGATTAGGAGAGCATTTTACAGTGTTGCACCTCCACGCGGTTCAGTCGGTTAAACCCAGACCATCGGCCTGCACAACGTTCCCTAGCCACGCCCGGCTAGAATCGCTGAATTGCAGACAATGGTTACGGTACGGAGACGAGTGTCGCTCATTCGTCTCCAGCTCAGACATGCCGGGATTGCCACACCCTTATGTGCTTTTAAAGGCACACATCCGGGGTCGAGAATGTTAAAATTGTTTATTTTTACATACACATTTACTATTTATTTTAACATACCTAGAATAATAGTAGTTATAAAAAAAGAGTAAGTTGAAAATCAATAAATGAAAACTTCTATATTGCAAAAGTCATTTTTATATTTTTCTCTACAAAGGTTTAAAAGTTTTACATTAACATGGTAGCAGAGCGTGGTTCCCAAGAAGTGTGAAAAATATAGTATTTGCTACTCAAGAAGTTTTTTTTTTTTTATAGAAATTTGTATGTTATAATCTGGGTTAACGGCTGAAGTTTCTGATAGAAAAGTATATTCCTTTACTTTCTAAATTATGGAAGTTAGCAGAGTAAATATAGGGTTATTAGAAGGAAATAGCAATTAGTCAACATGGAGGTACAAGGTATGTATATTATTTCGAAGTATCCCAAGTGCTATTGATGTTGCAGGAGGTAACTTGGTTTCACCTTTACCTTTAACTGAAGGTGCAACCAATGAGCAAAGAATATAAAATTATATACACAAGCTGATAGTAGTACTATGCTGATTTTAACTATGAATATGACACAAAAGATTTTGCAAAAAGTAATGAGATTTTCGACTGCAAGAGATATATGGTTGTAATTACATTGACTGTATGATGTAATTGTTGAAGACAAAACTTATAATTTGTACATGCAGTTTTTTAGTTATAAAAGACAACCTGAAGATGACACATACTTCAAAATTAAAAAACTTATGGACTGAATTGCAGACTGAAGTTTCAAAAGAAAAAAATCTGTCTAGCAATAACTGTAAGTGTGATTTACCAGAATTATTATTGATCTGTAAAATATTAGGAACACTGCCAGATGATTATTTTTCATCTAAATCAAGTTAGATGCTCATGTCAAAAGTAGATGGCACCTTGGATAATTTAACCAACCAGTTGTGTGCTTACGAAAAAAGCTTTATCCAACAAAAGTGAGGAGAATCGTGAAATTCTAGCTGTGGAGAAGACAAAATGAAAACATTTTTGTAAACCAAAGAAATGGCAATGTCATTATTGTAAAGAAACGGGACATGTAGTCAAACAGTGTGAAAAGTGGAAAGCAAACGGAAAACTTCCTAAACCCAAGAAAAGTACTCAACGTGAAGTTGTAAATATCACTTTAGTAGCTGAAACAAGTACAACATCAAGTAGTGAAAGTGATAATGAGAACTGGTATATAGACAATGGAGCAACGAATCATATTTGCAATAAAAGTGATTTGTTTGAAATATTTGAACAATTTAAGAATACACACACAGTAACTACAGCAAAAGCTTTGGGCAAAGGTGTTGTCACTATTGAAGCAAGTATTAATGGACAAAAGCCTAAAATTAAACTTGCAGATGTTTGGATAGTTCCAAAGTTAAGAAAAATTTATTTTTTGTTTGGTCAGCACAAGATTGAAATCCCAAGTACATTTATTTCAACTTCAGAAACATGTAGTCTTACCATTGATGGAAAGCCTATACTAATTGGATTAAGAAGCAAGAATAGTTTAAATTGGCAGTATTCCAGGGAGTTCAAGTCTATGCAACTTTTAATGAAGACTTGCTTCAGTTGTACCATGAACGATTCGGAGATCAAAATAAAAGACATGTGAAGATAATGTTAGCACGAGAGCTTTCAATAAATGTTAATTTGGATTCAGAATTTTGCGAAGCTTGTATTTATGGCAAATCTCATGTAATGAAATTTGGAACAAGGGCAAGAGCAAATATACCAGGTGAAAGAATATATGCTGATGTTTGTGGACCATTTGAAATTTCCCTAGCTGGTAACCGATACTTTATTTCGTTTAAAGATGATTTTAATAGATACCGTTATGTCTATTTCATGAAGGAAAAGTCCGAAGTACCCGTAAAACTGAAAACCTTCTTAGCTAAAATTAAATTTATTGGACACTCTATTAAGGAATTTCTTTCAGACAATGGTGGTAAATTAGTTTGTAGTGAAATAATCAAAATTTTAGGTCAGCATGGGATAAGACACAGACTCCTCAACAGAATGGTTGTTCAGAGCGAGACAACAGATTCCATTGTGGAGACAGCAAGGACATTAATACATTCTGGAGAAAGTCTGCCTAAATTATTAGGGATAAAATTATTAATACCGCAACTTACATTTTGAATAGATCAGGTATTTCTGGTGTTGAAGGAAAAACACCATATGAAGTGTGGTTTGGAAAGAAAGCAAACTTAAAGCATTTGAGAATTATTGGAAGCACGTGTTATTCCCATATACCTGAGAAAAATAGAAATAAAATGGACAAGAAAGCAGAAAAAGGCATTTTAGTCGGATATGAGAATGATGATGGGTACAGGATTTGGTCACAAGAAAATAAGAAAGTGAAATGTCAAATTTGGTGAGAAATTGTCTACAACCAATAGTCCAGTGCAAATCAGTATACCACAAGAAAATGAAAATAAAACAGAAGCGCGAGATAGTAATCCAAGAAATGAAGAGGAAGGCTATGAAAGAGATTAAATGGAAGAAACAGAAATCTCTGATTTTGCTGATTTTGAAAATGACGAAACATTAGAAGAACCAGTAAGTAGATGATTAAGATTAAGAGATACTAGAAGCCAGCAAGATTTGAAAATTTTGTTATGTCAATTACCTCAGATATACTACAATCCAAAGAACCATCAAATTTTAAAGAAGCTATTAATAGTGAGGAAAGAGAACAATGGTTGTTAGCAATGGAAAGAGAGTTAGAATCACTTAACAAGGATAACACATGGACACTTGAAGATTTACCTAAAGGTAAAAAAAGTTATTCCTTGTAAATGGGTCTACAAAATCAAAGTCCACCCTGATGGTTCAGTGGGCAAGTATAAAGCAAGATTAGTGGGAAAAGGTTACTCACAGCTTAAAGGTACTGATTTTGATGAAACGTTTAGCCCGGTTGCAGAATCTAGTACTGTAAGAGCTGTATTGGGAATTATTGCTAGTCAGAAAATAAAATTGACGCAATTCGATGTGTGTACAGCATTTCTTTATGGTAACTTAAGTGAAGAAGTGTATATGAAACAGCCAGAGGGTTATGAATATGGAACTAGTAGAATATGTCGACTTCGAAGAAGTTTGTATGGTCTCAAACAGACACCTCGCTGTTGGAATATCAGATTTTTAAATTATTTAAGTAAACTAAATTTCAAGAAAAGTGATGCTGATCCCTGTTTGTTCATACAGAAAGAAGGAAGAGATACATTGTTACTGGCATTTTATGTTGATGATGGAATCATTGCCTATAACAATGATATGGTGAAAGAGTAAGTAGAAAATTAATCAATAAAACCTTTATATTGCAAAAGTCATTTTTATATTTTTTCACTACAAGGGTTCACAAGTTTTCAACATTAGCTGAGGAGAGAGAAAAGGAAAAGGTCTCTCAGCATTCGCTGAGAGCCATAAGAGACCAAGAGTTGGAGCAGCGGTGCTCCGACAGAAAGTAGTTAAATTAAGGGAAGTCACTCAAGACTAGTAGAAGAAAAATGTACTTCCAGGTAGGGGAGGGTTACCATCCCTGACCTTGCTAGTTACGGGTTACGGGTTATCGAAAGGTTTAGTTTGAATAACTTAAATATACAAATAGATCATTTAAAAACCCAAAAACGATAAGTATTTTAATATGTAAAAATGGTGAAAGTTTACATTTTCAAATTTCACGAAAAGTTTAAAAATATCGTAAATGTAAACTGAGTTGCCTACAGTCAGGAATGAAATTTACTAAAAAGAGAATTTTCTTTCTATGAGGCATGCAAACGAACTAAAGCAATAAAATTTTCGCAGATCGCACAATAACCATAAAGATATATACAATGATAAACGGTCATAACGTCCATACGTCAAATGACAATATTTATGATAGTCATCATGTTCACAACGGACAATCGCCTTTCTTGGTCACTGTTGACTCCTTCATCGCATAGGTAACTCATTTCAACAATCATGGTGCCCCCTTGGTCACTGTTGACTCCTTCATCGCATAGGTAACTCATTTCAACAATCATGCTGCCCCACCTGACCATTATAACGGAGAGGAATTTTCATTCAACATCCAACTAACATGGGAGCTCCATCTTGAAAAAAACATAATCGTTTAATATCTTGACTGTTTTCATATTTATTTGATTGATATACAGATCGTTTTAAAATTGTTAATCTTTTAGTTCCCAAAACATCAACATATTTTGCAGTTTCCCGTGACAAAATTTCGTAATTTGCTTCAACACTTCCCACACTAAGATTGACTTTGTCAACAGTGTCATTGTGTTAGTTTCTAGGTTGATGCTGAACAAGTGACCCAATTTTAAGTTTCTACCTAAAGTGTAATATGCATTTAACGGGTGTAATCTAATAAATTTAACAGTAGGACTAAGATTAAGAGTGCCGATAAACAAATTTTACGAACGAACTACAGCCGTTAAGTAATGTTCTCGTGTAGATAAAACAGCAATCTCTATTTCTATCATGAAATGCGACGGTAGTGCTTCAATTTGTTCGACCATATCTGGTTACGTTGGACAAAACATAGCGTCTTTTAATCCGCTCCACAAATAAAAATGCATCATTTTAGATCAGGTGACTTAAAACAGAATTAATAATAATAATTCTTAGAAATGATAACACCTAGTTGATCATAAAAATAAATTTTTCCTTCCTATCCACTTATACCAATTATACTTGTAAAGCATATTTAGACGAGTTTCCAAGGACACATGTGCTAAGAAAACTGGGATATCGTTAGTCGAGATTTTGAAATAAGGTTCAGCATTTATTAAAGATAAACGATGCTATTATTCTTCCTCCTCTAATGCTTCACCAAACATTACCACTCCTTGGTTGACTTCTATCTTTTAGTAGGGACCAGTTCTAGATCAGTAGTGTGTATGTGTGTGTGTGTGTGTGTGTGTGTGTGTGTGTGTGTGTGTGTGCGTGCGTGCGTGCGTGCGTGCGTGCGTGCGTGCGTGCGTGCGTGCGTGCGTGCGTGCGTGCGTGCGTGTGTGCGTGTGTGGCGTGTGTGTTGTGGGTGTGTGTGTGTGTGTGTGTGTGTGTGTGTGTGTGTGTGTGTGTGTGTGTGTGTGTGTGTGTGTGTGTGTGTGTGTGTGTGTGTGTGTGTGTGTGTGTGTGTGTGTGTGTGTGTGTGTGTGTGTGTGTGTGTGTGTGTGTGTGTGTGTGTGTGTGTGTGTGTGTGTGTGTTGTGTGTGTGTGTGTTGTGTGTGTGTGTGTGTGTGTGTGTGTGTGTGTGTGTGTGTGTGTGTTGTGTGTGTGTGTGTGTGTTGTGTGTGTGTGTGTGTTGTGTGTGTGTGTGTGTGTGTGTGTGTCTGTGTGTGTGTCTGTGTGTGTGTGTGTGTGTGTCTGTGGTGTGTGTCTGTGTGTGTGTCTGTGTGTTGTGTGTTGTGTGTCTGTGTGAGTGTCTGTGTGTGTGTCGTGTGTGTGTGTGTGTCTGTGTGTGTGTGTGTGTGTGTGTGTGTGTGTGTGTGTGTGTGTGTGTGTGTGTGTGTGTGTGTGTGTGTGTGTGTGTGTGTGTGTGTGTGTGTGTGTCTGTGTGTGTGCTGTGTGTGTGTGTGTGTGTGTGTGTGTGTGTCTGTGTGTGTGTGTGTGTGTGTGTGTGTGTGTGTTGTGTGTGTGTGTGTGTGTGTGTGTCTGTGTGTGTCTGTGCGTGTGTCTGTGCGTGTGTCTGTGCGTGTGTCTGTGCTGTGTGTCTGTGCGTGTGTCTGTGTGTGTCTGTGCGTGTGTCTGTGCGTGTGTGTCTGTGGTGTGTCTGTGTGTGTGTCTGTGTGTGTCTGTGTGTGTGTCTGTGTGTGTGTGTGTGTGTGTCTGTGTGTGTGTGTGTGTGTGTGTGTGTGTGTGTGTGTGTGTGTGTGTGTGTGTGTCTGTGTGTGTGTCTGTGTGTGTCTGTGTGTTGTGTGTGTGTCTGTGTGTGTGTGTGTGTCTGTGTGTGTGTGTGTGTGTGTGTGTCTGTGTGTCTGTTTGTGTCTGTGTCTGTGTGTGTCTGTGTGTGTGTGTCTGTGTGTGTGTCTGTGTGTGTGTCTGTGTGTGTGCGTGCGTGCGTGCGTGCGTGTCGTGCGTGCGTGCGTGCGTGCTGCTGTGTGTGTGTGTGTGTGTGCGTGCGCGTGCGTGTGCGTGCGCGCGCGGGCGTGGACGTGCGCGCGCGGGCGTGTGCGTGCGTGTGCGTGCGTGCGCGTGCGTGCGCGTGCGTGTGCGTGCGTGTGCGTGCGTGTGCGTGCGTGTGCGTGCGTGTGCAGGCGTGTGCGGGCGTGTGAGCATGTGTGAGCGTGTGAGAGCGTGTGAGCACGTGTGAGCGCGTGTGAGCGCGTGCGCGCGAGCTTGCGCAGGCGCGTGCGTGCGTGTGTGCGTGCGTTCCTGCGTGCGTGCGTGCCTGCGTGTGTGCGCGTGCGTGCGTGCGTGCGTGAGTGTGTGTGTGTGTGTAAACTAACTGATCCTCGCGCGAGCTTGCGCGTGCTTGCGTGCGTGCGTGCGTGCGTGCGTGCGTGCGTGCCTGCGTGCGTGTGTGTGTGTGCGTGCGTGCGCGTGCGTGTGCGTGCGCGCGCGGGCGTGGACGTGCGCGCGCGGGCGTGTGCGTGCGTGTGCGTGCGTGCGCGTGCGTGCGCGTGCGTGTGCGTGCGTGTGCGTGCGTGTGCGTGCGTGTGCGTGCGTGTGCAGGCGTGTGCGGGCGTGTGAGCATGTGTGAGCGTGTGAGAGCGTGTGAGCACGTGTGAGCGCGTGTGAGCGCGTGCGCGCGAGCTTGCGCACGCGCGTGCGTGCGTGTGTGCGTGCGTTCCTGCGTGCGTGCGTGCGTGCCTGCGTGTGTGCGCGCGTGCGTGCGTGCGTGCGTGCGTGTGTGTGTGTGTGTGTAAACTAACTGATCCTCGCGCGAGCTTGCGCGTGCTTGCGTGCGTGCGTGCGTGCGTGCGTGCGTGCGTGCGTGCGTGCGTGCGTGTCTGCGTGCGTGTGTGTGTAAACTAACTTGGCCATCGCTGGTGAAAGTAGCCTCCTCTGACATAGAATATGCGAAAGCAGTCGGGGACTTTCGTGAAGCATATTCAAAAGCCAGGGGCAGTAACGTAAATTTTATAGGATTAGTTCTTGGCGAAGAACTATGGATTTACTTACAATAAAGTGTCACCTTTTGTGATATACAGTGTGCCCCAAATTTGGATTGCATGTATTGCTATCTCGGAAACCGTTTTAATTGCGGGGTTGGTTAAATTAGAAGTCTTCGATAACTTTATTACCAATTTAAAGCCATTCAATTTACAATCTCGATGTCGCAGATGGTTAGCGCCGTACTCTAGCAAAGTACAGGTCGGAGGTTCAAATTCTACTCGAGGTAAATTTTTTATTCATGTATTTAATAAAATTAATAATAATTTTTAATTAAAATTTAGATGTGATTGAATTCTATTTTAATGCGAACAGGAATACAGAAGCTGCAGCACAAGCATGCGAAAAACAATTTTCCGACCTAACCTAGCTAGAAACACTTTGGATTTTTAACTTAACTTAACTCAACCTTAACGCCATTCCCTTGCGGGGTAGACAAAACAATCCCTGCCTCTTATTTATTTTTCATTCACAATCCAGGCTTGTCTACCTCCGCATACCTCCCTAGCTTCCGCAAGATTAATACATTGTCTCTGACATGCCCTTTTATTTTTAAAACTCCTTATCTTTCTTCCCTTTGTCAACATTCTACTACATTCAGCCAAGTTTTACGCAGCCTACCAGACACGGCCTTACGTCTAACCTCACCCTCATATATTTGCTTCGTTAATCTTGCGTTGTTCATTCTCTCAATGTGACCAAACCAACGTAATGTACTACTTTTATATCTATCCATCATCGCCTTTTCCTCACCACACTCCGTCATTATGCACTCATTCTTTATCTCGTCACTTGTCGTTTGCTTTACCACATGCGCTTCTCAGGAATCTCATACCCACGGCATTTATTTCTCTTTCGTGCTTTTTTTGACATTCCATGTCTCACTACCATACACTATTTACGGGACCAACACGCCATTATAGATTACTCGTTTCGCAGCTAGGCACATGCTTTCGTTTCTCATTATCGTCCACATACTTGTAGCTCATCCGCACTGTCGCTTAATAAGACTGTGTCATCTGCATACCAAGAAGTCGTACATGTACGTCACCAACCATTACACTATTTGTATCGGTACATGCTTATCTAGCACATTCATCCATGTATACATTGAACAACCACGGTAACATCACACAGCCTTGTTGCACTCCTTGCTGAATATTAGAGTATCGTTGTATATTGTCCTTATTCCGCCATATTAATTCAATATTTCCCGCAGATTCTCCCTATTCACTCTGTCGTATGCTTTCTCCAGATCTACAAACTCACAGTACAGCTTCCTTTTTACACTTAAACACTTTTCGATCAGCTGCTCGAGAGCAACAATCTGATCGACATACCCTCTCCCTGGCATGAAGGCACCTTGCACATCCCAAATCTTATTTTGTGTAATTTCTCGTACTCGGTCAATCAGTATTTTTCCAAATACTTTACCAGGCACACTGAGCAAACTTATTCCTCTGTAGTTTTTTCAATTACTCTTGTTACCCTTACCCTTATACAGTGGTATAATAATCGCGTTCTTCCAATCCCTCGGCACTTTTTCACACATAAGGCATTCATTGAATAATTCACGTAATCTTCGTATAAGCCTTGCACCTCCATACTTTAGCATTTCACCAGTAATTTCATCTACGCCCTCACCCTTGCCGTATTTCAACCTTCCTACCGTTTTCTCTACCTCATTTATCCCAATATCCTTCTCAGTTTCATTCACAATTCCTTCTACATTCCCCTTATTTCACCCTTCAGTCTTACTTTCCTCTCTACTGTACAGCTTTCCGAAATATTCTTGACAGCATTTCCTCACTTCACAATCGTCCGATACTATTTCATTGCATATACTCATCACTTCTCCAGCGTTCTGTTTTGGCCGACGTTTTGTATTTTGATTTCAGAAGAGTTTTTGTTTCCCTCAAAATCATTCTGCAATTTCTCTCCTTCCACACCGATCACTTCCTCTTCACTTATTCGTACTGCCTCCTTTACTTCTTTGCTATTGCCCCGACATGTAAGTAGAAAATAAAAAGAGTCAAGAAAGATAAATAATAGAACTTTTTAGTTACGAATTTGTTAGGTAACGGATCTTTTTTGAAACGCCTTCCAAATCAACTGTGCTTCGAGTTCTAAAACACCATCATCTTCATCCTTACAATCCTGTATTGTACAAGGTCTTCACGGAGATAATTTTTATAGAAGAATTATGTTTAGTGAATGGTTTATAAGCAAATTAATAAGAACACCCATCATTGCTGAGAAACAGAAAATCCAAATCATTTAGACGAAAGGCGTCTACAAATAATATTTGGGTTTAATGTATGTTGTGGCGTTATAGATAGGTTTAAAATAGCCCTTACAATAAAACCTATACTTTTTTATTTTAGACAGCAAATTGTTTTTATGGTTTATTATCAATGAAAATCTAACGAAAAATCGATATTTGGGACTGTTGCAGAAACAAATTATTCCTACTATAGGAATGATCTTCCCACAGTTCCAACAACATGGCTCCTCAGAAACTCTTGGTAAAAATATTTTCTGCAATAATAGGTTACTAGATCTTAAGATGTTGGAGAAGTCTGAAAATTTATACTAATGCGTTTATTAGTTTCTTGTTCCATAGTTGTATTAATTCTATTTTCTAAATTTCATAAAATTGTTTCAACATCTTAAAAATTTTGAAATATAGTATTACTATTGACATAAGTGTTATCGAAACGTTAAGTTTGCATAACTTAGATACATAAATACACCATTAAAAAAAACCAAAAAGATAAATATTTTAAATATATGTAATAATTGTTAAAGTCTACATTTGTGAGCTGCCGGCAAAACTTAAATATGCACTATTTTCGAATAGTCCCATTACCTCCAAAACCACAAAAGATGAACCAAATCTTAAGGCGGATTTAAATCTGTAATAAAGTTCTCTAAAACCATCCTAATTTAACTAACTATGTAGATGAAACGCTTTCTGAGATAGTAAAGCATGTAAATCAAATTTGGGACACTGTATACATCAGCATGTTCCATTAAGATTAGTCGACTAGTCGCTTGGTCAATTTTAAGGCGGTAGATATTTGTCCACTACTTAAACGTGGATTAAATTCATACAAGCTATAGCGTTTATCACTTTGTACTCTTGTCCTTCCCTGTCTTGTTTAATGTACAAGGTGTTCGAAAATTGTACGGCCATATTGCAGTGAGTGATTCCTCGTCATAAAATTTAATGAAAAGTTCCTGTAAACATATACTTTTCCAGATACAGTTTGTTAAAGTAAATTTTCGAAATCAATTTATTTTCCATTTCTTGCGAAGTAATAAGAAATAGGCCTGAACTTTTCGTTAGAATTCGTTGTTAAATGAACCGTCAAGTGAGAACGTGTACTGAAATGGAAGGTGTCCATTTTCAACACTTGTAGTGTACCTTTTGTTAGGGTACTGCAAATCCTATAGTTAAAATACTTATTTTAAGCATTGTACCGTTACATACTTAATTAGAAAAAAGATTAATAATTAAATTTTATGCGCTGAGTAAATTGTTTAGAGTACATTTATTTGCTAAAACTAAATCAATAGTTTGAAGCAATAATTGAAAGAATATACTGCGCAGGTGCCAGAAGAGTAATTTCCTTATTTTTAAAAGGTGTCCTAATAATCGGTTGCAAAAATTACATGAAGGGTGAAAAAAAGTTCAGTTCAATATCTTCAAATGAAATGAAATGAAAAATAATTTGATTTCGGAAATTTTCTTTAACATACTGCATCTCGAAAAGTATGTATTTGTGGACGTGCATTTACGGGAACTTTTCTTCAAGTTTTATGAGGAATCACTCACTGCAATATAGCCGTGCAATTTTCGAACACCCTGTATATTCCGAAATAAACATTTACAATGGTTCTTGCCCCACTTAACTACACGAATAAAGGTTCTTCTATTGTGGCGGTGCCTTCGCAAAGATCGTGCTGCAGCAATATTTGCATTCTGCATAGATTGAAAAGTTGTAGCAGGGGTTATTTGACATAAATATGAACTATGTGACTTTGACACCTCCCCCTTTTTTATTGCCAAGCGATACTGTTTTAAAGTAAATAGTTATTTAAGATACTTCGTTCAGTGATTATTTCTATTTTATTTGTGTATAAACTGTAAGGTGAGTAAATCACGATTATTGAAATCAGAAGATTATCTAGTAATTTTTGTTGTAACACTACACACTACGTAACACAAAATAAACATTAATATTAAACATTGCAACTAAATAAACTGCTCCACATAAGTTAGGGGTATTATGGAATATTTGATTTTTCAAAAGAAAAAAATTTCTTTTCAAAAACGATTTTAAGCTATTAAGTTTTAAATGCTTGTTTTTATTATAAAAAAGTTTACAAATTAAAAACAAAATTTTTTTAAACAAAAAGACAAGAAAAAATGAAAATTAAGTGAAAGAGACTAATAACTTAATTTCAAATTAATCAAAAAACAAAGAAAATGAACACAAATTTCCCTTTCAGCAATAATGAGTATGTCCTCCGTGGGCTTCAAAGACAGCTTGGGAACATCTTTGCATGCTGGCTATGCGATTATTAAAGTTTTCTTGCGGAATCTGTTGCCAGAGTTGTGGAAGCAAATTTCTCAATTGTTCCATTGTTTGTGGTTGGGGAGTATGATGATCCAAAGCTCTCTGCAACTGATCACCTAATTCAAATATACTTCTGAATTCATGTTTCCCGGAACAACCAGCAAGTCGGTATGGCCATCATAACAAATGCCTCGCTATACACAAACAGTGCCTCCTCTGAAAGGGTGAACTTCTTGTACTGATCGCTGATGTCTTGGAACCAACGGTTGTGTCCAGACACGCGTTCGACGACTATCCGAAAATGACCATATCTCGATTCATCAGTGAACAGCGAGAGGAGAGAGAAAACGAGAGAGAGACAGGAGAAGTGAGAGAAACGAGAAAGGCGAGAGAGAGAGAGAGAGAGAGAGAGAAGCGACGGGAACGAGAGAAACGAGAGGGGAAAGGGCGACAGAAACGAGGGAAGTGAGAGAGAGACGAGAGAAGAGAGTAGAGAAAGAAACGAGAGAGAAGAGAAAGAAACGAGAGGGAGGGAGACACGGGAGAAGCGAGAGAAGCAAGAGAGACGAGAGAGAAACTTAAGGCGCGAGAAAGAGAGAGAGAGAGGCGAGAGAAACAACAAGAACACGAGAGATAAAAGACGGAACGTTTAAACTAATGGAATTACCACATTTAATGGGAATTCTTTTGCTAAGATAGATTTTGTGGGGCATGTAAAAGCTTTAGAAAATACGGAAAATGTAAATTTCTCGCAACAAGACATGGATAAAATTAACGAAGCTTCTATGTAAAAAATTAAACGTATTACAAAGTCTACAGGCTGTAGGAAATTGGAGCAGTTATCCGAGGGGACAGAATTAGTTACAATAGGTATTAAACATATAACCACAAGAAATAAATTACATTACATATTACATTTCAAAGATCTGGATACGTTATGTATATCTAATTATTGGTTAGAAAGAGAATTGGAAGAACAAAGTATAGATTTAAATTATAAAATTAAAATTAAATTGGATGTACTAAAGCATACGCCTATTAGACATAAAGAGAGAATTGTAATTTGTGTGTAAAATGTTACTTATTTTTTGTGTAAAAAATAAAAGTGTTGTAAAACTTGTTTATTTGATTTTATTTAAATTATATTGGAGGAATCGGTTATCTTCGGGAGTCGATGTGTGGGGTCGCACTAACTATAGCACGGTTAATGCGATTCGTACCTATATGAAAACATAGCATCGCAAAATTTTACCTGTGTATATAGTTTCCAGCGAGTAAGTATTATTATTATAATGTATTCTCCTGTTTATGAACCAACATCAGAGGACATTAGAGATTTTAGGGATTTGTTAGTAAACTACTACAATATAACTGTTCAAGCTGATGATGAAAATGATGATGATGATTCACAGAAGAAGACCGATGAGTTAGAGGGAAAGGACGAATCTCAAAACCATGATGATAGTGACGAATTACAGTCGAAAAAGAAGAAGACTGATAACAATGTAATTAAATTAAATAAATAAATGATGTATTGTTTTAAATATATTTTTTAAACGCTAAGTTTTCTTTCAATTTTTTATTAATAATCTTATTTTCGGAATAGACTTTCGGGTTAGTTTATAATTTGTATATTTAAGAAGTCAGTTTCTATGAATCTTATTGGATTTAATACAAAAAACAAAAGCGTTGGAAATTAAACGTGGCTTTCGTCTCTCCCATCCCCCGCGTTTCCCTTGTCCCTATCGTCTCTCACGTCTGTCGTGCCCGCTTGGCTGAAGCTTGAGTTTGTTTGTGGCGCCATCTAGTGGTATATGAGCTAACGAACGTTTTTCTGTAATAGAGATTGATCATGGCTCTACGTAGCTGTATATTTCAAACCTACATACAGTTCCTAGGAACTTACGCTCGGATCTTCGCCCCTTCTCGCGGACTCTTAGCATAAAATTCTCAAAAGATCTGTGTAAATAAAACGTATAAGCAAGCAATACCGCTTATTTAACGCGTGTTTAAATTGCATGTTAACAAATAACATTTTGATGTATACCAACCAGCTCTTAATTATACATTTATTTTTAAAGTAATGAGTAGAATTATATTTGTTATTGTACTGTATACTGTGCATAGGTGGTTGAGCATTTTCAATAACGACTAAGACGTTCGGTCTTGTTTTATAAAAATCTAAGGTTTTTTAAAAAGACACAACCTTTTTTTTTTTATAGAAGTCATTTTTAGGTACATCTTGAATTTATTTATTTCGCTATTTAAATAGATATAATTAAAACATTCTTATGTATCTGGCTTGATTGATTGTTTTGAAGGTTGTTTCCTCAAACCGAAATTATGTTTTACCCAAATTGAAAATGCAATGGTAAATTTTATGCATCCCTTTTTATATCAAAATGATCAGTAATAGAAATGTGATAATTTTAATAACAATCCTGGTAATAAAAATTTAAAAACTCTAATAAAGATAATATGGGTAAATACACGTTCAATTTTAACTGTATGTTCCACACGTAATTATTACTTTCCAGTCCTTTTAATGAGGTTTTTATAACTGTTAATGAATGCGTTTCAATAAAAAATTTGTGTGTCCGTATGTACAATATGAATATTTTTCAAATCGCTTTAAAAAAATTTACTTTTACTACCAGAGAACCAGTGATATCAACTATGCATAAGTAAAAACGTAGAAAGTGATTTAGTCTGATTAGACGAGTAACACAAAGCAGTGACTATCACTCGTGAACCAATTCTCCAAAACGTTCTTTCAGTACAGAGCTGGTAAGTGTGCTTTCAACCTTTTATTTATTTTATTTATTTGTACAGATTTTTAATTACAGCTATAAAACGCATCTAATCTATACGTAACAAGTTTCTTTAAAAATTTTAAGGTGTACAATATACAACAATTTAACGAACGGATGGATATTAAACATATTTCAATACATTAGGACCAACAGGTAAAACTATCAGTTTTAATATTCATTTAGAAAACAATTTTGTAATAACTATGTTATGTGATTAATTAACTTAATAAAAAATGTTTGTTTCGTTAGATAATAATCTGAATGCCAGTAATTTTTTTTTATAACTCACTGAGGATTTTTAATTATGATATTTACAATAAAAATAAGTGTTCTGTAATTAAATTTTACTGTCATTCAAATTCCCCACGCAAGATCAAGCCCTAACACAAGTTCATACACCTGTCTTACAAGATAGCAATAGGGCCTCCTTATTCGAATAAATATTCAAATTTTACTTCAAGAGGTCACGGGGCGAAGTCCCAACAGTAAGTTGCGAAGCTCTATATCTGTCTTACAAGATAGCATTAGGCCTCCTTATTAGAATACAAGTTCAAATTACCAGTCATAACCTACAAAGACAAATACCATTTCCAACCAGGGGCCACAATAGGAGGCCAAGGCCTACACTTGTCTTATAAGGTTAGAATCCCCATACCATTTCCAACCAGGGGATACGACAGAGGTAGGGCCTACACACGTCTTATAAGATTAGGATAGAGCTCACATACAATTACACCAAAAAAACCGCGACAGGGGCCGAAGGCATACGCTTGTCTTATAAGATTAGGTAAATAAAGTTTCGTAAGGTTACAATCTGTAGACAGGAATTAAAAGTATACGCACAATTGCCTAACCTCCAGACTGAACTGCCGAAAAGGCTCTTAATACAACCAGAAGGATCTTAATTAAGGGTTACACTCCGACCAAGGGTTGCAAAAGGCCCCCGAAAAGAAGTCAACATCCTGCCCCAATCCCAACTCCAAACCAATCCCAAGACCTAAATGTGCCCCTTACGTGAACAAGTACAAAAAAGGCATGGCTGTCAAAAAAGGCTCTTAATACAACCAAAAATAATTAGGGTTAAAAATTCCATCAAGGGTTAAAAAAGGCCTCCGAAAAGAAGCCATCAACAATAGGGGTAAAAAAACGCTTCCTACACGTGGGCGAGTAAAAACAAGAAGGCCGTAATTAGGGATGAAAATTCTATCAAGGGGTTGAAAAAGGCCTCCGAAAAGAAACCATAAAAAATAAGGGTGAAAAATACGCCCCCCTCAAGTAAGTGAGTAAAAACAAAAAAGGCCTTAATTAGGGATGAAAATTCCATCAAGGGTTGAAAAAGACCTCCGAAAGGAAACCATAAAAAATAAGGGTGGAAAATACGGTCTCCCACGTGGGGCATCCTTGGGACGTAAAAATCCAAGATGGCGGCCAAGGTGCCTCCTTTCTACTTATGTGTAGCAGTTTAACTAAACCTGGACGTTTTTTGTATTTTATGCGTTACAATATTCATTACATTAGATACACTTTTAATTTAATTACAATTTTGGAAATCTTTTTGTAAATATATTTGCTTTAAATATATTTGCTTAGTGGGTTTCACTAAACTTACTATTTATTTCTCTTTTCGCATATGCTAAACGGATTAAAGTCATTGATTTGTTAAATAACATCATGTACTAATCGTACTGAGAACTAAAAACAAATGGTTTACATTGCAAATCAAAGAAGAAGGAAAAGTCTTTCCAAGGATACCAAGCTTGTTATAAACCGTTACTGCTAATTGATGCTATTGAATAATTTAAAAAAAAATTTTGTACTGCCCCACAAGTTTATTTGGTGAAGTTGAAAAAATATCCAACAGGCAAAATAATTTAGCCTCTTTTACCTAAAAGACTTTTTTCCTACAGTTGTAACATTAACCGTTTAATGGTGCACTCGGTACATCGACAATAGTGCATTAACGTATTATGTTCGAATCCATAACCAATAGTTGTTTTTATATAAAACAAATCGAGTACTATTAAAAAACATTAATTAATATTATAATAAGGAATGTATTAATAACCTTAAATTTTTATCTGATAGAAATTCACAAATAAACCACAAGTCATAAATGTAATTATTAAATGTTAGATAAATGGACATGACCACCCGTGGTCTTAATACTTTTATTAGATAATTAAATAGAAATCATACTCACGCCCGATAGCCCTTCTAAACATTAAAATTGAGTACTCAGCAAAATTATATAAATTATTCATCATTTTCTGATGTAAATCTATCAGGTTGATTCTTAATTTACATGTAAATCAAAACTTGTAAATTTTATCCATATCTTTTTCTATCTAAGGGTGTCAAAATATAAATACGAGTTATTAGGCAGTTTCATAATTATACCTTCAGAGAGATCGCTGTTGTAGATGTGAATAAACATATTTATAACTCTAAGACGTGTATTTGTGAGCACAGTTAAAAATTTCTGAGGACAATAAAAAACGCACCAGTCGTTCAAGCACAAAAAAGGCCAAAGCATAGGTTATAAGTCATCATAATAACATCATTCATACTTGTATGCACTTCACGTCAATAAGCATAACTCAATAATATTTTTGAGTAACTTCAATACTATAATCCTAGTCACAAAACAATTCTATTAAAATCGTATTAAAAGCATCAAATTTATAGTGTGTGATAAATGACTTCATTTCCATAATATCCTTCAACTAAAGAGATCTTTTTAAGATGAGAGACGTAATGGACATGTGAAATATTCAAAGTTAATAGTGAACACACCTTTTATATTATTCCGACGATGTTGTCTTTGTAATACACTAGCAATAATTTATGTTAATACAACTCCACACAAAGGCAAAGTATCGTCGGTTAGATATCAAGCAGCTTAGTAGACAGCTTGGTAGGCTCGTAAAGATGAGACAAAAATAAAAGGAATGTTTCGGAAAAATAGTTGGTTAGTTAAGCAACCGCCTTTGGATGTTCTACACAACTGTTTTCGGCCACAAAAAAAGAACCGAGAATAGTGTGGATGGTGTATTATAAAATAAATTTTGATTGGTTACTCTTTGTATGTAAATTAAGACAATTATTGATATAAATAGCTCTATTGTTATTTAATTTAATGTCGTTTTGCTAAATTTCACTCCTACACATTTGCTTTTAGTGTATCTTAGCTACTCGTTTGCTGATAATGCCAGGCTATTACAAAACAACTAAATTAGTCTTTATTTATGACTTCTACAAACACTTAAAGTGAAGTTTTTTCGATTATTAGGTTGAAAGATTTCAATGCTGAATAAGAAACGTAACCTGTAACTTATTCACTGCAGTACCTCAACTAAGTCTCTTAAAATTCTTAATCTACAGATTATTAATTTTTAAAGTGATGTAAAAACGCTAGATTTATGTTTTATTTATATTAAATGCAGCAGATGGAAAAGTGTAATTTTGTTAATCTTAAATGTGCGAGATTAAACAGAAAGCACGCTTTTAATCTGTGTTTATCACTCTTTTATATAACGCCGTTCAAAGTTTAATAGCTCTCTGCGGTATACCAAACAAGGTGATTAACAGATGTCAGAGAAAAATATTTTTAGTAAGATGACCTGCAGGGGTTCCACTTCTTCATTGGAGGGAAAACTCTAAACCACGCCTCCCCCTTTCCTAACTATACACGAAGACCCTCAAGCACCACCATGTGTGGTATATGAGTTTAGAATGGTGGACTTTTGGCAAGAAGTTAGAAATTCTAAGGACGCGATCTCAAAACTTTTATTAAAAACGCACCAAATGGCTTGAACGATCAATAAAAGCCGACAAATGCTGACTATCTCTCAGTAAATTTTTTTCTATTGCATAAAATTGTGAAACGTAAGCGTCAGATATTTCTTATTACAACGAAAATATTGAAAATTAAATTATTAATTGAAAAGAGAAAACAAATAAAGCCCACACAGCGTGTTCGATTTAGTGTACGATAATTACGTCACGCTGATAGATTTATCTTCATGAGCTTTAGAACGATATCCATAAATATATGTATCTTAAAATTATTGACTGGTTAATTGGCAGATTAAATTGTTTATGAATACAGCTGTATGCAGGTAACCCAATCGCGTGTTGTTATTAAAAGCCTGTTTCTTATAATCGTTTGGCCATCAGGAGCTTCACACTGTCAGATAAAAACTAGATACCTTTTCAAATTAAAATTTTATACTTTTTCTAAACGTTTCTATAAATAAGTTTAAATTTTTTTTTTCGTTATTTAAATAGTTTATTAGCTGCAAGCAAATACCTTAACAATTTTAGGTAATGAAGAAGTAACGTTCCGAAATTCCTGAATATTTATTAACTAATTTTAGTTGTTAGATATCATAAACTATCAATCTGGCACCAGCGTACATGGAATTACAATACCATTTTGAAAAATAATGTACTAAAAATATTCGATTTTATTATGTATTTGTTCGAAACACATTCCGTGCATAAAATTAAGAAAGAAATTACTAATCTATGAATACAACGTAATATTTCTTTACTCCCGCGGCTTCTAAGATTTCACTAAGAGTTTAACAAACTGATTTAACTAAATAATGATAGATGACTATGAGATATTGTAAAATACCGCATATTACCTCTTCGCGCATTATTCATGAAAATTCCGCTTGTGTTAAGCACTACTCGTACTGATACATGGGTATGTCCGGCGATTAAGTAGGGTAGACTGGGTATGGTTGTGACAATTTTCATTTGATCACGCACAATTTTGTTATTATGCCAGTTAGATTGAAAATGATTATTTGAATATTTTATAAGGAGCTAAGGTGGCACTTTTTGTGGCGAATCTGTAGGTTTGACGGACGAACGTAGTGAGTCCGGCAAATACAGATGAGTCCCAGAAAATCACTATGCTCGACAATGTGGTCCCAATATTCGATGATAAAATCATTATTGAGCATTCGACATGGCGTAGATATAAGCAAATACTTGAAACTTCGTGCATATCTAAAGAAGCAGAATGAAGGATACACCCCAAATCAGGCCAAAGTATTTACAAAAGACGAAAAATACTTGGCAATGAAGGTAAGTTTTAGAAATAGAATGAAAACAAGTCTTTATATTTTGTATTTTTTTAGATAGTTTTGATTATTGGCATCTCAGGGGCATGTCGTTGCGATGAATTGGTGAAGATGAAGGTAGACGACATTGAGAACCTAAAAACTCTGCTACATATTAAAATTCCAGATAGCAAAAAAAAAAAAAAATTGAATCATTTACAGTTGTAGGGGAATCTTTCCTAAATTTATATAGCAATTATGTGGCTTTACGCCTACGACATATGAATGATCACCGATTTTTTTTTGAAATATGGAAATGGAAAATGCTCAAGATGGTAATCCATAAAATAAGTAGTGTTCCTAGGGACGTAGCTTTTTTCTTAAAATTAGCGAACTATACAGAATACACAGGGCATTGTCTAAGAAGAACCTCAACTACACTGTTGGGGGACGGCGGTGCAGATTTAATATGCTTGAAGCGCCATGGTGGCTGGAAATCCAGCACTACAGCTGAGCGTTATATTGAAGACTCTCTAGTAACAAAGAAAGAGACAGCCTTGAAAATTTTTGCACCTAGTGCAAGCGCTACGAGTACAAAAGTTCATGTAAAAGAGGAAGAATTAAAGACAATTTCCTTAGAACGCCGCGAGACCTCCACTGTTACCTCTGGCGTATTTTATTTTGCAGAAAATGTTAGTTTTAATTTTTCGTTGTTTTCCAAATTAGGTGTTGAACTTACATTACTTTTTCATCCGCTGCGAGGGGATGCAAAAGACTTTTGTAGCCGACGGTGAAAATGTCAAACTTTAACGTTGTCAGTTCAAGTTTAAAATCTTTTATTGATGTCTGTAGAAAAAGGTGTTTTTCGTAGTGAAGTGTATATTTGTGTACGCATATATGCATATATTTTGTTCCTTAGTTAACTGATAGGAGCAAATCAAAAAAATATCTGATGTGGACAACACACGAGCTTTCAACATACTACATACAACATAAGTGGAAATTACAAAAAAATTAAACAAGTTCAAAAGGTGTGGATTCTTATAGAATTCTAATTCAACCAACTTCATCAAAACTGTAATTAATTATGGCGTATATATATATATATATATATATATATATATATATATATATATATATATATATATATATATATATATATATGAAGTTTAGGGGAAGTAACGACCGTAGTTATTATAAAAATATGGTATCGGGATGCGGTCTAGTTAAAAATGAAAACGACTCTTTATTTAATTCAAGCTTTCAAGATACTTTATTTCTTCATCAGGAATCTGTGTAAAATGAACATGTGAGAAATAATCTATTAACATCATAAAGACTACATACTAAATGCGAGAATTATAAACTAACTAACATTATTGTACAGCAGAATTGATTACAATTTAAAATCACAACTTAAAAAGGAGACAGTAATTGAAGTACTTCAAAATTTTAAAAATTGACATGTATACCTACTGCGCTACAAACTAAAATTCTTAGAAGATATGATTTATGAAACATGTTGTACTGAATCAATTAAAATTAGTACTCAGAATATATGAATAGATGTTGCTTAGATTATCTAGATCAGTTTTGTAATTTAAAGTATCTTGAGTACTGAAAATGTAAGTCCTTTCAAGGAAAAGTCTGCTTCTATAATTAATATCTGTGTCTAAAATTTTAACTTTAGAAAAATTTGGAATGTGATTGGTGTTTTAACTATGTTTTGCTAAAGCACAAGAATTTTTTTCCTATTTTACAGTCACTTCTATGCTGAGTAAGTCTTGTTTTAAGCCATTGTGATGTTTGGCCAATATATACTTTATTGCATTCAGTACAAGGAATGGAGTATACAACATTAGATTTACTAAGAATTGGAGTTCTGTCTTTTAATTTTGAAAAAAGTTTTTTGATAGGTTTAATGTTATATTTCGCTATACGTATTTGTTCGTTGTTTAAGATATTACATAAGATTGGTGTTAAGTTTAGTATGTAATGGATTCTTTTGTTAATCATGTTTGTTTGTGTCAAGTATATATTTTGAAAATTAATTTGAGAATTGAATGGTGTACTGTATAATAAATTCTTTAATAATAGTATCCCCTTCTTAGATACCAGAATCACAAGAAAACCTAATAACAGTCTAATAATAGACTGGTATCAAAAACCAACTAACTCAGGTAGATATATTAATTACTATTCTAATCATACCTTTAATCAAAAAATTAATATTGTTCTGGGTCTCAAGAACAGAATACTTAAGATTTCACATCAATCATTACACAAAAGAATCTAGATAACTTATTTTTGATTTTTAGTAACAATGGTTATCCAAAACCATTATTAAAGAATTTATTATACAGTACACCATTCACACCAATCACATTCCAAATTTTCCTAAAGTTAAAATTTGAGACACAGATATTAATTATAGAAGCAGACTTTTCCTTGAAATGACTCACATTTTCAGTACTCAAGATACTTTAAATTACAAAACTGATCAGATAATCTAAGCAACATCTATTCATATATTCTGAGTACTAATTTTAATTGATTCAGTACAACATGTTTCATAAATCATATCTTCTAAGAATTTTAGTTTGTAACGCAGTAGGTATACATGTCAATTTTTAAAATTTTGAAATGCTTCAATTACTGTCTTCTTTTTAAGTTGTGATTTTAAATTATAATCAATTCTTCTGTACAATAATGTTAGTTAGTTTATAATTCTCGCATTTAGTAAGTAGTCTTCATGATGTTAATAGATTATTTCTCACATGTTCATTTTACACAGATTCCTGATAAAGAGAAATAAAGTATTTCGAAAGCTTGAATTAAATAAAGACTCGTTTTCATTTTTAACTAGACCGCATCCCGATACCATATTTATATATATATATATATATATATATATATATATATATATATATACAGGGTGATTCAAATTCGAGGGCAACCATGGCGACCTACGAAACGCTAAGAGGTAAGTAGGTATTGTAAAGTTGGCAAAGTTGCGCCACTATGTGCCCAACAACTTGGCGCTGAGAGACCTTCAATTTTTTTTTCGTTTTTGAAAAATTGAAGGTCTCTCAGCGCCAAGTTGTTGGGCACATCAATACGCAACTTTTCCCTCGAATTTGGATCACCCGGTACACACATTTTAACGGCCTCCCTACCGCGAACAGGTGATCAGATCATAAAATCTACCAGAGATTTGGAATCAGCAAAGAAATTTACTTCCAGCTTTCTAAAGCCTGTAACGTCGTGCAACGCACAGACATACAGACGGATTAATTAACTAAGTTTTTGAAGTTGGTTGATAATTTTAACAATTTTTTTAGGACAATTTTGCAGCCTCTTTTGTAATAAATTGATTACGACATTGCAAAAACAAAAACAATAATATATGTCAAACAGACGTTTAAAACTTCATATTAGATAGGGGTTAACAAACATTTAGATTCTAACTTAAAAAAAATTCCAAAGCCGCCCGTTTCTATAAAAATATCAATACAACTTAACCATTTTCAATCATCTTTATTTAATTTTTACATTTATTTCCTTTACATTAAAAAATCAAAAATAGAGATTAACATTTGCTTTAATTTTTTATTTAATTAATTAATTCCAAATCGGTCCGCTTCTATAAGATCAAAATAATACAGTTTAACCATTTTCATTCATCTTTAATTAATTTTTAGCCTTACCTTGCGTTATATTAAGAAACTTTCTAAAGAAAAGTTATGTAAAATTAAGTTTTCTTCAAAAATATGTCTACAAAGTTTCTTATAAACTTAATCGTTTGAACTAACACTTAAATTCTACCTTAGGAATTTTATTGTCGCTAAATTACGCGTTGTATCAAAAAATTGCAACTAATCTATATGATTAAGGTCTATACATAGGTATTTTTATTTTTCTGAAATATACAGTTGTTTCAGAAATATTCGATAAAAATCAAAAACGGCTCCTAATAAACCCCCCTCTCCGCCGCTGAATTTCTTACAAAATCTAATCAGCTCCGGAAGAAATGAAAACAAGCTTAAATACAAAATTTTAGGTACGTAGGTATTTTCGTTCTGGAGTTATCGAGATGTTAACATAAATCCACACACACACGCACGCACAAGCACACGCGGACGTACACGCACACGCGGGCGCACACGCAGACCACGCACACGCACACGCACACGCACACGCACACGCACACGCACACGCACACGCGGACTCGGACGCACCCGCGGACGCACACGCACACGCAGACGCACACGCACACGCACACACACGCACCCGAGGATGCACACGCGCACGCGCGCACATCCGCACCCGCATCCGCACCCGCACTCGAACTCACACTCGCACTCGCACTGGCACTCACACACACACACACGCATAGACACACACACACACACACTCACACACACACACACACACACACACACTCACACTCACACTCACACTCACACTCACACTCACAATCACACTCACACTCACACTCACACTCACACTCACACGCATACTCACACGTATGGAAAAATGTAGATTGCGCCCGTTTAGTGTGACACAATGAAATTTTGAGTGCGTAGTTATGGTGTGAATGGGAAAAATGAGTATTCCTAGCGAAGATGGCCTGCGAAGGTATTAATGAGTGTATTTCGGAGGCACGCTTGCCATGGTAATAGCGATAGAACAATGAAAGAACCGAAACTATTTTTCTGTGCTCAATAGACTGTAGGTTAGAAGCCAGAGACGGGTCATTTATAAGTCTTATATCTCTTTTTTTAATGTGGTTTACCATATCAAGAGCGTATTGGGGAGCACTGGCCCAGAGGCGGGAATTGTATTCCAGATGAGGCACACGAACACGTACACGCACACGCACACGCACACACACACGCACACGCACACGCGCACGCGCACGCACCCGGACCCGCATCCGCACCCGCACTCGAACTCGCACTCGCACTCGCACTGGCACTCACACACACACACACACACACACACACACACACACACTCACACTCACACTCACACTAACACACTCACACTCACACTCACACGTATGGAAAAATGTAGATTGCGCCCGTTTAGTGTGACACAATGGAATTTTGAGTGCGTAGTTATGGTGTGAATGGGAAAAATGAGTGTTCCTAGCGAAGATGGCCTGCGAAGGTATTAATGAGTGTATTTCGGAGGCACGCTTGCCATGGTAATAGCGATAGAACAATGAAAGAACCGAAACTATTTTTCTATGCTCAAGAGACTGTATGTGATAAGCCAGAGAGGGTCATTTATAAGTCTTATAGCTCTTTTTTGAATGTGGTTTACCAAGGGCGTATTTCGGAGCACTGGCCCAGAGGTGGAAATTGCATTCCAGATGAGGTAGAATTTGCGCTTTGTAAAGTAAAAGGAGTTGTTGCGATGTGAAGTACTGTTTAGATCTGTATACAAAGCACAGTTTGCGGGCAGTTGTTTTGCTGGCTGACAAAAGGTGAAAGGTTCGATGACACGGACATCCTTAACTTAGAAATAGAGTTTGAAAACTTGAGATCTAAGCCATTCATATTTACAGCAGGAAATGACCGATCTTTCTTGGCAGACACAAGGCAACACTGGGTTTTGTCGGCGTTGAACGTTGGAATGTAAAAAGGAAACAATATCACAACGACAACACCCCAGGGGTAGTTGTGACCGAGGTTGGGGTCGGTAGTGATAGGTTCAAATATTCATCAACATTGCCTAAAATCACTTTTATTGCAAGAAATATTGTCACCAACACAAAGGCAAATATAGCTAGGTAATTAAAGGTAAAGTAACCTTTTGTCGATGACAACACGATTCGTTGCCAGCAGCTCGTCGATTGGGGCGACGTTCATTTCAAGAAAAACTAAAGGAGAAAATGGCGCCAAAGCTTATAATATAAAGGCCCAACGAATCTGAAAATACCTGCCCCTGTTTCAAGAAACAGGGTGACAAATAGATACAAAAGTTGCTCATAATATATGTGAAAATATAAAATAATAAAATCTGAATGTATTAACTTTTAGATTGTACACTTGTCCACACTAAACATACGAACACGGAAAGAGAAATTATTTCTATTACCATAAATAATTCATATCGTAAACAAATGTTTTAAATAATTCAATTACGCGAAAACAAGTTGTCTAGAAATCTATGGATACATAACAATTATTTAGCTAAGAGTCAATTGCAATTATAATTATGTACTAAACAAATAACATAACAGTGGTTGTCAGAACAACATCAACAAGAGGGCTAGCAGTTTTATAGCAATACATGTTAATTTTTACACAATTATTAAGCATTAATGGTGAAAGATCTTTTTGGCAAGTACCTGCTTTTTGAAATACTACACTTCGAATTTAATAAAAAGAAAAAAAATCAATTACAATTTAATCTTGTTTTAGTTTTACAAGCCGAACTAACTTATGATTCAATAAGAACAAAAATTATATAACCCTAATATTGGGCCTTATAACGTTCAAAACTAAATATCCACGATATATTTAAGTTGTTAACAAGTCTTAACTCTCAAAATTAAATTTAACAAATGTCTAAACAATAAAATGGGAACAAACAGTTCAGAAGTTACACCGCTAATAATGAAGGTTAATTATAATTTAATAGAGGGTTGTGTCAACTCAGAATTCTTATTAAACCTAAACTGTATGATTGATGAAAACGTAACCATTAGTTCATAAAACAATTAACTAATTTTTAAATGGCGTAAATAATAGGAAAAGAAAACGTGAACTGATAAATTAAAGCCAAGAAATTTCTTTCAACTTTGCTTCCGCACTCGTTGTAAAGACCTAAATTGAATAATCTGACCTTTGCTATCGAGACGTTTTGGCTGTACCAGCGCCAAAGACTACCATATGTGGATTACTGCCGTTTTCCGTTGAAGCAAAAATAAAAACACAAAAAAATACACTCTAAGATGAAAACCACAGAAATCAAGCTAAAATAAATTACATTTCAGAATAAAGAGATGCAAAAAGAACCTTTTAGATTTGTAGAACGCCTTTTTTTTAATTCCTTAATCCGTATATGTGCACGAAACTAATCAACTCCAGACAAATCAAGCAAGATAAACGAATATAAATAGTTTCATAATTGTCAGTTTCTTATTAATCCTCTATATAGAGACTGAAAATAAATTCCAAAATTGACAAATTGACAGTATAATAAAAAAAAGTTTAAATTCCTTTGGTAACTAAGTAACAAATAAAAAATGAAATCTTATTTTCGAACTAATTCAAGGTATCACGATTTTCAATTTGCATTAGATTAAATTAAATGGCAACGTTTGAATTCATTATGAAATGAATATCCCCATAAAACTAAATTAACAAGAAAGCATACCGTTACAATATCTAATACAATGCAATATAACCTTCTTCAAGAAAAATTTGGCATTTACGCAACAAAAGAAATAATGTACATTTTAATCTTAGTATCCGGATTTATATGCATTAGAAACTAACAATTTTCAGTCCAAATACGCACTAAAAAAGGTGAAACACGCAAATACATATGCGCGAAAAGTCAAAGTACTCCACACGTTTTATTATATCAAAAACAAAGAACACATACTCTAAACCTACCTTAATTATTATTATAGTGACAAACTAGATACATCTCTAAATTGTTAGGAATAAAATTATGCCGTCTATCTGACAATATATTTCAATTTAACAAGGATGGCGCATGCAGAAGTTTGTTGCTATGCAGACAATTATAAATAAATGGTACATTAACCCATTTAAATCAACCAAGTTTGGCTGTTTGTAAAGGAATTTGGGATAAACGATTATCAAACCTCTATTATATTTCCACTTCAAGATTAATTGCACAACTAAATTTGAAAGCCTGGCTTCATCAGTATTTTGTTATCCGTATCAGTATACCAGTGACAACCAAAATTTACTACAGGTATTTCATTTCTAATCATTGGTTTATAAGGTATTTTTAAGTTAGTTCAGATTTACTAACATTAGTATTTAGATTTGCTACTTCATAACTTGAGTTAAAGATTTTTATAATAAACTTTGTTATTGTTTCCAATTTTACATTTACGGTTTACTTGTTTTCTATAAAATAATTTGGCGTCCGATGTATTTTAACATTTATTTACAGGTTGAAGTTACAGCTTTTTTGTAAAGCGAACATATCTAACCACATACTCCTTTTCTAATTAAAGCAAATCAAATTTTAAGAACATGGCCCGTTTAATCGCTGACTGAGCTGAAGGCACAAAATCTTCTATTTATTATTAGGAGTATAAGTAAAATTAGAGGTGGAATTATTAACAACAACCTCAACACCCAATCATCAGTTTTTTTACATAGTCATACCTCCTTTACGGCATTAAAATGCAATTGATGATTGATCTGCATCGATCCAAGTCCTCTATGGCAAACTGTTGGTTCTAGGAGTAATGGAACGTTGAGACAATTTGAAGCATAAATGTCTCAACGGATTGGTGTTAGAAATTAAACTATTTACTTTGGGGTATTCGTTTCTAATAACTTCGGCAACTAAATTTAATCCATGGCCTAGGCAGGTGATGTGAATTTATTTTGGATTTTAACATGCAAGCGACCCCGTCAGCATATAAAAGGCTCAGCTTCTTCTCATTTTCACTGCTAGGCCACATTTTTAAGTGTACCTTGGTATGGACGTAAGAATGAAATTTAATCTTACGTAAGGGATCGCTGACAAGTCTGACGCTAGTGTTGCTATTTGTTCTCTCACCTTTGAGGTACGTAGATGGGATTTACATGGATTCTCTGAGTCAATGTGCCCAACAGGTAAATTGACAACTACAACTCCCCTTACATCCGTTGTCTCGTCAATGGAAATCCAAATGCCCTCATTCCCTATGCTAGCGCAAATTTTTACGTTCAAATCTACATATGCATATGCAGGTATAGAGTATTAAATGTAATAAAATGCATAAAATATGAATAACATAGATAAAAATAATGTTATGTACTTAATTTTTACCTGTTTCGAACAAATTTGACAAAAATGGTTTTTCCACCGGTTGTAAAATGTTCATTTTTATCCATTCGCGGATTTGATCGCTTTTATTAGCTTGTACCATAAGTGGTTTAATTTACACTGCTTAGAGCAACAGAAAAATAAAAATGAGCGTGCTAAATATATTATGTCCGCTTTATCATTGAGAAAAATAGGCTCTAATCTGGCTGTAATCTGACACAAATTCAAATTCAACAGAAATCATAAAGTGATGCACTAATACACTTTGATAGGAACGGTTGCGTTGTTTACTGTTGCTTTGGCGCCTTAAATTTTAGACGAATTATGCAGTTTGGGTCATGTATAGAAACAGTAGGGGGTGTCAAGCTTGTTATTCGACTTGAAATATCACGTGTTTCATTTGAAGTGCAGTAAACCTTATTGTTCACAAATTTTGCGCATGAAATATGCTTTTAATGCTTTTGGATTGGGATTGTAGGTGACTGCCTAATTGGACCGGTATTTCTACCCGGGAGACTTACCGGAGAGGTGTATCGCAACTTTATGGAAAACACCCTCCCTGGATTTCTATAGGACGTACCATTAGCAATTAGAGATGCACTGTGTTATATGCACGATGGCGCACCAGCCCACTTTAGTCAAGTAGCTCGTGATTTCTTAACACAAGCATACGGAAATCGTTGGATTGGCCGGGGTGGACCTCACTTATGGCCTGCACGATCCCCGGAGTTAAATCCCCTTGATTTTTTCCTGTGGGGCCATTTAAAGTCCTTGGTGTACGCTACTCCATTGGAAAACGTAGAAGACTTAAGAAATCGAATCATTGCTGGGTGCAACTCAATTAAAACAGATCCTAGTGTTTTTGAGAGAGTTCGACAGTCAATGAGGAGAAGATTGGATTCTTGCATCCGAGCTCGAGGTGGTCACTTTGAACATTTTTTGTAATTTTTGGTTGGTTAAACTTTTGGTTTGGTGAAATATTTGTTTTTACCCTTGAATAAAACCCTTGATTTTTAAAACTTTTTTTCTGTAATAAATTGACATGCACAAAAATGTTTTTTTTACTCAAAAACGGTACGTCATACGATAGAAAGTCAAGAGATCTTTTTTCTTCATAATTGAACAAAGAATTAAAAAATATTTTTTATTTTTAGAGAAATTAGCGGAATCCTACTTTTTTCTGGAAAAATAGCCTGTGACGTGTCAATACGCGCGCCAATGGTACGACTGAAACATGGTGTTGTATTGCAAAGTATGCGTCTCCCACAGCTATTGACACGCGTAAAATTTCATTATGATATCTCAAGCCGTTTTGGAAAAATCTAATTTTGACTGTTTTTTAAATTAAACTTCAACACGCTGTAGATCGGTAACGAAGCGTTTGCGGACCTATGTTTATAGGAACTTTATTGTATAAAATGACCTGGGCAATCACCCCCTTTAATATTTCCGCATCTTTTTTAAACACCCTGTATATTACATGCTGTTTGTCATTAGTACGAAATTGCAAATCTATTTAACAACACTCCAACAATACAAAACCAAATCTTACCACAATGAGAGAATCCTAACCGTAATTCTACCAGAAATGGTCTGGATGGTCCACATTTAAAAACGCTGTCCTTTACAGCTTCAGCGTACGGTTGAATGTTGTTTAAAGTTTTTAAGCTGCAATAGAGATACCTCATTATTGATTCGTTAATGCTTTATAGTTTGCACGACCACGGCCAACACTTTCTAAGAAAAATGAACTCTTTTTCTAATGTTATCTTCCTACATCATTGAACGCTAAAACCACGGGTTCCGTATACGTCCTTACATTTCTTGGTATGGATTACTTCATTATCTTAATTGTAACCATGCTTTTAAATATCTCACGACCTTCTAGACACAGTTTCATATAATAGGAACTCTTGTACGGTACTGGCTTTCTACCCTATTGAATGCAAGAAAATTCAACCAAGTGCATAAGATTAGTGGTTTGTTACAGCTGTATACTTCATATCATAACAGTTTTCTTTCAAAGGAAACAACACAGCTTGCACAGTGATGCCTTTGTAGTCTACCTACTAGCACACACGGCTCTTTAGTGCTTCCTTAGTGATTCTTAACTCTTTATAGGATGCATCAGCACAAACAACCAGTGACGTGTGCAGGAAGGAGCAAATGAAGCAGCCCCTCCGTAGTCTAACGAATGTGTCAAATGATAATACAAATATGCTTTCGATATGTCCCAACTAGTCTACTTGTAAGTTACGTTCCGGTCTAGAATAATGTTATTAACCGTCATAGAAAACGTATTTGTTTAAGCAACTATTCAAACAATGCGTCATCAGTTCTTATTAATGGCTAAGTGGCTCCACATTTTCCCAGAATCACTAATAAGATCAGCATACATTGAAGCTCCTCAAGGAAGCTGAACGGTAGAGTGATACGAAGACTGTAGAATGAAAGATTGAA
>JARFJB010002154.1:1587500-1590000 GCA_036346205.1 Vesta saturnalis | reverse complement strand
TTTAATTAATGACAATAACTTTTCTTTCAGATGGTAAGGTTAAAGATAATGTTGAATATTATCTAACGTTTCTTAATTTTTTCCCTACTCGTACTCGTATATAAGTAACATAATTATGCAGTTAAAACTTGGATATAATAATGTAAAATGTACTAAACCAAAGATTATGTACTGGGTGAGTTAACGATAGAGTAAAGTAAACTGGTGCTTTATGCGTAAATTTTGCCAATAAAATGTATTTATCATATTTATGGCTACTAAGTGTGAGGGTTTAAAATTATTCTTGATTCAGTGTTCCAAGGGAGCTGGACAAGACAAAGTTTTCGTATTTTTTTTAATGGAATACCCTGTATAACATTCGATTTTTGGATTCAACGTGCACTTATAAAAGTTTATTTATATGGATTTCGTGCATGTAAAATTTACGGTTTAGGAATAATTCGAATTCTATTTAAAAAATCTCATTTACGGGCATAACTTTATTATTATGTACCATTTTGTGTTAAGTTAGGAAAACTTTTATATTTGGACCAAGACAAGACCAAGCTTAAGCCTGTGTTCCGAATAAGAAATATTATAGATAAATACTACAGGGTGTTAAAAATATATTTTCATATCTGTGGAACTTCAAAACTTCACTTTTCTCAAGTAAAACACCTTGTGTATTTTTACATTGTCTTAAAGTTAAAGAGCAGTGTGGATAATGTAAAACTCGCAGTGGTGAATAAAAATACCAATTACCAAGAAAAAGAACTTGAGATTCTTCTGCTTCACATTCAAGGCAACCGGCATATCAGTAGTCGTCAAATAGCAATATCATGTGACACGTTACATTCAACTGTCAACCGAACAACTAGAAAATATAAGTATCATCTTTACCATATTGAATTACACCAAGAACCAGGCAAAGATGACTTCGAAAGACGAATAAACTTTTGGCAGTGGATTAATACTCTTAAGTTTGGTTCAAACGTTTTATCTTATGTTTTCTGAGGAGGCTACGTTTAGAAGCAATAGTGCTGTAAATCGTCATAATATGTACTATTACGCATTAAACAATCCATTTTGGATCTGACAAATGTAAAACAAAACCACTTATCCATAAATGTTTGTTGCGGCACTCTCCACAATATAATTATTGCACTGTATTTTTTAACACATCCTTAACTGGATATATCTACCTTCAATTCCGCCAAGAAATTTTGCATAACCTCCTTCATATGCTTGGTAATGATGAACGACAGAATATGTGGCTGCAGCATGATGCGCCCCTCCGCACTATCACTGCGAGATAGGTTAATTTTTAGATGATAATTATTCGTAAATATGGATTGGGCGTGGAAGTTTTGCCCAGTGACCTCCAAGGTCGTGCGATCTTACTCCATTAGATTTCTTCCTATGGGGATATATACTCTGTGACATAAAAAATGCAACACCAAGATGGCGTTGGAATTTTTGGACCAAACTGGCAGAAATGTTTAACTAGTCAAATGTAGTAATTGATTAAAATTTCATTCAAAATAATCAGTAGCCATGGAAAATTTGACGTTTTACTTGTAACAATCGAAATTGTTGGGTTGTATTTCTTAAGAGATTAAGTCGATTTCGGTATTGTTTTTGGTTGCAATTATTTTTCTTTTGTATTCTTCTTGCATTTTGAGGCTGCGATTATGTCTAGAGTCGACAACTGAGTGAATTCGACATTATTGGCTTGCGTGTAGAGAAATTGCTAATCGTCTTAACCGTAATCAATTCTCTGTAGTACGGTGTTATCAAGCATGGTCTAGAGAAGGTCAAGAACGTCGTAGAAGAGGAAGTAGACGACCAAAACAGACAAACATGGTCCAAGACCGCTAACTCCGATTCATGGCATTATGAGACCGATTCTCGAGTAGAAGATCAATAGTCGAATTAGAGCTTTTTGCTTGCAGTTCTATCGAGCACATCTTGTGCTTCCGCCGACGGCCCGTCATCAACAGCAACGTTTGGAGTGGTGTACCTTGCGGCTAGATTGGGACGTGGAGTGGCATAGGGTGGTCTTCAGTGATGATTCTGCTTGGGAATACACGATGGTTGCAGAAGAGTCAGACGTAGACGTGGAGAACGTGGCAATGTGCAGTTTTCTGTTGAATGGCACGTGCACCACACTGTGGGGGTTATGGTATGAGTGCTATTGTTTATGGAAGCAGGTCTCACTTGGTATTCATCCAAGGCGATATGAATGCCCGACGACATGTTGATGAAGTGGTAAAACCCCATATCCTTCCAGTCTTCCAGGAGCTGGAGGACCCGATTTTCAACAGGATAATTCCCGTCCCCACATTGCAAGGGACTCTATAGAGCGCGTCGAAGAGACTAACATCAATATCTTGCCGTGGCTACCCGGATCTCCCGATCTTTCGCCCATCGAACATGTGTGGGACATAATGGATAGAAGACTCAAGCAATTAGCCAATCCTCCACAGACACTAGAAGCTCTCCGGCATTAATTACAGATTGC
>JARFJB010002154.1:1520000-1582500 GCA_036346205.1 Vesta saturnalis | reverse complement strand
GATTGAAAATGTTTCTTATGGGGCCGTGATTGAATATTCGCATGTAAACCGAGCAAAAGTAAGGTATTTAATCGCACATATATTTTGTATGTTGTGTCCTGTTAGATCGTGTTCTAGTATGGACTACTAAAATATAGTTATAATTTTAGTAAACTTTAGATATTGCCATTATAGGCTAGTTAATTTAAAAATAAAAAAGGCAGTTAGCGTAAATTTTAGGTACACTCCTAATCACATTTATTCTTTAAGTTTTTTGGGTCGCTGGATACGAATCTGAGGTTTTCTGATAGATATTATGCACGGAACATGGTGTTTTTTTGCGACAAAGTCCCATATCTCCTTTATTTAAAGAGATACAAAAAAAAATTAAATACAAAAGTTGTAAGATATGTTCTGGTGCATATTCCAAAAATATTTTTAATTATACAGGGTAGATCATAAAAGCTTAGAAGTAATTTTAAATATTTTTTTAAATAGAAAACCTTATATATTATTACATATTTAGATTCTACATACAATTTTAGACACATTTTATGTATAATGTCCTATACCTAAGTCTAACCGTTTTTGACAAATTTCAAATTTTTTGTCAAAAATGACGTTTGCAGGCCAAAACATAGGTGGAAATCTTTTCTAAACGAAGCCTTTATCAATTAGTTATAGTCGGTTTCCTTGGAAATGGGGACCTACTCTAATGGGCTGTATTGATATTTTTGTAATACATTCATACAGGGTGATCAAAAATAGACAATAAAAAGTATATTCAAGAAAACCTATAGTCATTTTTTTTAAATGGAAACCCCCTATTTTTTTAATTCTATCTTATTTAGCATTAAAAATAAGGGTGACTTTGTATAAGAGTGTATATTCCAAAAAATTGTAGTTTTTGAAATAATGACAATTTAACATTTTTTTATTGTAAAAATGCTATACGGCTTTCAAGTTTTGTTGTTAGTTGGCCGTGACGGCGGGGCGTGGCGAAACAAAAAAAATCGAGCACTTCAGATCGAAATATTACAATTTATTGAACCCCATATAAATAATTATTTTATTAAACGAGCTTAAGGTAAAGACAATATTTTTTTGATTCAACAAATTATGTCCTAATCCAAATCATAAACTTAACACCTCTAATGTAACTAAACCTGTAACTAATTATACAGATAAAATTACTAGAAACACGTCAATACGTACTACCTAATAAGTTGCTCGAAATGTCCGCCTATTTCTTGAATACACAATGCAATACGTCTCTCAAATTCGCTGCTTAAATTTCTACACATTTCAACACCAATGTTTTGAAAAGAGTTTCTAATCCTAATCTTCATGTCTTCCTTTGTTGTAGGCGGTATTTTATAAACCTGCTCTTTAACGTACCCCCATACGCTAAAGCCCATTTTAGTAAGATCTGGGGATCTAGCAGGCCAAGCAACAGGACCTCCCCTCCCAATACAACATTCTGGATATCTAGCATTTAAAAAAGTTATTATCGGACCTGTATGATGTACTGGGGCCCCATCATGAAGAAACTACATATCTTGTTGCGTATCCTGTGGCACTTGACGCAACAAATTAGGTAGATGGTTTTGTAAAAGTCTAAGTATACTTCCCCTGTTACTCGTCGATCAAAAAAATATGGTCCAATTACATGATTACTGACAACAACTCCCCAAACATTTAAAGAGCATCTAGTTTGAGAAGTATATCTTACAAAATGTGGATTTACGGTAGAATAGTAATGAAAATTGTGTCTGTTTACACTTCCGTTTCTGTGAAATGTGGCCTCATCTGTAAATAAAATCAAATGAACAAAATTTCTTTGTTGGTTTATTTTGTTTTGAGCCCATTGACAAAATTCCAGTCGTCTTTGATAATCTTCAGGAACCAACTCTTGAAGTAGTTGAATGTGACAGGGGTGCATTTTTTGAGACTTCAATATCCGCTGTACCGTACGTCATTCAACACCAACCTGCTGAGAAATGGGTCGTTGTCCAATATATGGATTTTCGGTAACTGTTAATAGTACATTTAATTGATTTTCCTCAGTCTGTGCACGTTTTTCCCTAGTATTTTTTTCATATAACACATTGCCAGTTCTTTCAAAATGCTCCAAAAGCTTTTCAAATTCCCTTCTTTCAGGTTGCCGTCTCACTGCAAACCGTTGTTGATAAAATCTTCTTGCTAAGAGCGTATTATTATCACTAGCTCCCAAAACAAAAATCTCGGCTTGCGAAAAATTCATTATTTACAATTTTAATTCAAGTTTTAAATCAATTTACTATAAAATACACTAATGCAACACACAAATTATCAACTGACAATAAATAATGACGTTTCTGATGATCTCTATTATTTTTATATGCCACGCCTCGCCGTCACGGCCAACTGACAACAAAACTTGAAATTGTCATTATTTCAAAAACTACAATTTTTTGGAATATACATTCTTATACAAAGTCACCCTTATTTTTAATGCTAAATAAAATAGAATTCAAAAAATAAGGGGTTTCTATTAAAAAAAATGACTTTATAGGTTTTTTTTTAATCTACTTTTTATTGTCCATTTTGATCACCCTGTATGAATGTATTACAAAAATATCAATACAGCCCATTAGAGTAGGTCCCCATTTCCAAGGAAACCGACCATAACTAATTGATAAAGGCTTTGTTTAGAAAATATTTCCACCTATGTTTTGGCCTGCAAACGTCATTTGGACAAAAAATTTGAAATTTGTCAAAAACGGTTAGACTTAGGTATAGGACATTATACATAAAATGTGTCTAAAATTGTATGTAGAATCTAAATATGTAATAATATATAGGGTTTTCTATTTAAAAAAAATTTTTAAATTACTTCTAACCTTTTATGATCTACCCTATATAATTCAAAATATTGTTGGAATATGCACCAGAACATATCTTACAACTTTTGTATTTAATCTTTTTTTTTGTATCTCTTTAAATAAAGGAGATATGGGACTTTGTCACACTAAATGCGCCACCCTGTAGGTTGGTTGGTAGGATCATGTAATTCAATCTCTTGAGGTTGAAGGTCGGCACTCCATCCGCCCCTTTTTTGTAGGTGGGCCCGAGAGGAGATTTGTGCACATGTTTTGGAGCACTTGCATGTTACCAACCTAAGTAGTTCGGGGGGAGCAGGGCCTAAAAGAGTTGTAATTGGTTTGAGCCCGTTGGTACTCCTCTTCTAACCCCAATCCTCTGCTGGATTATCTTATGTTTTTGCGAATTCTGGCCATTTTTTAGTGCGCTCTGGCGGCGTAACGATTGGTCTTGGAAAGAATCATTGTATATGATACTTGTAGTAAATTTTGTCTGCTTTAATTTTACCAAGTATGATCTTTTCAAATAAATGCATAATTACCGAGATTTAGCCCAAAAACCTAAAAAATTGACCAAATTTGGACGTTTTTCGCAAAAAAAAACAATGTTCCGGGTGCAATATCTATCAGAAAACCTCAGATTCGTGTTCAGCGACCCAAAAAATATAAACAGTAAATGTGATTAGGAGTGTATCTAAAAATTCCGCTAACTTTCCTAATATGCCTGGGCTATTAACATAACTTTATGTTATTGCATGAAAATCATAAAATTAAAATTTTTCCTAAATATGTTCCTGAATTCTATGTAAAAGCAGTAAGATGCACTTTCTAGTTTTTCAATAACTCAAACAATAACCAAAATAGTTCAATCAAATCTCAGTTTTGATTGAAAGTGGTATACACTATACTGCTGGTTATTATAAAAGGATTATAAAAGTTACCTGAAAATCTAACTAGAAATTCAAAATGTACTAATACACGAACTGTTCCATTTGAACTTATGTTAAGGTACCTACTTCCGGTATAATAGGAAGTTATCCACGATTAAAAGGTTTCAGTATGGGATAAGAAAGGTATTCTCTGCATGTTAACTAAGTTTTTTACATATTTAATTTTAATTGCGTTCTACCGTAATATTCAGGCGCTTTTCTTTTGGCTCTAGTATTTCACTCATTTCGTGCAAAAAAAAATTGAATAAGTTTGAACGACCTGTTCAAAATAAATCATTATTTTCACAATGCAAGACAACTTCTTTTAATGTAACCAGAGATATGTCCATTCTATGCTAATTTTACCGACCTAGGAGTTGCCACATAGCTTCGCTGAAAATAGTTTAAATCTTGGTGTGGCAAATCTAAAGTTTGCGAAATTAGTTAAAATTAAACCTTTTGTTTGATACTATATACGTATCAAGTTTTAACCATTTTTTATATATGTTAATGGACACAAAACACCATCTCTTCAATTGAAGATTATATAGAGGAAGGACCCATCTGTCTCTGTTTGGTACTCATTTTAAACCCACCTGCTTGTTGTATTTTCAATTGGTAATCTTAAAAACTTACCTGCCGAGTAATCTCCCTTCCACAAATTATACTGAACAAACAGCAAGAACAAATAAATCTTTTCGCTTTCGTTTCAAGGTTTTTTTAATTGTTTAATAATATATATTATAAAACAAAGAACAAAAAATGTAAAATTTTTTATGTATTGTTAGGTTAATAACCGCTAGATTGCTCAATATCTTAAAATCTACGGATAATAGAATGATCATAATTTGTAAGCTCGTATATCACAACTTAATAAATATTCGAGCATGAATATTTATAAACTATGTAAACTACATTAAATCATTTTTTTTATTCGTGATTTATAAATACACCTAAGCAAAGCGATTAAAAAAATTTATAACATAATTAAATTATGATATAAATTAACATAAAAATCCGATACAAACAAAGAACACAGTTATTAATTTGAAACAAAAAAGAAATTTGTAGGAGTCACCACTATAATTAACAATTCTTCAATGGTTGCCTAACAGGTAGGTATGGCACCTTAATTAACTTAGTGATTATATATATATATATATATATATATATATATATATATATATATATATATACACACGTGTGTGTGTGTGTGTGCGTGTATGTGCATGTGTGTGTAGGTACTGATTTTTGAAACAACGCCTTCAAAACGTAATTAAATGATTTTCTTATAATGCCATTCTTGTTAAAGTTAGACGAGATTAAAAACTTCAAGGTCTTTTAGGATGAGATTGAGTTTGCGTGTTGTTTTTTTTTTCCGAAAAATAATGTCTGACTCTTTTTATAAACGCTCCATTTTAGTAGGACAACTTGTTTCACCGGTTGTCTTTAAGCTTGAATCTGTTGACATCCTTAGAAGCAGCAACTACTTTATTTTATCATCTATATTATAAGAGTATCAGTTTCTTTTGTTATCGGATTTTGAAATGTATGCGGAAATGTTGAATAAAAAGAAAAGATTATGTTATGTATTCTATAATTTGGCGTTCAGAAGGTCTAATTTGGATTTATGTGAATATTAAAGTTTTATAATGTTGAATAAGCAATAAAAGTATAATTTGGTATAGAAAATTACTAGCTTGATTTTGGAAACGTGTGATAAAATAATTAAATTTGAATTTTCGCGTAAATGTATTCAGGGTTACAAGCATTTGTGTTTGGATTTACGTATGAATACTACTGTTTTTACAAATTAGGAATTGGTGAAATAATTAGTTATGTTGTTTACGTGTAATTATGAAAATTGTATTACCGTTATAAATGTAAATTGTGCGTGTATAAGTAACATTATATAAGAATATAAAAATACTTAGGGTAATGATCAAAATGCGTATAAATTGCTTGTTATAAGACAGTTTTTAGAAATGGTATGCGTCACCTATATAACGCCCAACTAATAATTATAATCGCGTTTTATGTCGCAATTAATTGGAATTAAATTAGGTTGAGTACTGAAAGTTTAATGAAATGTAATAGTGGATATTTAACTGAAGTAATTTTTTTTTCAATTTATTACTTACTTTTATATAGGGTTGTTAGAAAGGACTAATGTTATTCAAACCAAAAAACGATGTCACTATGCCTTAAGCTTAGAATGAATTTTTTATTTAGGCAGAAATATGTACAACTAATGAGTTCTGTTTGCGCGCTTTCTTAAATACGCACTAATCCTATATACTTTTTAAACAATTTCCAGTTTGCTTTTGATTTTAAACGGTATTTAGGTGAAAATTAATATCAATTATTACCGGTAATAACTGATTTTTTAAAAGTTGCTACTATAGTAAGCTCCGAAGTTATGTGAATTATAATTATTAAATATACCTTCTTCAGAACTCTGTTATAAAACAGAATACAAAATAAACTACGTTATAAAGTTAGTTGCGGAGTTCCCCAAGGTAATTTACTTGGGCTACTACCATATCTACTTTATGCAACTAACATGAAAATTTTTCTGATAGCATGGCGCTACTTTCGCTAATATAAATGCCGGTGGTACTGATACTTAAATATTGTTTCCGTGATAAAAGTGATTTTAGTACGTACTGATGCTCAAATATTACTTTCGTCAAACATAAAGTCAATCAAGAAATTCTTGTTATTCCACGGTAATCTATTAACGCAATATAAATAGGTTAAACGATTTCTGTATAAAACTATATTATTCTTGAGAAATCGGTACGTAAGATTTCCTGCGAACTAAAGAATGAGCTTGTTTACACGAGCTTTAATGCTAAACCAGAACGATCCAGCGGGATCTCCCACTAAGGGGAAATCGAGGAGAGTTGGCGCGTGAGGTTAGATGACGCAGTGCTGATGCACCCGTAGTGTCAAGCATATAATCAATCCGGTAACACGGGAACGCATCGTTGGGAACGCTATCACATTGCAAGAAAACTTTGGCGGTCACAGGTGAAATATTTTTGAGTTTATTTTAGCAGTTAGTGCGAGAGAGTGTAGAGGTAAGTATAGTAGGATTTTGATCACGATTTGATTTGTTTATTACAATTTCGTAAGGTTTAAGTTTTTCTAACCTAAAGTCATCATGGAACAACTGACCGCTTAACTTAGCTTAACCTTCACCCCATTCCCTTGCGAGGTAGGCAAAACAATCCCTGCCTCTTATTTATTTTTCATTTGTAATCTTTCTCCATGCTTTCCTATCTCCGCATACCTCCCTAGCTTCCGCAAGATTCACACATAGTCTCTAACATGCCCTTTTATTTTTAAAATTCCTTATTTCTCTTGCTTTATCATACATTCTAAAACGTTCAGCCCAGTTTTACGTGGCCTACCAGGCCCGCCCTTTCCTCTAACCTCGCCCACATATATCTTTTTCGTTAATCTTGCGTTGTTCATTCTCTCAATATGACTACATCAACGTAATGTACTACTTTCATATCTATCCATCGTCGTCTTTTCTTCACCACACTCCGTCATTATGCATTCATTTTTTATCTCGTCACATGTGCAACGGCATTTATTTTTCTTTCGTGCTTTTTTTGACATACCCATGTCTCACTTCCATACAGTACTGACGGGATGAACACGCCATTATAGATTGCTCGTTTCGCAGCCAGGCTCATGCTTTCATTTCTGATTATCGTCCACATACTTCCAATCACTTTCCTTCCAGCATTGACCCTTCGCCCAATCTCACTCTCCATTGTACCATCTGCAGTAAACATTCTACCGAGATATACCAGCTCGTTCACTTGCTCCACAATTTCATCTTGCGGAGTAAATACTCTACTCACGCTTCCACCTTCCCGATTGTACACCACAATCTTAGTTTTGTTCACGTTTACCGTTAGGTCTATGCTCTCACAGACTGTATCAAACTTCCTCAGAGCGGTTTGCACCTCATCCCCACTGTCACTTAATAAGACTGTCATCTGCATACACCAGAAATCGTACACTTACGTCACCAACAATTACATCACTTGTATCGGTACATGCTTGTCTAACACATTTATCCATGTATACATTTAACAACCATGGTGACATCACACAACCTTGTCGCACTCCTTGCTCAATATTAAAGTATTCACTCACACCTCCTCTCACCGTAACAGATGGCCGACTACCGTTGCATACTGCCCTTATTCCATTTATTAGACCTTTATTTACTCCATATCCATTTAATATTTCCCACAGCTGCTCCCTATTCACTCTGTCGTATGTTAGTTTCTGTAGTTTCTCGTACTCTATCAACCAGTATTCTTCCAAATACTTTACCAGGCACGCTGAGCAAACTTATTCCTCTGTAGTTCTTATAATCACTCTTGTTCCCCTTACCCTTATACAGTGGTACAATGATTCCGCACATAAGGAATACATTGAATAATTCACACATTCTTCGTATAAGCTTTGCCTCTACATACTTTAGCATTTCAACAGTGCTCCCTTGCCGTGTTTCAGCCTCCCTGCCGTTTTCTCTACCTCATTCATCCCAATATCCTTGTCAGTTTCATTCATCATTCCTTCTATATTCTCCTTATTTAACCCATCAGTCTTACTTTCCTCACTACTGTACAGCTTTCCGAAATGTTCTTGCCAGCATTTCTTTCACAATCGTCCCATACTATTTCGTTGCTAATATTCATCATTCTTGCAGCGTCCTGTTTTGGGCCACGTTTCGTATTTTTGGCCCTTTTCCAGAAGAGTTTTTTGTTTCCCTCAAAATCATTCTGCATTTTCTCTCCTTCCGCAGCCATCACTTCCTCTTTACTTATTCTCACTGCCTCCTTCGCTTCTTTGTTTCTTAATATGTAAACCTCATACAATCGCATTTGTTGCAGCAATCATTGCCATTTACGCATCTTTTTTCTTACATACTGCCTTTTTTACCGACTCACTCCACCAAGCAAATTTTTTGGATACCTACAGTCGCTCTTCCACATATTCGCACGGCACAACTAACAACAGAGTGTTTCAAGCTTATTCATGCACTTTCAACGTCAGTGTTTTTTATTTGTTCGTTCCACACTGTTTCATTCACATTCAACTCTTTACTCACAGCATCTGCGTATTTCATTCTCGCACCATTATCCACTAGTTTGTCAACCCTAATTCTGGACGTTCGCACTACGTTTGCTTTCCTTCTTCAGACCCACTTTTGCCCTACACACACTCTCGATACAACCAAAAAGTTGTCCGATCCACACTGCGATCCGCGCATTACCTTTGTTCTTTTCACGAGGTTTCTAAGCCGTTCATCATACACTATCAAGTTTATCGTACTTTTAGATTCACCTCTTTACCATGTATATATATATATATACATATATATACATACATATATATATATATACATGCATATTTTTATGTTTAAACCACGTACAGGATACAAACAAGTTTCTCCCCACACAAATGTTCAGCAGGTGTTCACCATTCTCATTGACTCTTTGGTCTCCGAACTTTCCTAGAACGCGTCCACTATGCTCGTTCTGTACACCCACCCATCCGTTCATGTCCCCCACTATCATCACTCTTTCGTTTGGCGTACATACGTTCAACACGTTCTCTACTTCATTCCGCGCTCCTGGTCTCTTTCTCCACTCACTGGTGCATAGCATGCAATAAGAAATATTCTTCGAAGCTCCACTTTCATTCTAACCCATATTACCCGGGAGATACCAATTCGTATTGTTTAACACATCTTTTCGCTCTTTCACTTATGACCACCCCAACTCCTTTTGCGCACTTCAGTCTCAACTCCTTTGCTTTGCGCTTTGTCTACGATACACACAGAATATCAAGGTGTCTTTCGTACATTACATTCGCAATTTCAAATTCTTTACCATGCATACCTCTAACATTCCACGTACCGGCACGCCATTCATTCCTTGCACAGTCGTCAGCAACGGGGCCTGTCTGTTTCGACCATGACCGCCCCTTGTAGCCATGGCGATCCGAGGCAATTGTATTGTTCTCTTGGGTACTATCATAGCGAGCAGACCGGTTACCGGCCAAATCATGCCCCGGACGGTGTAGTATTCCCTACTAACGGTATCGTCCTACTACCGGACAATTATTTGTCTACTGTCACGACATGTAAGGAAGTAGAAGTAGAAATATGGACAGAGTCAAGAACGATATAAATAATAGATCGTATACTTACTGTATGAATCTTAAAATGTGTATGTACATTTTTCTCTTACATACCCTTGAATCACACCACGTTTCAACCAATCCTGGCTCCGCGCCAATCACCGGACTGGCTGTTATTTACTAGCGACCAAATGATTCCACTCTTTTTTTTCTTTTTTTTGTGCGTGTTTTGAATGTTGCATATGTCATCTTTCCTTATACAGTAAGGTGTGTTGGCGCATTATACAGTAAGGTGTGTTGGTGCACCATCAAATCAGGAGAGTACGCATCATTAAAAACTACCTACTAGAAAATTTAAATTGTACTTATGTCAATAATCAATAATTAATCTAACTGCAACTTTTCTATTCACATTATTACTGAATTAATGAAACTCACCTTTCTCACAGACATGTCAACACAATACACAAGGAAAGAAAACGTTTCTAGAGGCACATGGACGCAACAACAGTTAGCTACTGCAATTAATGCCATAGAGAGGAATGAAATGGTAGTGCATCAAGTAGGCCGTGAATTCAATATTCCAGAAGCCACTTTATGCAGTCGTCGAAGAAAACGGGATATACAGACCAAGATATTAGGGCCCTCGCCCACCCTAGGAGAGCACAACGAAGCTAAAATTGTAGCTCATATTAAAACGCTAAAAAAACACGAATTTGCGCCATCAAGAACATTTGTAGGTTCTATGGCATTTGGTCTAGCGGAACTACCTCACAAGTTCAACAAAGATTCTCGTAAGGCCGGATATCCGTGGCTTGATTCTTTTCTAAGAAGAAATAAAGAACTTACAATACGCAAAACTGAAGGTATGTCGGCATCTCGTGCAATGGCAATAACAAAAGAGAACGTTGCCTCTTACTTTAATCTTCTTGAACGTATATTCGTCGAAAATAATTTACTGAATGAGCCTGGGGGGATATTTAACATAGACGAGACAGGTTTGCAATTAAATACTCGGCCAGGACATGTTATAGCTGCCAAGGGATCAAAAAATATAGCATCAATCTCATCTGCCGAAAAGGGGGAAACTATTTCAGTTATTGTATGTTGAAACTACTATATTCAACCGACCTGTATTTTTAAAGGCAAGAACAAAAAGGCTGAATTCAAAGTTGGAATGTCGCCAGGTTCTCTAGTGCCCATGTCAGAAAAATCTGCATATGTGAACAATGACATTTATTTTAAATGGCTTAAAGAACAATTACAACCTCGGAAACCCCAAGGAAAAGTGGACACTCTTCTCATTGCAGTAATGTGCAAATGTTGGAATATGCAGCTGAAAATGAAATAATCTTATTTTGTTTCCAAGTCACAGTACCCAATTTTTACAGCCTTTGGAGAGAAGATTGTTTAAGTCCTTCAAAGCATTTTATTATGATACTTGCAATTTGTTTCTGCGAGAAAATCCTGGGAGACGTATTACCAGGCTCCAATTTGGAAAACTACTTGCTTCTGCATGGGAAAAATCTGCTACCATAAAAAAATGCAGTATCGTGGTTTAAAGCATCTGGTGTAGTAACCTTTGATCCCAACATTATTCCTGACTACGCCTACCTTACAGAAGAAGCTCTACGGGATAATCAAAGTAATAATAAGGAAAACGTGGGAAGAAGAGATAATTCTCCAGAGCCAACGCCAGGTTGTTCTCATTTGCCTGATCAGACACCATTACCCCTGGAAAAATGCTGGATCAAATATCTGCACTGCCCGTAGCACGCGGAGTACAGACTGTAAGAAAACGGAGCAAACAACTTGCTTCTGTCCTAACGACTTCTGAAAATATTGCAGATAAGAAGAAAAACCCAGAAAAAAGGCAAGTTTGGCAACTTCGAAATCAACAAATGGGATTAAGAAAATTATCAAAAAAAAAGGCCCGCTATTCCGATTTCGATTCTAACGAGGAAAATAATATTGCCGTTCCTTATGACGGCTCAACTAGTTCTGAAGACGAATCAGACATTTCTGTTGGATGTAAAGAAGATTATAACAAGACAAAAAGAAAGGAAGACTGGATCCAGTGCATAAAATACCAGCGTTGGATGCACGAAGACTGTACCAAGTATCTGAAGAAACCTAATACAGGGTAAACAGTAACGGAAATCGGACACATTACCTCCCGAATGCTAAGCAAATCGTGTTAACACAACTCACTAGCTCTGTACAATATTACCCGTTCAATATGTCACGTGTGGTTAAAAGGTACCGTAGATTCTTTTGTTTTCTCAAACTTTAGGATATTTCATAGTACCCAGTCTCGTGAATGGAGTATAGATTATTAAAATTTGGATAAACTCGAGTATTAATTTTGGAAGCACAAAGTTTTACTTTGTTTAACGATGTATAGATTTTTCGGTTTGTTTGTTGTTAATAGAATAAAGTTTTGAATCATGATTAGGTTCCACGCGTTTAAATTGTATATTGGTAGAAGGACTTTTAAGGGGTAATATTTTCTAGCGGGTAATGGATAATCCCATTTTAAGGACACGTTAATTATGGTATAGTTGAGTTAAAGTTAGTTCATTGCAAATTGCTACTTTGTAATTAAAATTACTTCAGGAAACGTAGCTTGCAGATTTGAAATAGTGGTGACGGTATGTCGGTCTCCTTGATAAATTAAACTTTAAAATAAACTTTAAGATCGTGGTTTTTAAAATCCGTTGGATTAAAGTCGATTTTCAAAGTTTTAGATGATGAAAACAGATTGTATTAGATTGATATTCTATTCAATTCGGTTTCCGAAACTATCCTCGTTTCTAACGAGCTTACGATTTAAAGAAATGTTTTTTTTATGATTGGTGATTGTTGTGAAATGTTGTGATCGCGAAATCTATTAAATTCGTAAAGGAGCCGAAGTGAAGGTGTAGAAAAAGCAAGTTGGGGCGCTTAGCACGCGATGTGACTAGAGTGCGGAGTGAACTTACTTACGTTGTACCAGGGTTAATTGAAGTTTTCGTAGGGCGAGTCTTCCCGTTTGTCCTTTTGGGGATGTTGAAAAATTTTTAGCCACCCCGGTAAAAATGTTGTGTTGTGTATCATTTATCAGAACAGACCACGAGAACTAGTCAAATTAACGTTTTCAACAATATTATTCCGTAAGGTGTTTATTAAAAAAATTAAAGTGCCTACAATATATGGTTTTGGGGATTCGAGTCTTGCAAGAGTCATCCCGGTGTAGATAATATATATTTCGTAAGAAAGATATATTTAATGTGTCTTTAACATCTGTATCAATTCTCTGACTGTTTATTTTAATTTACATCATTATCATAACATACGAATAGTGTTAATGATTTGAGAGTATTATTTCATTTCCGTGTAATATTATTGTAACCTAATTCCTTTGTTACTGAGTTATTGTTATTTATATAGTGCCGAATTTAAAAGATTAGACATCTTGTTTACATCCAAGTTACCGAGTAGTTCATTTGTTTTATGGGAATTTTCATTCACGCAACTTTACACCAACAACGTTCTATTTTAACTTCCAACCTACATAATAAGTATAGGAGGTTATGCAGTCGACTTTTTTTTCACTATCGCTAAATCGACTTATTAGTTCATTCTACAATCTTTCTCCAAGTTTCGCCAACCATCTCATTTAGGTATTACGACCCCTATATTGACTTTATTCAATTATAGGGCCTTGTAAATATTTGATCGTGTTTTGTTTTGTTGTAAAAAATATTCATTTTAAATTGAATAGTTAATTACTGTGTTGATCAGTTATTTTTTTGTTGATTAAGCCAGTAACTTTACGTTGAGGTTTACCAAAATGTATAATGAATTTTGAATTTAGTTGTCGCAATTTTGCGGATTTTAAATGAAGCTTAAAACTTTATTTAAGTGTAGGTGGGCATTATGTAGATATTGTTGAAGTAGAATTTCAGGTAGAGGTGAACGTTTTCTTTTTAAGTGAACATTGTGGTTTCCTGATAGCCCCTTATTTTAAGATCTAGTTCATGACGTTTTGTCAGCTATAAATTTATTTACCAGATGACGCCTTTGTGACATCATAATTTATGACTTGTCTGTATTGTGTTTTACGTATTACGAGCTATCCTAATTGCAAAATTACTAACACGTCCACCTCCTTTTTCCACTGAGCTACCGTCCCATTCCTTATTTGTTACTGCCGATCTACTGTCATTGTCGCCCGTAACGGATATAGTGATGCATTTTCGTCTCCTTACAAAGATAGCCTGTTTAAAATGTATGACCTACATGACTCGCATTTAATTAGGGGATGTTTTATAATCTTTCGTTTTGTGTAATTTAATATCTGCTAAACGTTTTCCTTATAAGACTAAGTCGGACTAATTCAACCCTTACTATGAATAGAACACACGTGACCATCTACAATTCTGCGTTGAAGTTTAATATTGTCTATGTAAATAAATCTCTCGTGTGTATTTAAAATTTTGACAATATTGAAAGGATACTCTAACGCTTCCGAATGTAGAATTTTTTACATAATTGTAATGAAGTAATGACGTCTATACCTGTACAGGGTGTTCTAAAGTAAACCGAAATATCTATGAAGGTGACATACCTAGCAAAATTTAATTTTCCTTTTGTATGTATTCAGAGTATTTTGGGGGTTTCACAAGGAATAATTAATTTTTTTGTTTATTAATCTACGTGTACTTGTTGATTAGGAGCGAATAAATTGTAATAATAGTTTCAATGGTTTCTTTTTCATGTTTGTATTAAAAGGTTTTTATGTTGTAATATAAGGGTGCTGTTAAGGTATTTATAGCAAATAGAAGCAATAAAAAAAATACAGCGCACTTTATCGACAACAAAAGTGTTGTTATCATTAGTAGAATATTATCTAACAAAATTTTTACTAGTAAAATTGTAATACTCAATTTTGAAGCTTCTGTAGACTTAAGTAAAATCCCGGCACCTAAGACATGTTTGATACAATTGGAAGTTGCGGGGCGTACGGGGCAGCCACGTGAGACATGTTTTCTACTGTAGGTGTAATGTTTACGAGTGTGCAGATTTTCGTAACTTATTTTTTCTACTTTGCACGTCAGCCTTCTCTCACATGATTCATCGACAATTTTTACATTCAAAGTTTTCCTCAGCTATGACCCAACAAGGTTAAAACACCCTAGTTATTAATAGAAAGTGCTAAAAGTTCTTGCAGTACCAAAATATCCGACGTAACAAACATGTCTTCAAATAAACCCCATCAGCTAGCGTCGAATTGCAGCACACTCTAATAGTAACATTAGACGGGAGAATCTTTTAATGTTAATCCTCATGGTCTAATTAAAAAATTAAAATATTGACACCGGCCTTAAAACGTTTGCTATTAATGTAATATCTGTCAATAAGCACAAGGGCAACGCTAGGCAGAAAGACGCTTAAATGGGTGCTATTTCAAAATTGCTAAAGTATAAAAACTACAATAAAAAATTATTAACTTAATAATAATCAGCGTAAAAGTTCAATTTTGCAGTTAAACTATAAGCTTGAACCACTGGTTATTTCCTCGAATTTCCCTAGACGAAACCCGCGCCATAATCTTATCTTTGTTACAGAATTTGTCCTTTTCTGCCAGCTCTATAACTAAATTTAAAAGAAACATACTTCTACTTACCCTAACAGACCTGGACTATCCTTGGGTTCCTCAAATTTTCACTAGCCCTGTGTCCGCTCATCATTTCGTTCCATTTATTAAAAATATTAAAAACCCAGATCAACACTTCATACTAATATTTGTATAAAAAACAGTTTAGGCAACATAAAGAGATATGCCGTTTCAAATCACGGTTTGTACTTCCAATTAACAACTTTCAATCTATATTAATAAGAGACTTTGTCCTCACTCACCCACTGACTGGCTGACTGACCCATCAATAAATGCCCGGGTCAGACCGTTGGGACTAGGAACTTCAGCTTTGGGTAACATGCAACCCTTACGACGCAGACGCATACTGAGGGAGGATTTGTGAAACTCAACCCCTTAGAAGTAGAAATTTAGGGTAGAAGATATAGACCTTTTCGTAAACCCCAGCAGTTGGAAATCTAAAAATCACGGAATCAACTCATTAATAATCAAACGGGCCCAAGTTTCACCGTTCTTTGAAATTTTATCTCTAGGGGGCGCAATCGAGTTCCAAATGGGGATGAATTGTATAAACAAAGTCAATATATCTGAAAAGCCGTTAAACCCAGAAACACAAAAACACGTGTTTTGACACTTCCCCGAAGTCATCCTCTAACGGGTAGAAACGAGAGGAATGAACAAGGAAGCAAACTAAGTTTTATGCACCAAGTATGCCGTGTGGAAAACAGTTGGGTTTCTTGAGACTTATAGCAAAGCGTTTGAAAACCACCAAATGTAATCCCGTACCTGACCAGTTCAAAATAAATTAATAAATAAATAATTACACTTGCACTTGACGTAATATCCCACAAATTATTATTACCTGGAGTAAGGGAATTTTATATTCACCGATTACTTTGTACATACACTATCACAAAACCTTATTCGCCCGTCATTTAATTTTCATATCAGGTCAGTATGGTAGGGCAAATATAAAAGCCAACGTATTAATTTATAATCTTGACTGATAATTTGATCTCCCTTGGGAAAGGGGGCGAAGATGTAGATATGGTTAACGAATGTGTATCCGTATCTTGTAAAATAGACAACGTAAGGTATCGGATTAGCGCTTATAGGGTATCCCTTGAAAAGCGACACCATTCAAGCTCACTGACTAATTGGCGAAGTACTTTGAGAACGACAACATTGAAAAATTTACGGAAATCCAATGTACCTTCCATGATATGTTCACATCGCACGAAAAAGTCTAATTAAACCCTTTTGCGCCAACGGAAATCAAAATTTCCTTCTTCAGATTTAGTGCAGTTTATGGATAATAATCAATTATACATGCTGTAAATTCCCTTTGAAACAAACTATCGTTGACGGTTTCCACCATTTATTTTTCAATTTAGATTTCTTTATGTTTATGTATTTTAGTTTGATGGTTCTTGTGATTCAATTTTAATAAATGTGAATAGACCATTCTGAGGTTTACTTTAAAAATGTTTTCATCACGTCATTGTGTACATATTTTAAAAAAGGCGCCGTGACAAAGTACTAAATGTAAGTGCGCCGCGAGCTGATGAAGCTATCTCCAATTTCTTAATGAGTTCATCATCTGCCTTTAAAGAGATTATCTAAATTGCAAGATTTTTATCAATTATTACAACAATAAGTGAAAGAAATTGAATGTTATCTAATCGAAATTGTTAAAAGTTTGATCAACATTAGTATTAATAATAATTAATAATAAGAGAGGAAATAATGAGTTTAATAATAAATGCAAAAAAAAAACATATGATTGATTTGTCTGGGCATTGACAAAGGAGTATTTTCAAAGTTTATGGGACTACTTTTCTCCAAAAATACAGTAAAATAATGAACGCATACTTAAAGTTTGTCAGATGGTTTCTTGCTCCAGTAACTGACAAAATTGCAACCTAGTTAGTCCCAGAACACAAAATCAGTACTGATCTTTGTCCACCTTAACAGATGTTCGGATAACCCCCAAAATTCTTGGGATTTGTGACCGATGAACTAATTCTAGAAGTGTTAAACGATAGACAGTGTGTAAGTCGGGGTTTGAGCAGCCAGCACCAATGTGGAGTGTAGGATGCCCCACCAGATACTTAGAATATTTATTCACATAGAGGTATAGTGAACAAACATCCAAATACCTGATTTGCACATCTTGTTCTGCCTTATAATACAGCTTAATCGCATTGGTACGACCTGCGAAGAAACTATTGCTGGAATTCACAGGTGATTGATTCAGCATGTTTCTTTGAGCTAACAAAGGCTCTTGCGGCAGGATTTTGTTTTAAAAACGATCTGAATTCACATTCCCAAATTTCTATTAAACCATAGTTAAAAGAACGTATCCTGCATGATGTTGCCACCGTATTCTCACGACGCAAAAACGCTGTGCCTTGCTTACGTTTACTATTTCCAGCTTGTTCGGGGTAACACCTTTCACAACCGTAGAAATACTAACCGTGAAACTGATATACAGTGTTTGTGTCGTGAGAAAAACCATCAACCAGAATACCTCCCTTAACCGTACTTCACGCGAGTTAAATAGCGACTGATTGTTACCCAATGTGTATCCACCGTTTGGGATGAGTCCAATAGTATTCTCGCGAATAAAGTTTCGGCGGAAAACAAGACTGCATGCACCAGCGATAGTGCAGCATTCTCTAAAGGGATCGACAAATCTCTTCCAAAACTATCGACATGCTTTTCTAAGGACACCCACGTCTTGCACGCACTAACGCACAATTTCGTTTTTGAAATTAAAGCGAGTGCCCTTAGCAATTTCGTCATTGTACCACCTTATAAAGTCTGTTCGAGAGTCAGATGACATTTCACCGACACCTTAAAAGTGTATGGCTGGTAAAACGCCATCATAATTTTGGTTTTGCACCTTACTAAAGAGGTGGGGGAAGTGACCTTTCGAACCAGGGAAATTAAAGGTTTTAGGCCATGTGTACCCATGGGTAGGAAGCTGTCTATGTATTTTATGTTATTATCGCAGGTGAGGGACGTGATTTTAGTACCGTTAGATATGATTTTGGGATTCCAAGCAGAGAGGTTCTTTAAGATAAATTGGCAGTCATAGGATTTAGAGTTGTGGGTTAAGGCTATAATGGATACTCATTTCTTACAGAGGGATGAAATGTAGGTAAGGAGTTTGGATACAGGTGAATCAGTAATGGATGAATGTGTTAGTTTTGTTAGTAGATGTATCTTGGCGGCACTCGAAATCATAAAAGACAAAAATAAAGCCTTTTGCAAGTTTTTTCGAGTCCACCGTGCCCGACAACAAAAATAACGAATGGTTTTTGCGGAATTACAGGTAGGACAATATGCAAAACCACATTTATGGGGCTTCTTGTCCTTCCATACACTCATTAAAGAAGTTCGACAACGTTGGAGTTTGCTACAAAGACCAATAAGTTTATAGTGCTGGAGACAATGGTTTCCGCGAATATCCCTGTTGCACTTATCACAAACGATAGAGATAGCAGATTGGTAAGGGAAACTATTATGACAACAGAAAGAAATGTAAGGACAATTCTTATGACGTTTTGTTGTTATCGGTTCTAAACCAACAGAATTCGCAAAAATGCTTTGTTGAAAAAGCACCGGTTAAGTTAGTGATTACATTATAATGCTCTTCTTCAACAATTAAATTTAAAGTTTTGATTTCTTGGCTCCTCGGAACAAACAGTTTTGCCCAACCTGTAATTATGCACAACTATGGTGTAATTAATAAGGTAATTATGAGATTTGTGTATGTGTTCAACACTACCGCCATTATTTAAATCTACATTAGCGGCAGCACATAACTCCGGCGTCCTCTGATCCAAGATAGTGTATCTTTTTTTAAGGGGTAATAATTGAGGATCTTACTCGGCTATGACCATGGTCACCCCTAATGCGGTATATTGTTGATAGTTACAATACCTTTTTTACGTCTGCAAAACTCTGCAAGACCTTTCTAGAGTTGTCTTCATCACAGTGGAGTTCAGTTGATCTGCATGGCAAAATGATATCCTAAGGGTTTATCGGAAAAATTGCCGTTAGTCAACACCATACCAACCCGGTCCGATGGATTATATCCTGCACACACTTTTGCTAGCATTCATCTAACGAGTCCTGCAACAAAAATGCGATTTTAATAAATACATCTTAGTTTAAAAGAAATCAACTAATAAAATTAAGAAAACACAATTCACTGGTGTTTACCTTAAGCCATGTAATTGGCGTTTGATTAGAATCGGCATCTTTAAATTTAAACAAATACGTCCGTAAATACCGCTCTAAAATATTTATTATCCTCAATGGGCGTTGAGGTACTTCCAACACCCCACGACCACCACCATATAAGGGTTCTAACACGTTTATTATTTCCCCGACGGTACTCTGACATGAAAAATACAAATCAAGATGCGAAAATATAAGTATAGACGTGTGTATTGTTTGTATTTACAGCGACGTCCACGGCCGCACTTGTAGACTGCAGAGTAACAGTATGAGCATCACAAATAGCATTAACGTGTGAAGATGTTGATTGGTTCTAAAACAATATCTCGATTAATAACTTTAAATTACGATAATATTTAAAATATGATGGATTGTGCAGCAAGCTATACCGTTTTGTATGTATAAAAGTGTTCTGCTTACTTCGCCACGTCCAGTGTTTTTAAACGATAATGCGTCACCACTGCAACCACCATCACTAACACGGCCTTCCACTTCAATGAGCATCTATAATGATAAAGGAATACTAACAACAAATTTTAAGAAAACTGAAAGATTACCTACAAGGGCCATTAACTCACTGAATTTTTTTCACGCCCTACCTCGGGTATGGTTTCACCACCAACTACGCGATTAACGATATCATAGTACATTTCTACAATTCATCTTCAAGCATCAATCCATAACCGAAAATATTTAAAAGCATAATGATGGGTAAGCTCGACATTGTAACACAGTTTAACACGTAACGTATGGAGTGTAAATAAAGGTAAGAAGATGTTTTATAGGCGCAATCTAATTACAGGAATTTTTTATCACACGAAGAATATAAACATCATAATTGTATTTTCAAAAGGTCGGCTAACCTTTTACGTAATTATCTAATTAGGGGTTTTTCCAAAACACATTAGAGGGTTTTGAATAGCAAAAGGATGTTATTGTTGGTTACATAATTGGGAAATCCCACTCAATCAAATTACAGGATCTTTTATCACACAAAGAGTGTAAACATATTTTGAAGGTCGTTTTACCTTTCACATAATTACCTAATTAGGAGTTTTCCTCTTAACACATTAGAGATAATTGAGTCTTGAATAGTGAAAGGGTGTTATTGTTGGTTACATAATTAGAAAATCCAGCGAAAATAATTTTAATAATCATCTTAAAAAACGCTCTTCAAGTAATAAATACAAATGTGACCAATGTAACTATGCAACACATCGCGAATATAATTTCAATGATCACGGTCTATCCTCTCTCCCAGTTTTAGTTTCTAGTATCTTGCTTTAAAAACCTCGTTCAGCAGCCACGTGACCATCCTTGATTCCATATCCATTCATTTTGCTTATTTATATCTGAACCCAATGACTTTAATTTTAGATATATTTTAACCTAGCACGTATAATACACGATACCAGTCAAACTATTTTGTCATTGTATAGGCATTTTTACTGATTTAACAGCAAGGGTATTTTATCACTGCATTCAAAGCTCGATAATAGTGTGTGTGGGTGTGCGTGTGCGTATTGCGTGTGCATGTGCGTGTACGTGTGCGTGTGCGTATGTGTGTGTGTGTGTGTGTGTGTGCGCGTCCGTGCGTGCGTGCCTGTGTGCGTGCGTACGTGCTGTGTGCGTGCGTGTGTGCGTGCGTGTCTGTGTGTGTGTGTGTGTGTGTGTGTGTGTGTGTGTGTGTGTGTGTGTGTGTGTAATCTTAACGTATCATTAGAAACGCATTGCTTTGTATAAATTCTTTTCTGCCAAATTACAATGTTCAGTAGATTAATACGCATGTTGAAATAAAAATTCAAGTGATTTATTATTATTGAATCAACCATTCATCAGCACCATTTCATTTCGGTCTAAGCCTGTTGTAAACTTCCACTCGATCAATATACAGTTACCTTAAATCACACATCTACAGTGTTATGTAATTGGTATGATGGTTGTGTAATGACGAAGTTGGGTAGAATAAAACCCTTCTTTGTTCATAAATGAATTTGCCGTATTATGAACCCATTGCAAAGCAACACCTGAAGATGTTCGTGAAGTAGCAAAAGAAGATAAAGAAGAAACGTCTGAGACTGGGGTCAAAGGTAATGGTACTACAGACACCGAGATACTACATGAAAAGAAGAGGTGATTGAAGATCTAGCAGATAAGAAGGTTGATGATGGTGGTGCTGGTGCTGATACATGATGTTTTTCTGTAATCTTAAAATAGTATTACTTATAATAAAATTACTGAAAACCTCTTTATCTTTTTATTACTGGTGATAACCAAGGTGTCTTGATTGAAGTCGATTCAGATAAGGGGATGTTTGAAATTGATCCCCAACCACAAGAATGTGTTTCGACTTGTATGTGCTTCTAATCAATTACCGCGGCACGTACCAAGACCGTAAGCAATTATTGTGAACACGGATCCAGCAAATAAAGCAGGTCAACACTGTACAGCTATCTACTTTGACTTTATGTATTTGATTGAGATTGATTTGGTTGAACTTGGTTTGATTGAGTTTGATTTGCTCGATTGATTTGATTGGTTGATTTGATTAATTTATTTGATTGATTGATTAGATCGATTAAATGAATTGATTGAGTTTATGTGATTAATTGATTTGATTGATCTGGGCGAAGTCATGGACCAATCATAAACCGTCACAGAAACTGTCACGGAATGGGGGTACAAAGTGGCGAGGAGAAAGTGGGCCCCTTCTGCTGAGGCAAAAAGTGTTCGAACGTAGAAAAATAACTTTTACTTAACCAAAGCGACACAAACTAAATTTAATTTAATTTCTATGTCGTCTTACTAATTTACTAATAGCGTCTATAAAATTAATAATGCAATACCATTTTATATTATACGAACATCCATGGATATTAAAACTTTCACGACTTACATTCATAATAAAAATATGTAACAACCCCTTTTGAGTTGTATTAAAATATACCGTAATTTATGTCTTAGTTCATTTAATTGTAGATATAAGAAAAAATTGTATTTGTTAATGATTTGTAAGTATGAGGTAGGCAACTTAATTTGCATTTTGGTGTAACTTAAGTGCATATCTTCTTAAAGGTTTATACTCGCACTTCTTTAAATTACTTTTTCTGCTCAATATTTTCGCGCAATGCGACATCGTTGACTTAATTCTTTGCGCAAATTTTTCGCGCACGGCTACATCGTCTCATATTCGAGGCATCCATTTTTGTTCACTTCTTGTGGTACGCTGTAGATGCAGGAAGGTATATTTTTTGGGTTTCCACCTAAATTTATTGAAAAGTGCCATTGATTTGATGGTAAGATATATTTTAACGCATTATACTAAAAATTAAAACATTTGCTCTTTTCAGGCACTTTCTTTTCTTTACTTTGATTTATACTTTTATTACAATTACTTTTCTACTTTAATTACATTTTAAGTACGCATTTAATTTTACTTTTACGTACGCTTTCATTTTAATGCAATAAATATTGGATTCAAAATTTCAAGAAGAAATTTACAAGAAGTAAAATTCCATTTATGGGTGTGGTATACAACGTAAAGTATTATTTCGAGATATTGTGCAATATTGGTGCAAAGATGACATCACCTTGGTTGATATTTCCGTAATCGTTTAGATACCAGAGGTTATTAAATAGTTTGTGTACAAAATTTTACAAAAAGGTATTTATAACCATTAGTTAGTAATTTAAGGCTATAACTAGTTTTTAAGATATATTTTATATATCTCTAATTTTACATGTTAATAAACATAATCTGTATACTTTTTTATTTTTTACATTTTGATAAAATTTTTATTGTTAACCTCGGTTTAGTTATTCCGAGCATTATTAAAAAATAACTTGGCGTCCGAGATCATTTTTATTAGTGTTACATTGCAATTTTTTTATATTGATGTTCAGTGGAAGTAATCTAGCAGAAATTGTGGTAATTAAGCAAATCAAAAGATTGAACCACCCTACGTTAATCTACAGACTGAAACAAAGGCATTATTTGTGGTGAATGGTTTGTATCTCGAGTTAGTTTAACGATTTGTTTTGGAGAACATTTTTTACACATATTTATTTCTTTATTATATTATTAAAACACTTTTATGCTTTTTATATTTTATACTATTACCATTCAACCACTTAATTACAAATACTTACGTTTTTTAGATAAAAAATCGTGTATTTAAAGGAAAACTTTACAAACTTGAAACGTTTCAATAACAATTCAAGCTATCCGCCTCTGAAATAATAATACTATTTAAAAGCCTACTATTGAATGGTATATTATTGTAAGTAACAATTAACAACTGAATTTTTAATAAATTAATTATTATTAAATCCCCTTAAAGATGACATTCCAGAACACTCAATACGGACGAAAACTAACAGTGAAAATGGTACAATAAAAAACAAAAAACACATTTACCAAGATCTAATCACATTACAATATCGGTGCAAAATTGAGAAAAACTTTATATGAAAGTTGTAAAAACTAAACTAACTAAACTATTGCAATTGTATTATGTAACACATTGAAAACAAGGATGTTTACATTTAATTTTAATGTTAACTATGTATGTTAAATCTAAAGGGCTGTTAACAAATTTAATTGCCAAAAAATCTGACTCTAAAACAAATGTTTGCCTAATAGTGTTAGAAAAAAGATTTTATTTTGATAAGTTGGCTAATGGGATTCTATAGGACTTTTTTATTACTGATATAGGACAAACAAACAAGTTTTAGTGTTTAGTGTTTGATTTTCCACCATGAAAATTCCCACAGTTTATATCAATTCAATATATTACCTTCTATCAACATTAAAATAAAATGTTTTTTAATTGATATAGATTTTTCTATATTATTTGGTGAGCCAGAATTTACGTCTAAAACAGTGAAGGTTTAAATGGCTTATAGAAGAATTATATTTTTATGAAAGGGCAAACACCTAAAGTATTTTTCTTAAAATAATTGTGACAATTTTAGAACAGAAAATCATGGGAATGTTTAAAAATCCTTAATGAATGGTTTGCGTGAAGACTTCTACATAAACTCATTATGTCACATTTATAAATTTGTCTTTACAAGTTCACAATGTTTTTTTTCTTTTGTTATGTTCACTTTACTGTAGTTGAAAAAAACGTAAGTATCCTACTTGTGTACGCTTCAAGACTTTTGTGATATAATAAAGTATTTTTTATGCTTTAAATAGTAAAATAATTTCAAGAGCACTTAAGATATTAAACACAACACATGTTAATTTTTTTCTCATGTATATTTAATAATGTATATATACACACACTTTGGCTACGTTAATTAATAAATTAATAACTACATTTTCTACATTCGAAAACAGAATTAAATCCGCAACCACCGTGACGTTTCAGTGCAGTATTTATTATGTCTATTATTTTTTTACTTATTTATGTATTTCAGTTACGTTTTATACTCTGATTAACAAAACTTCCCAACGTACGAATTAATATTATTTAAAGAATTTCATACATAAGATACAATGTACAGAATCCAAATATCTTCATTTTAAATCTTGGATGTTGATTTTGGTCCTATTTCTCAAGTGCTGATATTCCATGATTGCAATAAAAGTACCTATACGTGACGTATACGGTAAGGGCCAATAACCAGGTCGTGTCTCAAGACTAGCAACTACCACGGTCCTTTCCTCAAAATATTTACATGATTAGTATGTATGCTATTGTGATTCATAAACGGCGCATCCATATTTTGTCTTATCTCTTTATATAAAACGCAACAAAATTAACAAGACGCAGGCCGGTTCACACTAATTCTACATGCTTCTGGTTGACACGGTGGAGCTTGTCGGCTAACTGCACTTGGGTAGGTATAATTGTGCTCGAACTATTCTCGGCCACAATATTTCAGTGCATCAGGAATCTTCAGCATTCAGGTATACTGCGTTCCATCTTATTTTGCATTAGAGCAGGATGTGGAAGTCTAAGGAGGGTGTGGTAGCACTGTCAAAAGATCAAAAAGTTACTACTGCTAAATAGTGTAGGTTATATTTTAGTGCATTAGTGAAACTAATGTAGCATTGCAACATAGTTTTTCAGGCATTTAAACTTGGTTTTCACGAAAATCGTTAAATCTTGAGACGTAATTAAAAATAAAGTAAATTTTTGTCTTCAAGCCTTGAACGTTTACTATAGCCTGTCCGGTAGAACTGAACGGGTATCGGATTAACAAGGAGGATTGTCAATATATGGTTCTATTGTGCTTGAAACCGCCTTAATGCTTTGCTGTCTCGTACTTATTGTACGTGACAAAGAAAGATGGATATATTATGAATAATGCCTCTATTTCTGCCGAACAAAAGCGTTTGCAACTTTCACACATAATGACAAGGCAATAAGAATCAGATGCAGGTAGAATAGAAATTCAATAGGTATAATAAAATGCCAGTGGTTCTCAACACTGCTTTAACATTACATTTAAAATTTATGGAAGAATGCAAGTTTTATAATAAACATTTATAAAAGCCATTCATAATAATGAATATTCGATTAAGTATAGGTATTTCAATTTACATTTAGAAAGTTCATTGTATACCTAAGTATGGTAATGACGTTTTAGTGTACTCAATTACAAAAGAATCCAAATAAATATGCAATACTGTAACAATAAGTAATTAATAATAGATTATTATACCATTTAGTAGGTACATATAGGTATCGTTGCGACATCCGGAAAGACGAAGATGTTCTTAATACGTGGAACGACGCATTAAAAACAGTTAGTGCGGAAATATGGCAAAATGTATTGATCATACGGATAAAATAATTAAAGATACTTTTGTTAATGAAGAGATTGTGGATGAAGTAAGACCTCTTATTTTCACAGTTAACACTGAAGAAAGTGATGACGATGATCTTTTCCAAGATTTGGATGACTCAGGAAGTGATGAATCTGAAGCCGAATGACAATTATAATTTTACATTTAATTATAAAAGTATATCTTTGTAATTTAATTAATATTTACTAACTATAATAAAAATGTATTTGTTATTGTTGTTATAAGTATAAGTGAAAGGTGTCAATTGAAATTACTTATAGGTAATTAGTAATCGATTATTATTTTTATTATACAAAAGTTGCATTTCTTCACAAATTATATAATGTTAAAGCAGTGTTGAGAACCACTGGCATTTTATTATACCTATTGAATTTCTATTCTACCTGCATCTGATTCTTATTGCCTTGTCATTATGTGTGAAAGTTGCAAACGCTTTTGTTCGGCAGAAATAGAGGCATTATTCATAATATATCCATCTTTCTTTGTCACGTACAATAAGTACGAGACAGCAAAGCATTAAGGCGGTTTCAAGCACAATAGAACCATATATTGACAATCCTCCTTGTTAATCCGATACCCGTTCAGTTCTACCGGACAGGCTTTACCTACATAAAACGGAAATTGTACATTCTTTACATTGGTAATAATTGACAACATCGTGTCTTATCTAATACGATGAGATGTTTTGTTAACCAAATCTACGTAAAAAGTAATAAGAATGCCTTCACCTTTTTTCACTCTTTCAAAATAAAAAAACAGGGGAGTAATATGCAGGAAATCTAAGATGCGTTTTCATAAGTAATCCAATGTGTAGGGGAAGGCGGGGTAATACCGCGCGGTGGGGTAATATCGCGCAGGCCAAAAAATATACAACTGATCGCGCAGTAAGAAGTGCAATCATATGTACGGTGTTAGAGAAACCTGGCAACTATGCAGAAAAGGTCTACCGCCCTCTCAAAGCACTCAGTTGCACGTGGTACATGAAAGTGTTACGTTATTAGTTTTGCTTCCAATTTTATGTCGTTCTAAAATAAGGAAGGTAAGGGGCAATTTTAGAACAAACTAAGATTCGTAAGTACATATCTTTTCGTCAATTCTTGGGTGATATTTGTCCACATTTGGTTTTTAATTTGAATTTTATTTGTTGAAGTTATGATTAGAAAACCAAATCAAGGTTGGTAGGGGGTAATATCGCGCAAAGATGCGCGGTATTGCCCCTCACTTGTTTCAATGGGAACATTTTGTTCTAATATTTTTCCTGGATTTTGGTAAAAACATAAAAATTGGATGGTATAAATGACTAAAGATGATGATTTGTTAATTATATTTGTTTTATTCTGACCAAATCCCAGGAAAAATATTTTAAAGAAGAAAAGAAAAAGAAATTAACATTTATTGTCAACGTTTACTTCTCATTTCAGATGGTCAGAAACTACAAACGAAAGACCCAACGACAACTCTGGTCAATTGACCAACTTAATAACGCTATAGCTGCAATTAATACAGGTGCAAAAATACGTGCAGCCGCTAGAAATTTTAATATTCCGGAGTCAACACTACGTGATCATTTCAAGCCAAGTGGTATTGAAAAACAAGATCCGGCTGTAATTGATTGCATGGGAAGGAAACCAGTCTTTACTGAACAACAAGAAGTAGAGTTAGCAGACCATGTGGTAAAATTAGGAAATTTGTTTCATGTAGTTACGCCGTGGGAGTTGAGACGAATAGCGTACGATTTTGCAGAAGCTAATCACTTGAAACACAAATTCATCACAGACAAGAAACTAGCTGGCAAAGATTGGCTAAGAGGATTTCTGAAACGGAATCCCCAACTAAGTCTTCGCCAGCCAGAAGGCACTAGCGTAAACCGTATATCATCCTTTAATGCTGAGGCTGTTGTAATTTTTTTTTAAAATCTTGAAGCTGTTTTGAACAAGTTTAAATTTAGAGGCGACAGAATTTTTAATGCGGACGAGTCTGGTATAATTACCGTTCAGAAAAAGTCGGGAAAAATTTATGCCAAAAGAGGACAAGAATAAGTGGGTGTTGCCACTTCAGCCGAGCGTGGACAGACATCCCCCCAATGATCATTTATCCTAGGAAACGATTATCCCCACAGTTAGAGAGAGATGGTCCAATAGGATGTATATATGCATGTTCAGACAATGGGTGGTCAAACGATTTGTTGTTCTTGAAATGGCTTAAGCATTTCCAGATCTATGTAAAGTCAACTGAGGCCGATCTAGTTTTGCCGGTATTAGATAACCATTCCAGTCATATATCATTAGATATTTATAATTTTTGCAAAGAAAATTATATTGTGCTTCTCACAATACCACCTCATACGTCAAACCGCCTTCAGCCTTTAGATTTAGTTTTTTTTTTTGGTCTACTTAAAAAAGCTCTCTTTGCCGTTTATGATCCTCATATAATTTCGACGGCACATGAGAAGATCACGGTGTATGATCTGGCTCGCTTGTTCAATCAAGCATATATAAAGGTAGCAACTATGGACAAAGGAATATCAGGATTCAGAACTACCGGAATATTTCCTTTCAACAGCACTAAGTTTACAGAAGAAGACTTTGCACCAGCTGAACAGTTTATAGAACTTGTTTTAGATACTAACCAAGGAGAAAATGAAAAGAGCTTAAACATTCCATCTCCTCAAGTATCGTCAACAAGCATAGCCATTTCTGAAAAAACACCATCCACATCAAGGACTACTGTGGAACAGACACCAACAACATCCACAGCTGAACCTGGATCTTTACCTTCATGTTCAGGTATCGTTAAAGTATCAGATGTAGCTCCTGTTGCAAAGAAAGTGATTAAAAGGTCTACCAAAAAAACGACAGTAAGGAAACAACAATTAGAAATTTGGACTGCTACACCAGTGAAGGCTGTTCTCCTGGAAAAACAAGCTAAGCGAGATGCGAAAACTGAGAAGCAAGCTAAGAGAGAACATAATGATGATATAAAAGGAAAAAAATGCAAACGAAAGGTTAATATTTCTAACAATACACAACAGAATATTAGAGCTCCGAGAAAAAAAAAGCCGTATTGAGGAGCATGCGTCGGAAGATGATTCTGAATCATCTGTAAAAATGAATCTGTCAGAAGGTAGCGACTTAGATCCCAGTGAAATAGCACAATGTCATGCTCCTCCTGTAGCCAATGAAGTATGCATCGTATGCGACGAATTTGGAAAAAACAAGGAACTTTAGGAGACTTTATTATTATATGCATTACTTAAACAAGCAATACAGTACGATTACCTTTGGCAGGACGGCGTCAAATTGACTTCTTGTCATTTTGACAAATGACAATACCAGTGCAGAAGAAAAGTACCGTAGTCTGCTCTAATGAAAAACAAGATGGATCTATGCAAGGTTACAGTATAAATACGATTGAAGGAATGCCAGTACTGTACTACTCGTGTAGTAGGTAGCTCTTCTTAAATCCTCTTTGTGTACCGATAACAAGCGAGTAGAATGAATACTCATTCAAACTGCAAGGTCAAAACGTTTGCTGTTTCATCTTCTATAGCTCTCATCATTCAAAATGTTGCAATAGTGAGGTTGAGTACGGGTGCAATAGGTATTGAATCGGAATGAATTAAGTTGCTTTTCTTAAAAAATGGCACAAGAACTTCTTTATAGTTTAAAATCATATCTTGGGTAACAGTTTTAACAATAAATTTCTTACTGGTGTTTTTAATCTTGCGACTCCATTCCTCTGGCAGATCAACACTTTCTTTCTTTCTTTTTTCTTTTTAGACAAAAGCAAAAGACCTGTCGCAGGGCAAAAAACTATGCCCACGTTCTGGGTAACGATGTCTTATTCTCTTGAATCTTCCTTGTAGCAGAAGGGATTGCCAAAACTGAACAAGAACGGAGTTCTTGTTCTGCGCGGCACAGTTGTCACTATAAAGGTAAAGGGTTGTTCCCTGAGAATCAATGTAGTTATTAATAAAATCATGTAAGCAACTTATCACTTCATTTGGAGATTTCCGACCCGGTATTTCATCAAAAACATAAAAGTAACTATTCGAAACGCTGCCCTTATGGATGCAAAATGGATAAAACCACAACTGGCGTTTGTAAAAAACGTCACCAGAAGGAACATGGGGCAGGGGCATGTTTTGTTCAAAATCAAATGACATGACTTCATCTGTGGGATCCTCCTTAGCTAAAGCAGTCTTTTCTTTTAAATCTTTATTATATCAGCTCTGGTCAGGTGCACTTTTTTCCACATTCAGTGTGTTTAGAGTTTTATCATATTTGGCACATGTTATCTTGTTGTCAAGCATATCGCAAGTTTTGCAAGTATCTGTTCTAGGGTGGCCAAAGCTTAAATTAAAATTTTCCAAATTGTCGATAATATGTGTAGGAAACTTTTGGCTTAAACTCTGGTGTATCTAGTAGACTATGTTGATTTGGCCCATACTTTTTTAAATACAATCTGTGCATGAGCCTTAAATTCAGTTCGGATGAAAGACATCGTCTGTTTATGTTATCATTTCTGCTATAATGGCTTTTTCTTCTTGGAAAGCTATTAATATGTTCCTCAATGGACTTGACAATATGATCTGGGATTTCATTGGGTCTATTTTCATGGCGCCCTCGCATATCTTTTGGTCGCTATTCTCTCCACCCTGCTTTTCGTTATTGCGTGAATGTTCATGAATGCCGTTTTGCACACTTTTTTTCAAATACTCCTCTTTTTATTTTATACGAAAACGTTTGGCTTCTTTGAACTCCACCACCTCCTTTCGGTCGCCTTCTTTGAATGTTTCTCGTCTGTATTAAACCGGCTGAAAAAAATGTCATAAAACCATCATTTCTAACTCATTTGCTTTTTGAAATATGACAACACCGATTTTTGCCTAGAAAATTTCTATATTTCAAGGACTCTAGAAAAAATTAGGGAAATCTTTGCCAGAGCGGGTCCGCCTGTATTTCACTTATTTAGGGGTGACACCGATCGTGAAATAAAAAGCTTACAAATACAACAAAATTACAATAATGTTCTACATAAGTAGAACTTTTTTTTTGTCTTTAAAATTTGGGGTGACACTACGGTATCCATCCCGGATGCCACTGCCCAGAGTGACCTAGGATATCATAAAAACGGAAAACTTATTGACAGCATTATTTTAGTCAGTTTTCTTGAAGTTCATTTTTTTTAACATGGACATTTCACAATATACATGTGAATAACTTTTTCTTACCTAAATAGAAATCTTGTTGCTCTTTATCACCAATTCCATAAAAACACTTAAACATTTCATCAAGCGTTTCTTGGCTTACGCCTTCAAAGCATTTGAACCGGCAATGACACGGAACTCCTCCACGTCGCCTTTCCACTGGGTTCCCTTTAACATTAGTGTACTCTTCACCCTTAACTCTTTTTAATTTTCTTTGGTTTCGCATCCACATGCCCAGACGTACTGGCAACATTGGTTGCATCAAGATTATTTACAGCAGGTTGATTTTCATCACTCTCACTTGATTCGGAATCAGGAACGAAATCCGATGACGATTGTTGAAACGGTTCACTTTCACTTGAACTAAGTTCACTTGCCATTTTAAATATAAATAATACTAAATTATTCAATACAAATCGTTAAAACAGTGTGTATCTATTTATAACAACACGTAGATCTGCAATAAAACAAAGCGACGTTGCACAACCGAACGAGCAACTAGCGCGCTCGCGCGCGCGGCGGCGCCCTATGTACTTAGAAGAGAAAATTAATCAGACCGTATTAGGAAGGTGCTTATAAATCGATATTTTTTATATTCCATGCATATTTTCATATTTCTATATTTTCCATCATATTTTGCCAACAGTTAAGTGCAAAAACCAGGCAGCTCCAGGAGCTGCCCGGTTCTTTCTGCAAACCGAAAGGAAGGCAGCTCCAGTAACGTTGTCAATTATGTGACTGTTATATGGAGACGCCTGACTGTTGCAGGGAACGATCGGCCTATTTTTTTAAAGGGTAATTCAGTAAAAATCTCATTTTCGTAAAAAAGTGGAGCTGCCTGGTTATTGCAGCCACCCCTTCAATTATAAAACATTATTTATTAAGTAGAAAAACAAACACAAAAACGAAATTACTTTTAAATAAAACAATTAAAGTACTAAAAACTCTTTTTTACTTGTCAGGTTAGAATAGTAATAGAAAAACAAACGTTATACAGTAATTTTTATAAGTTTTTGTTGTGAACGAATAAGTTCAAAAGTAAATATGTAAATATGCTAGAGTACTCTAGCAAAGTACAGGTCGTAAGTTCAATTCCTACTCGAGGTAAACTTTTTATTTATGTATTTAATAAAATTAATAATTATACAGTAACTTTATTACCTCATCATTTATAATTACACATGTAGTAAAAGACACACATCCGAATGGTAATCCTGCAGTATCGTTTTATTATAATGGAACCATCTAGAATTCTTCTCTAGGAAACGTAAATTGTATCCTTGCGGGGTCCGTCCAAAAGAATCAAAATACTCGCCGTTACCATTCTCGTCAATTTAAATAGCAGTCGAATGTTGCCCTGGTTTGTTTGCTGGATCCGTGCTTACAATAATTACACACGGTCTAGGCGCGTGCCTCGGTAGTTGATTAGAAGCACATACAAGTCGAAATACATTCTTAGTAACGCGTTTTCCAGTTCACACGTAGGCTCCGCGATGTTATGGTTTAAACAACTATACGCCTTCGCTTCCTTTTTCAATTTTTTAAGCGATTTACAACCAGTCTCGTTTAGGTTTGTTAAGAAATCGTAAAAACTGCTGTTTTTCACTGCCCTTAACGTGAATTTTGTTAAATGGCAGCAGCGCTCTTATCAGCCCCATTTCAAACCGTTATATCTGTCTTGACATGGGTTTTGATATAAAATAATCTCGAATCTCGGATCTTATTTCTTTTATTTTGCCTGTACTTAATATTTTTTGAACATCCACGTATTGACGTCTTGAATAAGGCAGTAGCAATTTATGATCCATTAGGTCAAAGGCTCTGGGTGGATCACAATTTACTGATGCCGCAGCTTGATATTGACTGTTGTATATGTAAACTATCATATTTTCAAGTACAGTAAAGGTTGGCCAGTTTGCCCTATGTATAATGTTGTGAACCGCTAAGCCAATTTTGTGATTCTAAAAAGGAGGTTAATTCACTACTAACTCAATAATCTTTGAAAAGGACTGGATCAATGTTATGGGTCTATAATTTTGAGGATCTTCTTAGAGTTAGATTTATACATAGGTTTTGCTTTAGAAATTTTGAAGTTTCGGAAAAACACCTGAAGTAAAGTTATAATAGATGTATTATCGCTACCTGTAAATGACTAAAAGCTTCTTTCGAAATTTTGCATTGCATTGTTTAATTTGTTTAATATTGTTTAATATTTTTATTGCAGGCAAGCTGAAAGTTGAAAAGTGTTCACCTGTTCCCCAGCTAGCGTGGGACACACTACGTGGCGTGTTTGGGGTTAAAGAAGAAGCTTCGTTAAGAAGTTGAAAACTACGTCTCTTGAAAATTTCAAAAATTGGCATCAGTAAGTTCACTGACTTCTGGAAGTAAACTCAATAAGAAATATTTGCGCGCATACTCTGAATCAGCATGTTGTTTTCTATTCCAAAATATTCCAAAAAGGCTTGATCGACTACAAATGTAGACTTTGTTCTCTTCGTAGAATATTTCTGAGATCAAGTAGACTTTTTTTGGTCTTATGGGAGTATATCATCTATATTATTAAGTTGATCTTGGTTGTCGTCAACATCTTTATTTATATTTTAGTGGTGACTGTGACGTTGAGAGGATCTCTATATCAGGTGTGTGTGTCCTTCAGAGCAAAATTGCTCACTGGGGATAGGTGGAAAGTAACTTCCAGTTGACTTGAGAGGTATCTTGGTTTGTGGTAGAAGAAACCCCATACACTTGTTGTGGTAATATTCCTTTTTATAACATGAACCACTCTTTGGGGGCTTGCTTTTTCTTCTTACATATACACTTTTTAAATTTTCCTATCGTTTTTTACAAGCTTCAGCTGGAATAAGAAAATATATGTTTAGATAGTTAAGATTTGGAACCATATTTAAAAAGGAACTCCTTTATATTTTACTGTATTTAATTAACAGTTATAATATATAACATTATACTTTTGACCATTTGGATTTTTAAAAACTTTGACAGAATTAGTTTTAGTCAAAAGTAAATGCAATATACTAATATAGTCTTTGTTTTAGATACTTAGGAACATGAGCGTCTATGTCAACTCTTGCTCTACACTTTGTCCGAGGACACAAAACCATATTCAGGATAATTGCAACAACCATGAAAGCCATATGGGTTGTTCTTCATGCTACGTACAAGCCGAAGCCTGGCCAGAGTATGTAGAGAAGCATTGCAGATAAATTTCAGAGTATCTGAAATATCCTTAGTTGCGTTGTAAGTTTAAATGGAAAGCATATTCGTATTCATAAATTGACTAATGCAGGTTCGCTGGCCTTCTATTATAAACACTACCCACTCTATTATGCTGCTAGCGTGTTCAGGTGCTGACGAAAATTTCATTTCCGTTGAAACGGGTTTTCACGGAAGAATGCGCGACTGCGGGATTTTCTGCCAATCCAGTCTTGAAGCACCAGAAAGTAGAATTCTGCCACACGACAAAAGTAATACACAGTTTTCCTTTTATTTTAATGGCGAAGAGGCCTTTCCATTAAAATCAAGACTTTTGATACCATATAAGCAAAGAGACCTGAATAATAAAGAAGGCATCTTCAACTATCGATTAAGACCTGCACGTAAAATTGTGGCGTGTGCTTTCAGGATGAAGAGCCAAAAATTTCAAATTGTAAAATCATGTAGGTATTGAAAACTTCATTAGATCTTGTTGCGTTTTACTTTTAATTTTAGACGGAAAAAAAAGGCCGCGGGTATGTTCCAGAAGAGAACGATGAAGAGCCGAATAATACTGGGGCTGCATTAATAAATGCAAGAATACATCGTTTAGACAATTCACTGCCTGGTTCATATCGAGAATACTTTGCTGACTATTCTATTGATTCTATTGATTATTATCTAACAGGACGATGCGGGAATGGCAAAGAAGGTGGAGCGGCGCCGAGAGCGGCCGCTTAACCTTCAAATATCTACCGGACGTCGCACAGAGGATATTTACTGCACCGGAGCTGGACCCCCTTACAGTCCAGCTCGTAACGGGGCCGGCGGAACTGGAAGTTATTTGAAAAGATTTGGGAAGACCGAAGACGAACGGTGTGCGTGCGGGCACGGCACCGAAGATTCCGGTCACATCATTTTCGATTGCAAGATCGAAGAAGGCGCTAGAAGGTCGGCGGATGCGAGGCTGGTCAGCGCGGGCCTAGGGTGGCCACAAACGTGGGAGGAAATCACGGCGATGGCGGGCGAAAGGGAATGGTGGGCGGAACTTTCGAAATTCGCGAAGCAAGTGCAGAGACTAAAACCGAACGTAGCGCGAGTAGTGTAATCCGGACCGTTACTAATAAAAATCGCGTCTTTTATCGATTGTAACACATCACCGATTATGACTTTACTACCGGATTGTGACATTAGAACCGGATTTGACAGTGGCAGGCGCTCGTGCGGCATCAAGTTTCCTAGTGTCGCGCGCAAACTAGGTTAAGGACCACCGGATCTAAATTACCTTCCGGTGTTAGAGTAGGCCCCCTCGGAAAAGAGGCGGGAGAAAAAGATCCCCGATAACCACGTACAGGTCTTGCGGATGGTTGCCGTGGGTGGGATGCGGGGCGCAATCCTTGCGTCTATCGGATGTTGCCTGTAAGGAAACGACGGACGAACGAAGGTCCATCCACGCGAGTACCGGACGCGAGCTTCACTTGCGTACAGTCGACGCGTTTCCTTTAAGGGAAAAGCGTCGACTTAGATAAGTAGCGTCGAGGGCGTGAGATTCACTCGCGCACAGGCGGCGCCCTTTTCGACGACGGAGATAATCAACTCCGTCGCCGGAAAGGGCGCGGTCTTAGTACATATGCATGTGTGGGTGCGGGCCTCACTCGCATACAGGGACCGCGGTCGCCGACTGTATCCGGCGAACGCGGACCCTTAAAGGTACCTTTCAAGGAACCTCACTCGCGCACAGGAATCGTGGACGCCGACTGTAGCCGGCGAACGCGAATCCTTAGTCGTAGTTTTCTAGGGCACGGGCCTCACACCTGCACAGATACCGCCGCTCTCGGATCACAGAGAGCGGCGGCATCTTTGGGAGTACGGACCGGGTACGACACCAGCCGTGCACAGACACCTTCCTTTCGATTGCATGCTACCGAAAGGCCGGTGTTCTTAGTTAACGTAAACGAACACGGGCGTTGCTCGTGTATGATACCTTTGATTTTCTAGTTTCGGCAAAATCGGGGGTATCCTAGTTAAGTAGTTTTAAAAACGTAGATTAAGTAAGTAAAAGGGGCGTAGGTTTCACCGTCGCACAAATTTTCTTTTCCCTCACTCCAACTCTGGGGAGAAGGAAGTTTTACGTAGAATAAGGGTAAGGATACGGACGCGAGTTGTGCTCGCGTACAGTCGCCCCTCACCACTACGTGGAACAAGGGCGACTTACTTAGAATAAATACTTAATATTAATTTAAATAGAGGGCACGAGCATCACTCGTGCACAGATGACTGGGCCGCCAGCTACTCCCGGATTCTTAAATATTTCGTAAGGTAGATTTAAGAAATAGGCACGGGGCGTCGGAGTAGCCGTCGCTTGGACTCACATTGGGGTCTTAGTTAAGAAATTTAGGGAAAGGGCGCGGTGTTAGGCCGCGTACAGGTGTCATGTGACAACTTTAGATAAGGAACCTAAGGGCGGGAAGCGGGCAGCCCGCTTCACAGTTGCTACTAGGTAGCTTAGTTAAAGATAAAAAGGTAGGAATAGACGTAGGATTAGCCTACGCACAGATGCAATTGCCGCATCTTAGAAAATACGATTTAGGGCGGGTACGAGAATAGCCCGTACACAGGCACATGCGGTGTCCTTAAGTAAAAGACATGGGAATAGCCCGAGTACAGATGAGGGAGCCGCCGCCTCGGCGACGACTCCAACATCTTAATATAGGCAAGACGAGGGAGGAGGCAAGCCGAGCAGCGTGTTTTTTATTTGACTCAGGATTGTTTGCACAGGGTTTTACACTACCCCGTAGCTCGGCGAGCTCCTTCCCTGCCCTAGTTATGGAGCATTGTTAATGACTCAGGAATGTAAGCATTTCTACAGGGAGTTGATTGTACACCTGGAGGAATGTCGATAAAACACAATTTTGTAAAATATCGATTATTGGAAAATAAACATATATTGAATTGAAAATTGAAATTGACTATTCTATTAGTAAAGCTGGGCTATACTCTGGCAGTGGAAATACTGGGTGGACGAAGATGAACAATACGAATTATAATACAGGAAATTATACTACATTAACAAAAAATATTACAGTCTAGGTACCTAATCATTTTGATTCAACAAACTATTTCGCTTTGAATATTATTATTGGTTTTTATGACACCTTGTAATCGGATATTTAATAAATAACTTACCGGTTATTTTTAGTTACGAATCTCAGACCATGCTCTCTCTAGGGTCAACCAATTTATTACGACTCACTACCGACAACGATCGTGCAAGGAGCGTCGGGTAGATGGCTCCATTCATCCTAATGTGCATTTTCTGCACTCCCGAATACGTTCGGAGCGTCTCGGAACCGATCGGTTTCGAACGATGAGATAGTCGCAAAGAACCTAATGTGAATTTTTCCTACTCGGTTCCGATATGCGCCGATATTATAACGAGTGTAATTTTAATTCAGTAAATTGAGATCCGTTCCGTAGGTTACTATAGTTTTGTTTATCTAGTTTAGATTAGATGCTAACAGAATAAGATTAGATAAATAAAATTACTGTAACCTGTAGCGGCTAATATCTAATCCAGAGATGGTTTCAGTCATCCTAAAGCTCATCTGTCCGGCACGCGTTCGGAGCGTCTCTCAATCGAGTAGGATAAATGCACATTAGGCCCGTTGTGGCGATACCGCGTGGGGCTAAAGTAGTCGGTTGCGATGTCGATCGGTCCTGACAAAAATCGGGCCAATAGACAGACTTCAATAGAAATATACGCGCTCGATCTGTATCGGGCGGTTCAAATCGCACCGATCTTTGTCGCCCCAATCCGGTGGATTGGACACCTGGCCTAAGGAAGCTGTTAACCTACACTCTGGCCCACAATTATGATTCAGTGTGGAAGCATACGATAATGTATTTTAAATGGGAAAGATCCCGACATGGTTGCCAGACCGTTTGCAGGGCCGCGCTTAAAAAGGATTTGGTTGAAAATATCATAGGTAACTGTTACAATAAATTACAGATGGTATTATTCAGTAATAATTAGTATATTGTCCTTTATGAAGCGCGTACGGTCCTAAAATACCAGGTAGCTCCGTATAGCCAGTACTGAATTTTAACTATGGGTCAGAGTATAGACTCGTAATAACATCATTGAAAAGCTCTTAAAGAGCTTTTTCCAAAAAAAGCACAAATCCTATAGGGCGCCGGTAAGAATATAAAAAGTTCATGTTAATATCTCGAAAACAAACGAAGCAAGAAAAATATTTATGTCTTTATTAAATTCCTCTTATAAAAGCGTCCTAAAAATACATTAATCAAAAAGCATACTCATTTATGACCTGCCGGAAAAAGTGAGAAATGCATCATTTTGATTTTTCCCATTATCTCAAAAACCACAAAAGATAAATAAAATCTTAGAGCGGATTTAAATTTGAAATAAAGTTCTTTAAACTTAATTTAACCAAATCCTGTAGCTAAAACGGTTTCAGAGATAGCAATATAGGAACACCACATTGTATCTATCTAATTCCCGTATCATTACTTAGATAGTAATTTTCCTAGCAATATATTATGTACTATATAAATAAGATAAAAATCTAAAATAAAATTAATTTTGTTGTTTGGCTCTTGAAACATTCAAATAATATATAACCTGCTCTTTGTTTCTTAAAATGTGTAAAACCAAAGCGTTGCCTTAAACTATTTAATCTATTTTATACTTTCAAACGTTATTTCAATCTTATTAACTAAACACGCAATCTTTATTTACGCGTAAACGTCCACCCACAGTTTTACAAGACATACAAATATCACAGTTGTATGAGAATTGAATCAATTTTGCATGTCATTAGAAAATGCGTCCCTGGCGTAATTATAAAAGTTTGAAACGATTATTAAAACTATAAATAAAAAAGATCACTATTTTACGATATAAATTAAAGGAATCTGTTAGAAAAAAATATGTTTCAGCGTGGCATAAGGTTACTAGATCACGTTAATAATAATCTACAGGAAAATTGTTTGAAAATTTTAAGACAAAGCTGTACACAAGAGCGGTAAAAAGTAAAGCCACAAGCAAGTCATTGTGATATAATAGCGGTTGAAAACAACATAATTTACGACAGGGGATGCACTACGACCGACCCACAAAAACTTAATAGCTTATTTATTCAAAACGTGAAAAATTCAAAATGGCCGACACCAGGTATATTGCCACTCCATTTCAGTCTAACATGCAACCGGTCTACAACGTTGCCCTATAAATTTTATAAGACGTATGTGTACCCCCTACATATGAGCATATAAAGGAACTCACGATATGCGAACACTTACATATAAACACATTATCTATTCGATGAATGCATAAAACCGAATCTAATTTTATGTGATTTTTTGTGATTACTAATTTAAATAAATACATTGTTAGCTTAACACCGTTTTATTTTGCCATATAAAATGTTGAAAGCTTCGTTTTTTTTAGATTATCATAACAATTTCTAATTTGCATTTTATGTTTCAATTAATTTGTACTTTTTTTATTCAGGATTTTTCATTTAAAAGAAACTACAACATTGAAAGTGTTCGTAACGCTGATTTTACCGTATCATCGGATGCTAATCGTGAAAACAGAAATACTGAACGAACTAGCGTGCGTCTAAAATACCCAGGAGACACTGCAGAAGTGCACATGAATATTTTTAATTAACTATTTATGATGTGAATGGTATTTATTTTAAATTTAATTATTAGTCTTTGCTTTTAGCTTGATAACCAGAGCATTAGATTTTATCGACACACTAACTGTTATATACAGTGAGACCCATTTAGAGTGGAAACACCCCTGCAAAATTTGAAGTGATTAACCGATTTCAACCAATTTTTTTTTTAATGCCATGTAATAAATATATACTCTGAGTCAAAATTTAAAATGTTTATTTCAATTTTCAGGGTATAATACAATACTTTTTCGTAGTCCAAAATGGAAAATTTCTTTAGCGACTTTTTATTAAAAAAATTACTATGCTGCTGGATTCATACTTGTGACCAAAATTCATAAAAATATACAGAGCGGGCCACCTGTTACACCTCGGTCGTTTTGGAGTAAATTTTTTTTTATTTTGAAATATATAGGGTGATCTAAAAGGTTTTTATTTCGCAAACCTCTATTTTTTTAAATGGGAATGTCTAATTTTTTTAACAAATTTGAAGTCTACAGTCAATGTCATGTTTATTCAGAGTTTCCTAAACCTACGTCTTACCATTTGTGAAATATTTCACTTTTTTGAAAAACATAGAGGTTTCCCAGCAACTGAATAACTATAAAACCTCTAGATCAAATTAAATAAAACATAAACTAGAAACTACCAACATTATAGGCAAAGAGCTATAACAAAGAAAACTTGAATGTTATACAGGGTGTCATATATTTAAGGCTCAATTTTATCTAACTTCAAACTTAAAAAAACGTGCTTTACTTCAATGGATCTTCAGTTAAACAATTGCTTATTTAATTGGCTTCGAATCGATACGTAAACCTAATACTTTCGATGTTTTTAGTTAAATATTGGTATGGCTAATGCCTGTCTCATCAACAATTCTTCATGGTCTTTTATTAAGATTTTCGAGTACCGATCCTAAGGTACGGAACTAATTTTCTGTATTACCATTTGCAGGTCTTGCTTGATTATGTTTCAGGTGCTCAACATTTTCTGTAGCACGAAACCTCTACAACAACTTTTTGAACACCCTTTATCCAAGTGTTTTCGATTAGGGTACTTCTGTGCGTACATCTTCTCTGGAACGGGATAAACTTTCATGTTGTTTAAAAAACTAATTTTAATGCTAATTAAAGAATCAAGATCAAAATAGTTTATTAAAAAAGAAACCTTACCGTAAACAAAATTATTAATAAGTGAAGTATAATTGTTTTGTAAAACCTGATATCAGCTATCTTGATGAAAAATATAAAATATGAACAGAAACAATATTTAACGAAAATACTTTTAAAATTTAAATATCTTCGACAGTATTAGGTTTAGGCATAGGGAAGCCTGATATCGATTGAAAGACGATTAAATAAACAATTGTCTAAGTAAACAAAGTACAGGGTGATCCATTTAAGTAAAGCAAGTTTAGATAAAATTGAGCCTTAAATATCGCACACCCTCTATAATACTTACATTTTTTTTTTGTTATAACTCTTAGCCTATGGATGTTGGTAGATTGTCGTTTAAATGTTATTAAATCTACAGGTTACATAGTTATTCATTATTTGGGAAACCTCTGTATTTTCAAAAAAGTTAAATATTTTACAAAACAAATGGTAAGACTTAGGTATAGGGAATTCTAAATAAACATGAATACGAATTGACCGTAGAATTCAAATTTGCGAACAAAAGATTGCACATTCCTATTTAAAAAATTATTGATTTCTGATTTCTGATCCAAAAACGTTTTGGATCACCCTGCATATTTCAAAAGGTTTTTAAAACATGCTCACATAGACCCTCTACATACACATTGAGAAAGTTTTTTAAAAAAATTTATCGTTTTCCCCAAAACGACCGAGGGGTTACACCCTGTATTTAATAATAACGAAGTTACGACCACTTTAAATTCGAAAACTTAGTTAGTTAACAGTCACAAAAGAACACCCGGTCAAAAGATAGCCATGGAAATTATTTTGTTTTTGTTTATAATAATTATAGTAATAAACCAAAGGTGAATGAAAAAAATGTTTAAAATAGCATAAACGTTTAATGAACCTTACGGAATTAGATTTAACTTTTCCAACAATTAAACTAAATATCTGGTGTGGATCAACACACAACCTTCCAACTTATAAAATGGAAAATAAAAGAAATGAAAAAATCTTAATGACAATTTTTTTAGGATAATTATGCAGCCCCTTTTGTAATAAGTTCATTGCGAAAACAGGCAACATTGTAAAAACAAAAACAAGCATCTATGTCAAACAGTCGTTAAAAGCTTCACGTTGGATAGAGGTTAATAGACATGTAGATGCTAACTTAAAAAAATTTCCAAAGCCGCCCGCTTCTATAAAAATATCGATAACAGTTTATGAATTTTCAATCATATTTATTTAATTTTTACACCTATTTCGCGTTATATTAAGAAACTTTATAAAGAAAAGTTATGTAAAATTAAATTTTCTTTAAAAAATGTATGTACACATTTTCTTATAAAACTAATGATTATTCAGATATTGAGAAAACTTGAATAAAGACTTAAATTCTACATTAGGAACTTTTTGTGGCTAAATTACGCATCACACCAAAAATTGCAGAGAAGATAATTAATCTATAGGTTAAAGGTCTATATGATGGTATTCTTATATCTTTGAAACATACAGCTGTTTCGTAAATATTTGATAAAAAGCAAAAATTGCTTCTAAAAAACTCTCTCCGCCACCGAATTTCACTCAAAATCTACCAGGTCCCTGAGAAATGAAAACAAGATCAAATACCAAATTTGAAGTACGTAAGTGCTGTGTTTCTGGAGTTATCGTGGATACTAACATACATACACACAAACGCACGTACGCACGCACGCACCCACACAGACATACAAAAACACGCATACACACGCACGCACACACACAAACGCACGCACGCGATCACGCACACACACGCGCTCACTCACGCACACACACACACACACACACACACACACACACACACTCACACACCCACCACACACACACACACACACACACACACACACACAAACACACACCCCCACAAAAGCACGGCCACATGCTTGCACATACGCAAGCACTCTTACACATACACACACATACATACGCACACTCACCCACACACACGCACACGCGCACGCCCACGCCCACGCCCACCCCACACCCCACGCCCACGCGCCGCACGCGCGCGCGCGCACGCGCGCACACGCACGCGCACGCAGCGCGCGCACGACACACACACACACACACACACACACACACACACACACACACACTCACACACCCACCCACCCACACACACACACCCCCACAAAAGCACGGCCACATGCTTGCACATACGCAAGCACTCTTACACATACACACACATACATACGCACACTCACCCACACACACACGCACACGCGCACGCGCACGCGCACGCCCACGCCCACGCCCACACACTCCCACGCCCGCACGCCCGCACACGCGCGCACGACGCGCGCACACGCGCGCACACGCGCGCACACGCGCGACACGCGCGCACACGCGCGCACACGCGCGACACGCACGCGCAGCACGCGACGCAGCACGCACGCGCGCGCACGCACACACACACACACACACAGGCAGAAGGACGCACAGACGCACTTGCGCACACGCTCGCGCACACCCACACACACACACACGCGCACACGCGCGCACACGCGCGCACACGCGCGCGCACGCACGCACGCACACACACACACACACACACACACACACACAGCAAGGACGCACAGACGCACTGCGCACACGCTCGCGCACACCCACACACACACACACACGCGCGCGCACGCTCACACACATACACACACACACTGACACACACACACATACACAGACGCACAGACGCACAAACGCACTGGCGCACAGACACACAGGGCCCCCACACCCCAAAAAACACCCACTCACCACCACCACCCCTCAACCCTCCCACCCACAATTTTTCGAATTTTAAGTGGTTGTAACTCATTGTTAAATATAAATTTTCTCCCAGAATATATCTTTATTACTTAACATTAAAAAAATGTTTAAAATGGGTTTATAACTTCAAATTTTACAGGTATGTTTCTATTCCCTATGGGTTATTATATATTCTGCGGGATACCTTGGTTAATATCGTTAACAATATCATACCAACAAAATGTATTATGATCAGCAAATCCTTCTGTAACTAATTTTATCGTCCGCAATATTTAAACCATATTGTTTTAAGATAAATGAATGATTCAATTGATTTATTTCGAACAGTAAACCTAATTCATTTTAAGAATAAGGTGATAATGTGATTAAAAATGATTGCAGTATAAGATTACGTTTAATACATAAGCAATATTGTATAAACACATTATTAAAACCGTTCCTATAATTTCAGGATTTCTCTAACACACAAACGGTAATTGCATTTATTAAATGGACTACAGTTAAATGATAAAGTTATATTTTCAGTCATTATTATGAAATTGTAGTTTTTGTGAATAATAAAGCGTGTGCTTCCGTTTCCGATGTACAATTGAAGGTTTGGCCACATCAAGCAAATAAAGTTGATGCTTGTTTTATACCTAATTTAATATAAATGCAGGTATACTGATGCACAAATTTATCTACATTACATCAGAACCGTAACACATATTTGTCTTTGAGAGGGTGTTAAGTACAGACAGTACACTTTTTCATTTTTAACATAACTGGTGTTCATGTTGAACAATAATTGTATTTTAAGTAATGGTTAGAAGCGAGGTTAATTGTCAAACAACGTAGACCGTGTAGAGATGTATTTACTTTATTGTCTGCGGTCATTTTCCAATGAACACTCATTTGTGCTTAACCAGTGAAATAATTAAGAGATTGAGTACAGCCTTTGGACAGAAGCTTTAAATTGTGTCCCGTAAATCTGGATTCAAGTTATTGCAAAAATTGGCCCAAACAAATATTATTGCTATTGTATTATAATTGCAATAGATTTGATGTTGACATTGCAGCGAATTTGTTATCTTGACGACAATCTGGGTAATTTAATTCCGTTTTTAAAAAATTTAAAAACTAAAGGATATTATCACAGTTTGCGACACTTAATACCACAAGAAACATTCTGAAGAAGGTCTAATTATCTACTTAATGCATAAAGAAATTTTGCATAACTGAAGTGCACCTTTAGTTTGTGAAGATAGGCGGGTCTTTTTTGAATAATGTAATTCATACATTTGTATAATTAGGTACTGATTAAGTTCCGTTGAAATTAATTTTGCATAGTTGCAGGAAAAATTCTATAAACACGACTAATCTCACTGAGCCGCAAACTTTCGGATAAATCACAATTTTCTTATTCAGTGGTTGAACGCCAATTAGGCACCCTTTTATGCCATTAAAATAACATTTTGCGCTCTTGTATTAAAGAAGTTCTAAAATTACACTAACACGACTAACTTTACAGTCGCGAATTTCTGCATAAATCATTTTTTTATTATGCCATAATTAGGCGCCAATTATGCCCCGTTTTGCCCTACTAAAGTAAAATGTTGCGCCACTACAGGAAATAAGTTATTCTAAAATTTACATCGTCAAGGCTAACTTCATAACCTTATAAAGAAATTAATCATTTCTTGCACAATAAATAGGCACGCATTATGTGCTGTTTTACGCCGTTAAAATTAACTTTTGCGCCCCTATAGGAAATATGTTAATATACGACCCGACTAAATTCAGAGGCGTGAATTTCTGCATAAAGTAATTTTTTCCTATTCAGTAATTAGAAGCCAATTATATGCTGTTCTGCGTCGCCAAAACAATTTTTTTCCTTATCGAAAATAAGCTATTGCAAAAAATAAATCGGTACAGATAACTTCACAGCTGTAATTTGGCGCCAATTATGCGCCGGCTTGCAGCCCTAAAGTAAAATTTGGCGCCTCCGTGGGAAATAATTTATTGCAACTGTTACATAGTCAAGGTTTATTTCATAGCCGTAAGCTTCTGCATTAATCTGTTTTCTCTTGTTCAGTACTAGAACGCCAATAATGAGCCGTCTTGCGGCACTAAAATAAAGTTTTGCACCACCCATACAATAAGTTATGGCAAAAGTCACTTCATATCATTAGGTATAAATTAGCCTTTTCTTTCGCGGTAATTAGTCACCCATTATGCGTTGCATTGCGGCATCAAGATAAATTTTGTACCCCAATAGGAAGAAGTTATTGTAAAAATTTTATCCACACGGGTATCATCACAGTCGTGAACTTCTGCATAAATCATATTTTTTTATTTATTAATTAGGCGCCAATTATGTGCCGTTTTGAACTGCTAAAATGAATTTTGCGCCCCTATACGAAAAAAGTTATTGTAAAAATTTCATCCACACAGCTATCTTCGCAGTCTTGAACTTGTGCATAAATCATTTTGTGTCTTTTCTAGTAATTACGGGCCAATTATGTGCCGTTTTGCACTACTAAAATGAAAATTTGCGCCCCTATAGGAAACAAGTTGTAAAAATTTCATCCACATGGCTGTCTTCATAGTCGACAACTTCTGCATAAATCTTTTTTTTCTTATTTAGTAATTAGGCAACAATTATGTACCGTTTTGCACCGCTAAAATCAAATCTTGCACTCCCCTTGGACATCGACCGGACGAACTTCACAGTCATGAACTTAGAAAATTAGATTTCCTTGTACGTTTTGCGTAAAACAGCGCATAATTGGTATCTAATTACTGCATTGTAGTGGATAAGCAGCCCTAGGAATTTAAATCGTTGATAGCAAGTTTTAAAATTAAATAGGAATTTGAACATTTGAATATTAAAATATTTCATAATATATAACATAACATAATAAAGGAGAACACAGGAGTTGGTATTTACTTAGGGTGAAGATTAGTAAGAATAATGTGGAATCCAATTAGGTTGATATTACAACAAATTTAGCATAAACGTAATATAAGAAACTAGGTTAAATATAATTAAACATAAATATATCTATAATAGCAGTGGAGTGTTAATAATAATACAATCAAAATAAGAAAAATACACATTAGGCAAATCAACAGGTACACAGCAACACATTTAAATAAATCCTATGCAGGGCAGATCGGTATTAAGTGGTAAGTTTTTGAACATTTTTTTTTCTTTGTTTTCAAATTTGAAGGTTGATCCAACTTTTATTTTTGGTACTATATGTGATTTTAAGTTTAATTAGAACATTGTGTTGCATATTGTCTTATACTATATTTTTTCTTGGCTGCAAATTCAAAATTTAAGTTAATTTTTACCTTTGTTACTATTTTGATCTTAATTGTAATTAATTAATCCTAAAAGAAGGCAATTAATGTCGGGAAAGCTAATAGGGCCACTCTTCAATTGTATAAAAAAGATACTTAGAGGATGAAAACGTTTAAGTTGTCACGGTTAGCGACAATAATAAAGCATACTTGATAATTAAATAACAAGGAAACAACTATAACTCAGAAAGCTAAATTAAAACTAATTGAATCATTTGGTGGCAAATGAATGACAGCAAGTCCGGTGAGAGGCACGAGAGCCAGGAATCGCGTAGGGAGCAATCTGGTTGAAACGTGTTGTGATTGAAGAGTATATAAGTGAAAAATGTATATGTATATATGTACATTTAGTTATCCATACAGTAAGTGTATACTATTATTTATACCTTTCTTGCCTCTGTCTATATTTCTACTTCTTACTTCCTTACACTTCGAGACAGTAGACAAATCACTGTTCGGTAGTAGGACGATACAATTGCCTCCAATCGACCTGGATACAAGTATCATCAAAGCCTTCAGTCGCCATTGGCGATGATGGATAGATATAAAAGTAGTACATTACGTTGGTTTGGTCACATTGAGAGAATGAACAACACAAGATTAACGCAGCAAATAGATGTGGGTGAGGTTAGAGGTAAGGTCGGGCCGGTAGGCCGCGTAAAACTTGGCTGAATGTAGTAGAATGTATGATAAAGGAAAGAAAGATAAGAAGTTTTAAAAGTAAAGGGGCATGTCAGAGGCAATGTATGAATCTTGCGGAAGATAGGGAGGTATGCGGAGATGGGAAAGAATGGAGAAAGATTGTGAATGAAAAGTAAATAAGAGGCCGGCGATTGTTTTGCCTACCCCACAAGGGAATGGCGTGAAGGATATGTTAAGTTAAATAAGGGGTTCGTCAGTGAAGCATGAAAATTTAAAAACTCTGTTAGTCATTTGACGTTTAGGTTAGGGCGCTGAAGTTAATCATAAATTGTTGGTCATTTAACGCCAATTAGTAAACATGGAACAGTGGTCAGGTACTCAACTTTCTATGTTAAATCGTTATATCAAAACGGTGACTTCGCGACAACCGTTTTCAGTTCAGTATTCGTGCCAAAGACGCGTACTGTCTATTCACACAATTCATTGCTGGGTAAAAAAGTTTGAAGAAACTGGATCTACTTTAATTTAAAACATAAAGGAGCAGCAGTAATTAGAACGCTAGAAAATGTTCTAGACTTCGAACTGCCATAACAGGTAATTCACCACGTTTTGCGAATAAACGTGCATTAACATTGAATATCAGCGAACCGAGCGACGATACGTGGAATCTTACATAAGGACTTAAGTTTTCACCCCTATAAACTACATATTGTCAAAGTATTAAAAGAAGCTAATTTGGTTTCTCGCATGAATTTTTGTCAAGAAATGTTGCAGGGTTTGGATAATGAAGAAAACTTAATCCATCATATGTTTATGTCAGATGAAGCAAGTTTTCATTTTAACGTCTACGTAAATAAACAGAATAGCCAATATTGGAGCACTGGAAACGCGCTTCAGTTACATGAGAATCTCTTGCATACTCCTAAGGTGTACGATTTCATCATGTGGCATTATTGGATCATTCTTTTTTGAGGACGACCGAGAAAATGCTACAACCGCTACTGCAGTTCGTGATACAAACATGGTCACATAAATGGAGACATTCCTTGGCCGGCTAGATTGCCTGATTTGTCCATATGCGACTTTTGTCGTTGGGGATGGCTCAAGAGAAAGATGTATGTTGAGCGACCGCAAACGTTAGCGAATTTAAAACTAAAAATCCAAGAAATTCATAAAGGAACGATCAATAACTAACGCAGTATTCATAATAAAACAAATAAAAGAAAAAGCTACAGATTTCAAAAGCGTATATTTGCTTTATTGATCTGAAAATGGCGTTTGACAGGGTTCGCCTGGGAGACATTCTAAATATACTAATAGAAAATAAGGTACGGGCTAACATATCAAAGATAATACATTACCTAAATTCCAATATCGCAACAAAAGTTAAGGTAGGAGGCCATTGAACTGAACACATTCCAACTCCAGGAGGAATTAGGCAGGGTGGACAAAATCATAAACAAAGTAACATATCTGAACCTTGAGTACAGAATGGGCAACAAAAGGGTTGGTAAGGTGTGTTGCGCCGATGATGCAGCAATTATTGCTGAATCAGAAAACGATCTACAGAGACAGCTCTTCCAGTTCTTTCAAGCAATCCACCAACTCAATATGAACACTTCTACCAACAAAACCAAATGCATGACAATCGCGAAAGATTCGCTCAAATGCAGGCTGGTGATGGAGGATAACCCCATAGAACAGGTGATGCAATTCAGATATCTAGGAGTAGGCATATCAAATCCTCACGGCACAGCTAAAGACCTGAGGAGTCAGATTGACAAAGTATCCGCACTATTAGGATACCTACGAGATATAATCTGGCCAAACCCGTATATGCGCACAGATAGCAAAATTATAATCCTACATAAGGTCGATCATGATATACGGTACAGAAGTGCGAAGAGACACAAATAAACATACTAAGGGTGGTCGAAAGTCAAACAATGAGAACAATAGTAGGGAAAACAAGGAGAGATAGAGTGAGAAACGCAGACATCAGACAGCAATTCGGAATACAAGATATAGCAAGATGGGGAAGGCGGCATAAGAGGCATTGGTACTACCATGTAAGACGGATGGACGAGAAAAGACTTCCGAAAATCTCCCTACAAGGCAATCCGCTCGACTCAAGATCACCTAAATGATGGAGAGATAATTGGTAATCTACCTCTCAGGAAAAGATGCAGAGTCAGTTGCAGATCGACGGATCTCCAAAAAGTAAAAGAAGAAAGTTTATTTTTCAATTGAGTGAAAGATAGTGTATTGAAAAATAAGTGTTACTATTGACGTTAGGGCATTGGTGCACGCGTATTTTAAACTGTTTGTCCTATTTCGGAAGTTATATTTCATTTACATTTCTATGAATTTAAAATACTAGTCATTTTGATTTCATTGATTGACAGCATTGGAAAAATCCGTATTTAAAATATTACTAAAACATACCATAAATCTGCATTAGGACAGCAGATATTGTCAAATACATCACTTCATAAGTTACAATTTCACAAAATGTTTCATTCACTGTAACAGTTTTTAACAACAAATATTAAATAATAGTTTTATTAATTCTGGTAAGGCGTCTCATGAAGATGAAGATGCTATCAATGATTTTGTAACATAGTTTTAAATTTTTTTTTGAGAAAAGCTTGCCACTAAATTTATAATATTTACTGTAGGTACATTTCGTACATGATACTTTATCCTTTTTTTTACATTCCCGTATACTATACAAAGTATAGTAAAGGGAAGGTATTGCGACTATGAAAAAGAGATTTTGATAGATGTTCACATTTTGAGGGTTTCTGAATCCATTTTGGCTATTTTTGGTATGACGTCTGTATGTGTGTGTGTCCGTATGTAAACACGATAGCGTTCAAACTGTTTGAGCTGGAGTGATGAAATTTGACATGCAGCTATTATGGTAAACTCGTAGATCCGTATCAACTTTTGGGATATATAGGACTACCAGAAGTGCCTGTTAAGCTACCCAGTTTTCAAATTTTTTCAAGTGAACTAGACGTATAGATGGAGCTATTATATTGAATCTTCTCACACGCATGGAAGATACCACAGAACTATAAAATATGATATTTCAATCTGATCTAGGCACCCGAAATGATATTTAAATAAAAAATTAATTTATATAAATTAAACGTTACCAAGACTTCTTATGGGAGCTAAGAATCAATACATTAGTGAAACGTATATGCTATAACCAATATTACTATAATTTTAATAATTTGTAAGGTAATATAGTTAGGCTAAATTCATCTAAAATAAAAATTATTAATTCTACATTTAATAATATGCACAATACGGTTAAACTAAGTCGTTATTGGTCTGTCAAATGGAATCGACTCCGTATATTATGCAATGGATTCTAACTGTCGGAAATTAAGGTATTTTGTTAAATAAACTTATGATTCTAAATTCATAAGTTTAAATGGGAACTTATTCAAAAAATTGACAAGCGGTAAACTTAGTAATAACTCGTATAATTGTATGTTTGTAAACTTTTGTTATAAAACTAGGTTTGACATACAAAAAGTGCAAAATCTGTAAAAATGTACATTTGTATGTTTTAAGAAACAAATTGAGGAATGAATCAAAATGTAATATATAAATCGCAAGTTACTTCAAAAATTATACGAATATGGAAACCCATTTTTATTACTAATCATTTTACCAAAAGATTCAAAGTACATTTGTTTAAAACGTATACTAAAATCAAACGTAACACAATTTCATTACTTTATTATCAAAAATCTCTTCAATTTCTCACCCAATCATTTTGAATAGAGCACATACTTAAATCTAGTATTCCTTGTTCGTGGTCACCATGGAAACCAAATAATTGAGAATTGAAATAAAGAAAATATTTGAATAAGTTACTGCAAAAAATTATAAAAATTGATAATTTTGTGATTCAAAAGTCATTTTTGCCAAATAGAAATTTTCTAAGTCATTTTTTTCAAATTCGATATACAACATAAGTGTAAAAATTTAATACTTTATGAGTAAATCGAAAAAACTATTTTTACTGCGGAGTAATAGGTACATACTTATCAGCGCATCATTACACGATAAAGATGCTTATTATTTTGTTTTTCTTTTGTAGTTAATAATTTAATAAAATTGTTGACAGTTTGTGTTTTCTTGATGAAATGGCTCGACTTGAATATTCTAATACAGACTATTTGAATTTAATTTTAATTCATGGAGAATGTCATAGAGTTGTAAAAGGAACAGTAAGAACATTTATCGAACGCTATCCTGAGCGCCCTCAACCATCAGCAGATACAATAAGACGTGTGGTTCAAAATTTGGAACAGTTTGGCACATTTAAACACTCTGCGCCTCGCAAAAAACTGCTATTGATAACGAACGGAATGAAGTTATAACTTTAGGATATTTCCGTGCCTATCCTTGTAATTCCATAAACGACGCGAAAACAGATATTGGCTTAACACCAATAACTATCAAAAGAATTCTTAAGAAACATAAGTTTAGACCATACTGTTTACAATTAGTTCAACATTTGAAAGAAGCGGATTTCTTGAAACGTATCGAATTTGTGAAACACTTTTGTTTAAAATACAAGAAATTCCTAATTTTTGACTAATATCATATGGACGGACGAATCTAAATTTACGAAAATGGCATATTTAATCGCCGAAACTCGCATTACTGGAATAACGAAAATAGCAATCCAATTCGCGAATGCAATTTTCAGGAAATTTGGAACTTTAACGTATTTTGTGCTATTCGGAATAACGAAATCTTAGACGTGTATTTTTACAACGAAAATTTGAGAGGTTTAAAATAGTTGATTGTTGCGATTTATGATTACAAATTTAATTTCTAGGAGAAAATTATCTTGAGATATTAAACACTCGAATTCAACCCCGATTAAACCTAGAAATGGAAAATTTATGGTACCAACAAGACGGTGCGCCCCCTCACAACACCAACGCTGTTTCCATGAAACTTCATGAAATTTTTGAAGATCGTTGGTTTGCCAATAATGGTCCCTTTCCATGGCCACCTAGGTCACCTGATCTTACGCCAATGGATTTTTATCTTTGGGGTCGAATTAAAAATATTGTTTATGCTACACCACTAACTACTAAAGAAGATTGCATTGCAAGAGTGCAAAATGCCTTCAATTCTCTTTCATCACAAGAAATTCAAAAGGCTACAAATGAAGCCGTTATAAGACGGGTTTAACAATGTCTTGCGTCTAACGGGCAACATTTTGAACATTTATTGTAAATTAATTTACATTTGATCACGAGCAAGAAATATAAATAAGCGACTTTATCGTGTAAGAATGCACTGATAAGTATGTAGTTACTACCTCGCAGTAAAAAGTAGTTTTTTCGATTTACTCATAAAGTATTAAATTTTTACACTTATGTTGTACATCGAATTTGAAAAAATGACTTTTGAATCACAAAATTATCAATTTTATAATTTTTGCAGTAACTTTTTCAAATATTTTTCTTTATTTCAATTCTCAATTATTTGGTTTCCATGGTGACCACGAACAAGGAATACTAGATTTAAGTATGTAGCTCATTTTTATCACAAATTTTAAAATTGGGACTTTTTGATAATAAGTATGAAACTGTTAGGTTTAGGCAAATAAAGTTTTAAACAAACTTCTTAATTTTGACGTTAAATCGATCTGAGTAATAAAAATAGGGTTTCCATTTGATTTTTTGAGTAACTTGCATTTTTGATAGTCAAGTTTAGACATTCATAATTTTATTTTATGAAAAATACAAATGTCATTTTTGCAGACTGTTGCAATAAACCTTTGCCTACAACACCTCAAAGTTTTATTCAAATTGTTTGACAGGAACAGAACAATTAACGAGTTATTACTAAGACCGCATCTGTCAATTTTTTAGAAAAATGTTTTTTTAAACGACTGAAATTTCGTATCTAGTTTATTTAACAAACTTACCTTAAAATTCGACATAGAATCAAAATGTATTAATATACGGGTGTTCCATTTAAAATAAGCGACTAGTGCCGACTTCCGTATAAACGGAAGTGGTACGAACGTGAAAATATTTTAGATGAGTTAGCCCTAACATCATTACCCTGTCACCAAATTTCAAAATTATAGTAAGTTTGGTTTAGCAGATACTCATAGGATCAGCTCCCAAAGGCGGACCCTGTATAAATTAAGACTTTTAACCAAGATTTTCGACTGGATGCTGCAGAATCAATACGAATTGTCAAAAATGTGTGTGTGTGTGTTTATATATATATATATATATATATATATATATATATATATATTAATAATTAAATTTTATTTTTATTTGTCCATTTTAGTTTGTTGAAACAATGTATATATATATATATATATATATATATATATATATATATATATATAACATTGTTTCAGCTTAAATATCAACTAAAATGGACAAAAATGGTAAAATTAAAATTTCTAACAATTTAATAAATGCTAACAATAAACGTTAAACATAAGTAGAGTTATTGGTCTAGCGGTCAAATGATCGGACTCCTAATATATGCAATGGAGTTCTAACCCCTGGTCGGGTAAATTAATATTTTTTTGTTAAAATCCTTTTATTTTAATATTCATTAAGTTTTAAACTTGGGTACTTATTCAAAATGTTGTACAAGCGTTAAACATTAGAAATTACTTATAATTGTATTTTGACCTTTTGTTTTAAATACAAGGCATTAGACACTACCTAAAAAAGTGAAAATCCTTAAGAAACTTGTAATTTTTGTTTTAGAGTAGAACAAATGTGTTGAGGGACATGAACTCAAAAATGTAATTATATAAATCCGCTATTACTTTTAATGTATGTATACGGGAATGTTGAGTGGAGACACTCCAGATTTGCTTATTACTAATTTGTTACCAAAAGAGCTTCAAACCACAATTGTGCAGAAACACGTATACGTAGAAAATACAAGAAACTAACCACAATGCCATTCACTTCTTTTAAATCTCGTTCAATTTCTCACCCAACTCGATTTCTGAATAGACACCTAATGGAATCAGCTAATGCGTATATTGTGCAAAATAAGGATGCGTTTATACCACAATAAGGATGCTACCTTTACATTTCGTTTTTGAATAGACACACAAATTATTACAACCCTCTAAAAATCCTAAAGCTTTCCAGTACCAACATTTAATTACAAAATGCAAATTTCGACTTATTCTTTAACGCATTAACTTTGATTTATAAAGGACAGAAAGTTTAGGCTCCAATACAACATCTTCGTTCTTTTTATAAAAGATCGTAGAGCGTGCAAAGTTAAGTGATACTGTGTACACAGGTTTTGTGTACGAGTTTTTGTTACAAGACAGCTGCAAAAATTCTAAGACGATTCCCATCTAATGGGATTGTTGCAGATACGTATCCAGTATCTTGTAAATCCACCCGCTCGTTCATAGTGATTTGATTAAAACATTCTAAGTCCGGCCCTGAGATTAGATGAATCGAACACGAGACCTTTCACGGCTAAACAAAATGTGTATAATAGGAAAGAAGGTAACATGTATCTTTCTTTTGTTGAATATGTGGACACCTTGTTGGTACAAAATATATATTTTGATTAATATGTTTTCAAGTTCCGCCTCATACTTATATTCTTTCGTAGTAAATAAATGTCTCAAAAACGCAAAGTAATGCCTTACAACATAAAGCTTGCGTGGTTGTAATACATTTAAAAGATCAAAATCTAAAGAATTGCGGTGACAAAGTAATGCGAGTTAAAGAATGTTTTCCAGTTGTTCCAATTAAGGGTAATTAAGTTGGGTTATTAACATAAGTTTTCACAGATATTAATATAAGGATATAAAATGAGGGATGGGGATCTTTTAAACGAGTAGATACGTGAATAAAGGTAATAAACGTTTAAGAGTTAAAAGAATTTAAATCGCGCGCGGTAGGTCTGTATGAATAGCTGTGCAAATACATATGTTTCCGGAGATATGTGGATTTAAATACAAATGGAGGTTTAATCCGTAAAATGTTTGAATATATCAGCTTTTAGTTTGTTAATTAATGCAGAGTCGCGTTTCTCTGATAAGCATAGTTTATAGCTACCAGCGGTTGTTAGTTATCCTGTCTAACTTCGGATTATTATTTTGAAATGAAAAGGATTTAGCTCATTTATTACATAAATGATTGCTTTCTTTGTTACCTGTCGTGACGTTAATACAATAACCAAGTAAATTTTATTACTTCTTGGGATGTTGCGAAATTAAATTTACTATTAATCAGTTTCATTTATGCCTTAATGACCACTACAAATAATTGTTTGCTAAACTGGTGTGACAATCTATAATTAACTAATTAAAGAACTTGAAATTTAAAGTGCTTATTCTTCTTAGGTTGAATTCGTATATTTAAATTTCCATTTTCACAATCTTCCAAAGATTCAAAAGCATTTACACCTATGGATATCGATTAAAAGGAAAGAACGTGACACAATAATCATATGGATTAAAAGCCTATCAGCGAATGTTATGTTTGGTCAAGATCAATAACTAAATCGTGAAGATATTAAGTATTATTAAACAGTCTTGAAAACGATATTCCAAAACACTCTCTACATATGAAAAGTAACAATCAAGAATGCTTCGTTTCTGCGCCATATGTTCTGATTTTCACGATGGTGTTTTTTTTATATTTGGTTACTCCACTAAATAAGTACTATCTAGTCTTTTCACAGCGATTCTTCGATGGATTATTTTACCTTAGTGACCACCAATATGGGTTTAGGCAAAGTCGTTCAACAGGCGATCTTCTTTCATATGTGACCCAAGTTTGGAACAATACAGTAGAGCAGTCCGGTGAAACAGTTGTCGCTTTAGATATCTCAAAGGCATTTGACCAAGTTTGGCATAAGTGTTTACTTGCCAAACTCACATCATTTGGGTTAAATGATACGCTCATCAACTGGGTTTCTAGTTTCCTTGATAAAAGACGAATACGTATCGTAGTTGATGGCTTTTTTTCAAAAGAAGTTAGCATTAACGCGGGCGTACCACAGGGATCCGTTATAGCGCCTACACTCTTTCTACTGTACATGAATGACCTTATCTCTTCAACAACTAACCCCATCCATTGCTTTGCTGACAATAGCACTCTTCACTGTAGTTCATCTCAGTCTACTCATAGTGATAATCCACCTTCTATGTCAAATCAAGAAATTAAAGCTGAAATAGCAAATTCAATCAACAAAGACATTCAACGTATTCTCGAATGGGGGAAGCAATAATGGAGTTAAATTTAACGCTAACAAAACTCAGTGTTGCCTTATGTCCGCCCAAAAAAGATCGATCTTCCTGTTGTAAGTATGAATGGCTCAGTTCTTAAGTTTTCAGACTCTATTACTCTGTTGGGTATGACTGTATCTTCAAATCTCTCATGAGATGACCATCTTCTGGTAGCTACCAAAACAGCTGCTCGTAAAATAGGCTTTTTGTACAGATCTAAGCAGTACTTTACCTCTCGAAAACTCCTTCTGCTGTATAAGGCCCAAATTCGGCCTCATCTGGAATATAATTCTCACCTCTGGGTTAGTGCTCCCCAATACGCTATCGATATCGTTAATCGTATTCAAAAGATAGCGATTAAGCTTATAAATGACCCGTCCTTATCTTCTCACATACAGTCCCTTGAACATAGAAGGATGGTTTCAGTTCTTTCTGTGTATTATCGTTATTACAACGGCTATTGTGCTGCTGAATTATATTCTTTGATACCATCTCGGGTTATCTTTGCGAGAAACACTCGGTTCGCTCATTCACATCATCAGTAGGCAGTACAAATCTCCACTTGTCGTACCAAATGGGCGCAATCCACACTTTTCTACACGGCTTCTAAACTCTGGAATGATCTCCCTAGTTCCTGTTTTCCTCTCATTTATGATATGAGAAAATTTAAGGTACCTGTTCATAGGCATCTATTGGCAATTCATTATCCCTCTATCCATCCTCCTAAGTGTTCTTGAGTGCTTTAGCACGATAGGCCTAATTTAGCCTGTTCAGGTCCACAATCATAAAAAAAAACCTTCCATTTCTCATACACAGTACCTTTTCATATCATCTTGGGCCTGTGTCTTAGTGGCGAAGCCACCAACTCAGAGAAATTTAGTCTTTGGCACATTAAGTTTCATTTTCCACTTTCGGTATTCCTCATAAATTAAGACTTTTAACCAAGATTTTCGACTGATGCTGCAGAATCAATACGAATTGTCAAAAATGTGTGTGTGTGTGTGTCTATATATATATATATATATATATATATATATATATATATATATAATATATAATGTTATGAAATTTTAAATTTTTACTTTTTGTCCATTTTAGTTTGATATTTAGCTGAAACAATGTATATATATATATATATATATATATATATATATATATATATATATATAACATTGTTTCAGCTTAAATATCAACTAAAAATGGACAAAAATGGTCAAAATTAAAAATTTCTAACAATTTAATAATATGCTAACAATAAACATTAAACATAAGTAGAGTTATTGGTCTAGCGGTCAAATGATCGGACTCCTAATATATGCAATGGAGTTCTAACCCCTGGTCGGGTAAATTAATTTTTTTGTTAAAATCGTTTTATTTTAATATTCATTAAGTTTTAAATTTGGGTACTTATTCAAAATGTTGTACAAGCGTTAAACATTAGAAATTACTTATAATTGTATTTTGACCTTTTGTTTTAAATACAAGGCATTAGACACTACCTAAAAAAGTGAAAATCCTTAAGAAACTTGTAATTTTTGTTTTAGAGTCGAACAAATGTGTTGAGGGACATGAACTCAAAATGTAATTGTATAAATCCGCTATTGCTTTTAATGTATATATGTATGTATACGAATGTTGAGTGGAGACACTCCAGATTTGTTTATTACTAATTTGTTACCAAAAGAGCTTCAAACCACAATTGTGCAGAAACACGTATACGTAGAAAATACAAGTAACTAACCACAATGCCATTCATCTTTTAAATCTCGTTCAATTTCTCACCCAACTCGATTTCTGAATAGACACCTAATGGAATCAGCTAATGCGTATATTGTGCAAAATAAGGATGCGTTTATACCACAATAAGGATGCTACCTTTACATTTCGTTTTGAATAGACACACAAATTATTACAACCCTCTAAAATCCTAAAGCTTTCCAGTACCAACATTTAATTACAAAATGCAAATTTCAACTTATTCTTTAACGCATTAACTTTGATTTATAAAGGACAGAAAGTTTAGGCTAATACAACATCTTCGTTCTTTTTATAAAAGATCGTAGAGCGTGCAAAGTTAAGTGATACTGTGTACACAGGTTTTGTGTACGAGTTTTTGTTACAAGACAGCTGCAAAATTCTAAGACGATTCCCATCTAATGGGATTGTTGCAGATACGTATCCAGTATCTTGTAAATCCACCCGCTCGTTCATAGTGATTTGATTAAAACATTCTAAGTCCGGCCCTGAGATTAGATGAATCGAACACGAGACCTTTCACGGCTGAACAAAATGTGTATAATAGGAAAGAAGGTAACATGTATCTTTCTTTTGTTGAATATGTGGACACCTTGTTGGTACAAAATATATATTTTGATTAATATGTTTTCAAGTTCCGCCTCTTACTTATATTCTTTCGTAGTAAATAAATGTCTCAAAACGCAAAGTAATGCCTTACAACATAAAGCTTGCGTGGTTGTAATACATTTAAAAGATCAAAATCTAAAGAATTGCGGTGACAAAGTAATGCGAGTTAAAGAATGTTTTCCAGTTGTTCCAATTAAGGGTAATTAGTTGGGTTATTAACATAAGTTTTCACAGATATTAATATAAGGATATAAAATGAGGGATGGGGATCTTTTAAACGAGTAGATACGTGAATAAAGGTAATAAACGTTTAAGAGTTAAAAGAATTTAAATCGCGCGCGGTAGGTCTGTATGAATAGCTGTGCAAATACATATGTTTCCGGAGATATGTGGATTTAAATACAAATGGAGGTTTAATCCGTAAAATGTTTGAATATATCAGCTTTTAGTTTGTTAATTAATGCAGAGTCGCGTTTCTCTGATAAGCATAGTTTATAGCTACCAGCGGTTGTTAGTTATCCTGTCTAACTTCGGATTATTATTTTGAAATGAAAAGGATTTAGCTCATTTATTACATAAATGATTGCTTTCTTTGTTACCTGTCGTGACGTTAATACAATAACCAAGTAAATTTTTATTACTTCTTGGGATGTTGCGAAATTAAATTTACTATTAATCAGTTTCATTTATGCCTTAATGACCACTACAAATAATTGTTTGCTAAACTGGTGTGACAATCTATAATTAACTAATTAAAGAACTTGAAATTTAAAGTGCTTATTCTTCTTAGGTTGAATTCGTATATTTAAATTTCCATTTTTCACAATCTTCCAAAGATTCAAAAGCATTTACACCTATGGATATCGATTAAAAGGAAAGAACGTGACACAATAATCATATGGATTAAAAGCCTATCAGCGAATGTTATGTTTGGTCAAGATCAATAACTAAATCGTGAATATATTAAGTATTATTAAACAGTCTTGAAAACGATATTCCAAAACACTCTACATATGAAAGTAACAATCAAGAATGCTTCGTTTCTGCGCCATATGTTCTGATTTTCACGATGGTGTTTTTATATTTGGTTACTCCACTAAATAAGTACTATCTAGTCTTTTCACAGCGATTCTTCGATGGATTATTTTACTTGTGACCACCAATATGGGTTTAGCAAGTCGTTCAACAGGCGATCTTCTTTCATAGATGACCCAAGTTTGGAACAATACAGTAAAGCAGTCCGGTGAAACAGTTGTCGCTTTAGATATCTCAAAGGCATTTGACCAAGTTTGGCATAAGTGTTTACTTGCCAAACTCACATCATTGGCTAATGATACGCTCATCAACTGGGTTTCTAGTTTCCCCAATAAAAGACGAATACGTATCGTAGTTATGGCTTTTCAAAAAGTTAAATTGACGCGGGCGTACCCATAATCCCGTTGAGCTACGTGTTTCTTCTGTACATGAATGACCTTATCTCTTACAAACGGCTATTGTTTGCTGAATTATATTCTTTGATACCATCTCGGGTTATCTTTGCGAGAAACACTCGGTTCGCTCATTCACATCATCAGTAGGCAGTACAAATCTCCACTTGTCGTACCAAATGGGCGCAATCCACACTTTTCTACACGGCTTCTAAACTCTGGAATGATCTCCTAGTTCCTGTTTTCCTCTCATTTATGATATGAGAAAATTTAAGGTACCTGTTCATAGGCATCTATTGGCAATTCATTATCCCTCTATCCATCCTCCTAAGTGTTCTTGAGTGCTTTAGCACGATAGGCCTAATTTAGCCTGTTCAGGTCCACAATCATAAAAAAAACCTTCCATTTCTCATACACAGTACCTTTTCATATCATCTTGGGCCTGTGTCTTAGTGGCGAAGCCACCAACTCAGAGAAATTTAGTCTTTGGCACATTAAGTTTCATTTTCCACTTTCGGTATTCCTCATGGAGCTTTCTTGCCATATTTTCCAATCATATTTATCCTGGGTCTGCTGGGTTTATACCATTCATTCTGTCATTAATTTCGATCTCCATGCTTTAACGTTTCCACTTCCAGATTTTAAGTGATCTTTCAATAAATAACTTAAATATCATCAGAGATACGCATCACCTTTTTCTTTCTGAAATGCTATGTATAGGT
>JARFJB010002154.1:1472500-1512500 GCA_036346205.1 Vesta saturnalis | reverse complement strand
TGATTAAAATTGGCTCCAAACAAATTTCTCAGTGTAGGTACAATTTCATTTCTAAGTAGCATTTTGTACTTATTTGTCATTAAATTTCCTTCGATAAAGAACGGCCCAATTAACTGAGTACTATTATACCCGACCAAACATTTAATTTATGTGGTCTTTGAGTATGGTTTTCGCGCATCCAGTGTGGATTTACACTCCCACACAGTACAAAGGTTGTTTCGTCGGAAAAACGTATGTTGTTAACGAAATTTCTGTCATTTTCAATTTTATCCATCATTACCTCAGTACACTCTAATCTACGGTCGAAATCATCTTCACATAATTCTTGCAATAAATGAATTTTGTATGGTAAGACTGAAGAATGACCTATACCATGTAATTGTGTAACCCTGCGTGAGAATGTATGTGGATCTAACTGTTTTTGGTCTATCTGATCGGTATCCATCTTTTACTCCTTCAGAGTCCTCAAAGTGCTTTACAGTCTTTTGTACCGTCGCCTTATCGATAGGAGAACGTATCGTTGAGCAAGTTGGCTACTTCTCTATAAGATCTTTTTCTTTCGGCGTACCCTCGCATCATTAGAATAGTAATTCATTAACAACCATTTTAGAGAAACAATTTACCTTGAAGAACTTTTCAAAACACATCAAACTACTGGAAGTTTTCTTTAATAATGTAAATGGTGAACAAATGTCAAAATCACAGCATGCCATATTTAAACATTTAAATTTCTTTAAATCTACATATTTTGCACTGTTTTGTGTGTTTAAGACCTTCTAGACTACATAAAATCATGTGTTACATATGATTGAACTCGTATTGAAGAGGAAATTCCAATAATGACTGCATATACAGGGTGATGTATTTAAAAAACCAAAGTGACTAATAATATCAGAGAAACGGCAAATTTGGCAACATTGTAAACGTCAAATCTGGAATCTCCACATCCCAAAATAGGCTTATCCCAGCTTTTGTGCAATTCGGACTAGCAATTTACGAGGTAATTGAGCGTTTCCAGACTTTTGGTTCACTCTGTATATATATATATATATATATATATATATATATATATATATATATATATATATATATTGAGATCATACGTTTATGTGATAGTAATAATTGTATATAAAAATAAGAACAATAATAAAACATAGAAATAATCATGGGATAGTTTCGGTCGGATTTAATTAAGCATAGGTGTGATATCGCTACATTTCTGAAATTAAAATAATGAATAGATAATCACATGTGTAATCATGGATCAGATTCTACGTTAAATAAACACTACTTAACAGCAACATTAGACAAATAAAGGTTGTACATGAGAATATTCATATTGCATATATTCAACATGCTTCGGAAGGCATAATCTATGCATTTTCGTTGATAATATCCATAGAATTCAATTATGTATCGAAAATCTTTACGTAGTAGTACGCTCTGCTACAATCCTAAAAAGGAAAAGTGCGTGTGTGTGCGTGTGTATGTGTGTGTGTGTGTGTGTGTGTGTGTGTGTGTGTGTGTGCGTGTGTGTGTGCGTGTGCGTGTGCGTGCGTGCGCGTGCGTGCGTGCGTGCGTGCGTGCCTGCTGCGCGTGTGTGTGGGGGTGTGTGTGTGTGTGTGTGTGTGTGTGTTGTGGTGTGTGGTGTGTGTGTGTGTGTGTGTGTGTGTGGTGCGTGTGCGTGCGTGCGTTCGTTCGTGCGTGCGTTCGTGCGTGCGTGCGTACGTGCGGTGTGCGTGCGTGCGTAGGTGCGCGCGTGCGCACGCGGGCGTGAGCGTGTGCGTGCGTTTGTTCGTGCGTGCGTGTGCGTGCGAGTGTGAGTGTGGGTTGGAGTAGGAGTAGGAGTGGGAGTAGGGTGGGAGTGGGATTGGGATTGGGAGTGGGATTGGAAGTGGGACTGGGAGTGGGAGTGGGAGTGGGAGTGGGGGTGGGAGTGGGAGTTGGAGTGGGAGTGGGGTGGGGGTGGGAGTGGGAGTGGGAGTGGGAGTAGGGGTGGGAGTGGGAGTGGGAGTGGGAGTGGTGGTGGGAGCGTGCGTGGGGTGGGAGTGGGAGTGGGAGTGGGAGTGGGAGTGGGAGTGGGGGTGGGGTGAGTGAGTGTGAGCGTCAGTGTGAGTGTGAGTGTGAGTGTGTGGGTGTGTATGTTTCTATGTGTACGTGTGTGTGCGTGCGAGTGTGTGTGTGTGTGTGTGTGCGCGTGTGTGTGTGTGTGTGTGTGTGTGTGTGTGTGTGTGTGTGTGTGTGTGTGTGTGTGTGGTGTGCAGTGTGTGTGTCTGTGCGTTCGTGCCTGCGTGCGTACGTTCGTTTCTGCGCGCGTGCGTGCGTGCGGTATGCGTGCGTGCGTGTGTGCGTGTGTGATGTGTATCCCAAATGTTTACATTACAATTTGACATTTACCATACCTGACAAAGACAATAATATTCGACTTACAATACAATATCGGATAAACTGTTAAGGTCAATTCCAAATTATTTTGTTTTTCGACCAAGATGATGTATGGTGTGGATCTTTGAAGATGCAGAGCAATTTCGAAACTGGAATTAATTTAAACGCATTTTTGTTTAAATAAAACACAGTTACTTATACTTGTTTTAACAAAGCAAAATATAGAAATGGAAAATATTGACGTTGTTAAATTAAAAAAGGAACTAAATTGCTTTATACGATTCCAACTTACATAAAGATAAAAACATTAGAATAACTTATGTAAAACGTTTCGGCGTTACTTTGAGTCGTGTTCGTTAACCTTGTGGGTTGTGTGGTATTAACAACCCTATTTTGGAATTTTAATTCACTTATTCTGTGATTCAGAACCGAAATCAAAGGTTTAATATGAGAACTTCTGTTGTCGGTGATTTTATCAAATAACACTACAAGGAGTGAGCAACTGTCTTGTTACCCTCTGTTGCAACTGCCATTCTAAACGCACTGAAGGTATATCTTTAAAATCATCATCAGACATCTGCTCCCTACATTAATTTACTAGAATACCACGAAAGTTACTTTATACAAAAACTAGATTTTTAAGCTGTTTTGAAATTATGTAAACCAAAATTTACGAGGGTTAATGAATAATTTATCGAATTTGTATAACAATAGTACAATAATTAATTAAGCAAATATAGAATAACGTGTCCTTTTGATTATTTAGTTATTTATTTGAAAATGGTATAATGTTTATTTCACGAAGCGAGGTTAAACAGTGATTAATTTACTCGTTTCGTGTTCAGAATTTAAATCACTTATAATTGCCTGTTGTTTCTTTCATACACGTACTCACGCTAAGACACAAGATATACAAGTATCTATATCAAATTTGATCATGATAAGGTTGTTAGCTTAAGGCATTGTACATACACTGCATTCTTTTTATAAACCAATGTTCGTTTGTTGCTTAATCATCCTTAGTTAGAGTTAGAATATATCTAATTTATGGAAATTTGTAAAAGACAACAAAAAGAAGTCGAGAAACAAATGGTCCAAGATATCTACCTAAACCACTTACTTCTTTTATTGTCAACATTTTTATGTTCAAGGTATCACGTTACCTAAAACACTCAATTTATTGCTACTTTTAAGCTCCCTTTATTGATCAAAACATCGATAAACAAAAACATCAAATAAAAATGGCAGCATCGCTTCTTAATCGGTAATTCTAAACCATCCCTTTGAATTTAATCGACATTCTTTCAAAGCGCAATTTAAGACGTTTCTAAATATGGCGTTTGATATCATTTGTAAGGAGAAAATGAAACTTTCTTTTTATTCTTTCGTTTACCGACAAAGATTAAAAGAAAAATACCAAAAAGACATTTATTTTAGTGCTGACAGTGTTGATCTGAAAGCGATACAGAATACCACACAGCTCGACACACCAGGGTGCCTAATTTTACACAACATCCCTTAAATCATTCTCTATTAAGGTAGAAATTATTTAAACTTTACTAAACGTTCTTCCATCTTAACGCGCTTAATGGAGGTATTTACATAATAGAGGTGAGGTCGAGTCAAAACATGAGGATATATTAAAACTCTTTGAAATCCCGAGCCGCCCTTTTGTTACCTTTTTCTTAGATATTTCCTATAATTTCCAGTGATTGTCAATTTAGTCCTTGGGACAACCCGGCGTCTTGTGGTTACCCCAAAAATGTTTTTTTTTCAGTAGGTACAAAAATTATTTGAAAGGAGATGACCTGGAATTATTTAATTTTTAGTAAATGTGGATCATTAGGTTGATTTATATACAATGTCAGTATGATTAGATAATCAATGGGTTACCTTTTTTTTTTTGCAAACAAAAGGTAAACTAATTCCAGTTAATCTTTATTCAGATTTTTTTCTTTTGAAAATTTGTCTGAGATGAATGTGTGTTTGCTTACATTTAAAGTATTTGTTCACCTAATTAGGTTAAATGTCAAACATCGCTTTGTCAATGTGTCACTATCGAAGATTTGATAAACGACTTTTACTTTATCTACGTAATGTGCTAATCACTCTTAAGACGTTTATTTATTTCTCTAAAGCGCACGGTTGATGGGTTCGGGTACTGTTTCAATTTGATATGGTTTTAAATCATTTACATTTTTAAAATTTGGTTCGGTTTTCAACCGTAAGATGAGGCATATTTTGATTAAATTTTAAATGTATTTAAAAAAAATATTATTAACTAAACTAAGGTGATCCCAAATATGATATGTCATAATTATTTTTGTAGACAGATGCACGAGTCCCTGAAGGTGATATATCTCCGCTATTTACCGAACTAATCTTACTCATACCAAAACCATTAAAAAATTTCTTCTGAATTGTATAACGTTGCTAGTACCTTATGTACCTTACAAGGCTTACAACTCATTATTGCAGATGTGCATTCATATTTCTGTATGGAATAATATACTGAAGAAATTATGTATTATTACAAACACACAATACTCCAGCCTTAGTTCGTTTATTATGAACTAATGTATTTAAAAGTATAGTTACTGTAATTAACTCTTAAAAGCCTTCGTTTAACATTACGCGTAATTAGCGTTGTTCTTTCACTATTTGTTAAACTTTAATAATTGACACAAAATGTGCACACACAACACATTACCTTCTAAACAACTAGGTCTTAGTTGAGTTAGTCGGCCTATGTCCGCAGTTTTTGCTTGTGTAGTGCGACGTTTTGGAAGCGGTCTCTGTCAGAGAAGCACTTTTGTCGCACTTGAATCGAATTCATTTTTACTCTGATTTTTTCGCAAGCGCTTTACTCTTGGAATCGAACTAGGAATCTTTCACTTATAAGTCTGAGACATCTAAATATGTTTATATATATATATATATATATATATATATATATATATATATATATATATATACAGTCCCTACTCAAATTATTAGACTCGCTCATAAAATTACCTTCGTTGTGAATTTTATCTTAATTTTTCGCCTTCAAATGCAGGCAAACTTGTAGACAGGGTTGGTGTTAAGATTGCCTAATTACCTATATATTATTTAGAAACATAAAGTGGTCGATAATATAGATTTTTAATTAATTGTTAACTACTTGACAGATAACAGAGGTTAGAAGTGTTTTTATGGTGTATTTTAACAGTTAATTATTTTTTGTTTAAGACGTTATTTTGCTAAGGTTAGTGATTTTTAGCAATAAGTGAAGCTTCAGTAAATGTTTATTTATATTTTTAAGCAAGTGTCAATGCCATAACTTGAAATATTAATTTGAAATGTTGCTATTGAAATGTGGGTGTTATGTTTTAGATGGGTAAGTCAAAAGATCTAGCAAAAGAGAAAAGGGCTGCTATTGCAGCTTTGTTAAGCAATACGAAATACAGCCAAAGGGATATTGCCTCAAGGTGTGGAGTGTCACAGTCCTCAGTACGCCGTATCCATCAAAATATGAATGCCAATCAGTCTACCGATGGTAATCGGAAAAGAAGGTGTGGCAGAAAAAAGGTGGTGACAGCTAGAGGAAGAAGTACCCTTAGAAATATTGTGCTAGATTGTCGAAGGGGAAGTGTTAGTACAATAAAAAAAAAATTGAGGAAGCACTGTGCACTGAATCCATTTCTACAGTGAGGCGAAATCTGTACGACCTGGGTTTCAAATGTCGCAGGCCAATTAAGAAGCCAAGATTAACACCAGCCATGGTTCAAAAAAGGTTAACTTGGGCAAATGCCCATAAACACTTGACCATTGATGACTGGCGCATAGTAGGTTGAATTAAATCTCTTAACTTTTCCTTTTATTTACATACTTTTTCCCTATTACAGACATGCTTCAGCGATGAGTCAACCTTTCACGTTCTGGATGACAAGTCACAGTTTGTCCGGCGTAGGCCAGATGAAAAATTTAACAGCGATTGTGTTGTGCTGTAGAGCATCCCATATCGGTCATGATATGGTCGGTAATCAGTGGCAAAGGTCTTGGTCGCCTGCATGTTGTTGAGGGAACGATGCGACAACAAGACCAGTATCGGGGAGTTTTAGAAAGCAAACTTCAACTCCAGTTGCAGGAATGGTTTTGCAATGACAGGAAGGTGTTTATGCATGATGGAGCACCTTGCCACATGGCCAAAGCAATAAAAAAATTTTTGGATGAACATCAGATTTCAGTTCTACCATGGGCACCCGATTTAAACCCAATCGAGAATGTTTGAGAATTTTTAAAAAGGGAGCTGGCTAAAGAAAAGATATCTACCAGGGTTCAGCTAATAGAGAGAATAATTTACCATTGGAACCACAATGACATCTTAAAAAAATCGCCCTAAATTGCATAGATAGTATGCCAAGGAGGGTGGAGGCAGTAGTTAAATCCAGAGGGGGTTTAACTAAATATTAAGTTTTTTTTTGTTTTAAGTCTTACTATAACATATTTTCTTTAAATAAATAATTTCTAACATAACAACTGTTTATTAATCAGCCTTTACACCAGAATTATGATCTTAGAAACAATTATATTCTATAAAAACCCAAATATATATATATAAATATATATATATATATATATATATATATATATATATATATATATAGGGTATTTCAGCGAGACTGAATCATTAGAAATATCTGGAGAACCATGGACTTACAAAAATCTGAAAAAGTCATATAGTCTTTACCGAGCTGATCTACCTTTGGAAAGTATTTTCAACTTTGCGGTACTTCCGGTTATACCGGAAGTAACTTCGTCATTCTAAGTGTAATCCCCCATTTTTTACCATGTTTACCATTACCATTTTGGTGTCATGTGTAAAATTTACGTTTTTCGAGTTATTTCGAAAAATTAGAAAATCTTGACAGCTGCAGACTCTCACGGAAATCGGTGCTGCGCCCTCACTGCTACAAATTTCCGAGAGGCACCAATAAGCAACATTGTGATTTATTTGGATTCTAAAACACCTTTCAGAACCCCGCTGAAGTTGCATAATTTCAAACCTCCATAACTTGCTTATTTCAAATTGAATGCCACAATTTTTTCAACGGCATCGTGTTCAGAATTAAAAAATCTACAACTATTGTTAACATGACCCTATCTCCACACGCAATCGTTTCCTAAGTTTAAAAAGAATTGCTCACTTTTTGGATTAAGCCTAAATCTTTCGCTGGTCGCACCGGTGACGTCACGTTTGTGTACACACTAACGTTCTTTGACAGGTGCAAACCATACTTATTTGAATCTCATTTGGTAACTTGATGTATCAGTAGTTCAGTTTTGAGTTTTAATAAATTATATATGTACCCCAACGAAGTAATTTTCGATATTCTTTGCATATTTGGTGTGTGTAACAAGATTGTCGAAAGAATTTGTTGACAATTCAACCTGAAATATCTGCAGTGGCCGAAAATGACTCAGATTAGGTTTTCTAAAATCACGGAAAACTTTTTAAATACTGGATCATGGAAGACGGAGCTGCGTCGTACCAAGGAAGTTGTTGACATAAAAGGAAATATTAACGTTCTTGGCTACTTTAATGTGTATCCTAAATCTTCCACCCAAGGAGGTGTTAGTTAAAAATAAACCCAAAACATCCATTTCCAACGCATTTCAAAAGATGAGTGAATATTTGTGAATTCTTAAGGCTGTTTTATCACTCGGGACAACTTCAGATTTCAAGTAGGCGGTTCACTATTTTTAAAGTTTGCATTGCTATAAGACACACGTTATAACTCTAATGCAACCATTCTTTTGCGTTGTAGAAAAGAACAAAATGCAAGTCGAACGTTTGTCAAGCAACTGCCCTAATTTACGACAAGCAGAAGACCTACAATTGGTTGAGGCACTTTCAACTACATTGACATGCATATTTCAAATACACGTGGACCGGCAACATCTGGGTTAATTCTTAGAAACGAATGTACATCCGGTTTATCGGTGAATATTTTTGCACGTTTGTGCAACAAATGTTTATTGCGTGAATGTTGGATAGAAAAAGATAAAGAATTTTGTGAAACGATGGTCAAATAAAATTTTTTTTGTATGAATGATATGCTTCCAGTATTATTTAAAAAAAATGTTATTTTACCATGAACTTTCTTTTCTTTTAAGTAATCGTCACAGGCTAAGCACAAAACGACAGTTTATATATTTGCTTTTTTATATTTTACTCATCCTAATTAATGCCTTCTTTTTTTTCTAAATTCGATGTGAGTTCTATAAAGTTCATTACTATTGTTAGTAATGACTCTACTATTGAGTTTGAAGCTAAAAAAATCTGGTAAATCAGTGGACAGTGTGCAGTTATTTTAATATACCTCAATATACATCAATTAAAAATTTCAAATCACTCTGCTTTTACAGTGATCATTTCACGTATATGTGGAACAACCCAATCAGAACCTTTCATGAAATGTGTTGTGACAATTTAAAATTGATGTGCGAGTCGGATTCATCTGTCAAGTATGACGTTTTCACTAAAACATAAAAGTTTGTGTCGGCTTTGGAAACGAACCCGCCAATAATAAACCGAAGAAGTCAACAAAGTCCAACCAGTTTATGTGACTGTTGTTCTATCTTATTAATTTTATCTGTGAAATGATTTAAAAAAATATAACTCGTAACTGATTTCTTTTTACAATACTTTTACTGAATTTTAGTCAATCGTGTTGCTAGATAATACCACACGTTTTGCGTACTCTGTATTGTGAAGATGCAACACGAATTTGCATTTCAATAAATCCACAGGACTATCGCAGGAATTCAGCCACTTATAATATACTACTGGAAATTTAACATTTTTTTTGAAATTACTTAGCTATCATAAAATATACGCCATGTACAAAAAAATCATCAATTGCACTACACTTCAAACATCTTAACAGATGTCTCAAGAATCGGTTTCCAAGTCTGCGTCTGTTGTGTTTGGAAAGCTCCGCCCATGACGTGTACGTGTATTTCACAATTCTCCAAGAGTTTTCAGTGATGAACAACGATTTATCGTTTATTTAATGTTAATTTTCTCAATGATTTTTAAGTAAAAAATTAAAAAAAGAGAAGAAATGCATTCAGAAAACTACTGCCTATGTCGTGCAGGAGTCGAAATTTGGGTTTATAAGGAAATCCATTTGTCTATTATTTTACGTTTTAATTAAATTAAATACAACGAAGGCGAAAATAATAAAAATAGCTCCTGCACGACATAAATAATAATGTTAGCTATGCATTTGTGCAAAATCAGGAGAATATTTCTAAAAACAAGCGAGATAAATTTACAAAAAGCTAACAGCGCCCCGAGAGAACAGCCTTAATGGTAAAAATTCAAGAAGATTATAACTTTTGAAACAATATTATTTGGACGAATGAAGTTAAATTTGAAAGGGCGGGTCTTTTTGATATCCACAAGCGACATTTTTGGTCCGATAGAAATACTATTATGTTTTGTGAACGTGGATTTCAAAATAAATGTTGTTTAAATGTTTTTTGTTTACTCAAAAACAATTAATCGAGATTTTGTATTTATAAGGAATTATTATATAGTGTCCATTATGTGAGAATTATTAATGAAGTTGTAGTTGACTATCTAGAACAATTTATCATTAGCTGATGTGGTGTCATCTGGATGGTGCCCTCGCTCATTGCACGCGTATTCTTGCTCAAACATTGACAAATACATTCGAAGACGATGGATATGGCGTTTTGGACCCTGCGATTAGCCAGCTCGATCACCAGATATCACACTTTTAGATTTTTTTTTTTTAGGTACAATAAAAGAAAAAGTTTTTTTAATTTAGCTTAAATTCTTTTTCTACTTAAGGTTCAATAAAAGAAAAAGTTCATGGTTAAAGCTATCAAAACCATTGCAGAGCTTGAAAATGAGAATAACCCGGCGTTTGCAGAGACTGGGCCACGTCAATATTATCCAAGTCCATATTATCATTTGAACACAGACTTATTAAATGTTGGAGGTTAATAGGGAGTACTTAAATTGTTTATATATCGCTTGTTTATTATTTTGCCTGGATTTTTTGAGACTTAATTTTATTTTTTAATTTTCTTAATTTGTTTTTAAGCTACTGATACATCAAGCGACCAAATGAGATCCAAATAGGTAAAAGAATTTGAAAAGAACCCGTCAGTGTGTAGAAAAACGATGTCACCGGTGCCAAAGAAGCTTGACCCAAAATGCAAGAAATTCTTTTCAATCTTAGAAATGGCTGCGTTTAGGGATAAGGTCATGTTAACAAAAGCTGTAGATTTTTTAATTCTAATCACTTTGGGTGCTGCGAAAGAATTTTTTTAGAATTAAAATAAATCACAACGTAACTTATTAGGGCCTCTTGTAACCCTAAAAGTTCGATTCCGAAATTTACAGCGGTTAAGGCGCATCACTGATAACCGTAGGATATCGGACACCTGCAGCTGTCAAATTTTTTTAATTTTTCGAAACAACGTCGGAAAAGGTAAATTTTAGACATAAATCACTTTACATGAAGTGGCCGTAAAATTAAATGAAGAATCCGAAAATGGAAAAAAAATGGGGGGTTCTAATTAACATAACGAAATTGGTAGCTACTTCCGGTATAACCCGAAGTGTTACAAATTTGAAAATATGTTGCTAAGATAGATCTGGTGGGTCAAGATTTATATAATTAGGCACCTATGATAGCTTTTAATTATCGAAACAATTGATTGCGCCCTAGAACAGTCAAGGTAGTACGTGACCTTGAAGTAAAAAATTACTTATTTACATTGATTAACATCCATTTCTGAGTGAAATACGCTTTTAAAGTAAATACAAATGGCTCATTTATCCGAAACGCAACGTACTGAAATTTTAGTGATGCTGGGGTATGGAGAAAGAAGCAGGACGCAGGCAGAAGTTTGAAATTTGTTTAACAATTTGTACCGCGAATTTCATATAACGCAATGAACTGTAAGTAAAATTTGGCACAAATTTCAAGATATGAGATCTGTTAAAGATTTATCGAAAACGGGCAGAGCCACAGCTTTAGCTAATGACGAAAGTGAAAATGTGATGTTGGCCGTCGTGGAAAAATGTTTCCGTTATGCAAGTTGCGCGAGATTGTAATACAAGCAAATCCTAAAAAAGGAAAAGTAGCACTTTGTAACAACCCATTTTGAGTTGTATTAAAATATACCGTAATTTATGTTCTTCGTTCACTTAGTCGTAAATATAAGAAACAAGTTTTTAATTATTGATTTATAGGCATGTGGTAGGCAACTTAATTTGCATTTTGGTGTAACTTAAGTTCCATATCTTTTTAGGGGTTTATAGTTCTATATCTTTGACTTAATTCTTTGCGCAAATATTTTCGCGCAACGCGTCATCGTCTGATATTCTAGGCGTCCATTTTTTTTTCACTTCTTGTGATACACTGCTCGATGCAGAAATCCATTTTTGGGTTTCCGACTAAATTTTGTGAAAAGTGCCATTGATTTAATGGTAAGATATACTTAACGCATTATATTAAAATCTAAAACATTTGCTTTTTTCAGGCACTTTGATTTACACTTTTATTACTTTTACTTTTCTACTTTAATTACATTTTAAGTACGCATTTAATTTTACTTTTACGTACACTTTCATTTTATGATTGCAATTTTGCATTCAATGTTGATCTAAATTTTGATCACAATTTTTTTATTTGAACGTTCAAGAAAATGCAATAAATATTGGATTCAAAATTTCATGAAGAAGAATTTACAAGAAGTAAAATTCCATTTTGGTGGTTTACAACGAACAGCATTGTTATCTCGAGATATTGCGCAATATTGGTGCAATGATGACATCACCCTTGGTTTACATTTCCGTAATCGTTCAGATACCACAGATTATTAAAAAGTTTGTGTACAAAAATTTTTCGAACAGGTATTTATGTTCAATAATTTTTTAGTAATTTAAGGCTACTTTTAAGATATATTTTATATAACCCTAATTTAATTGTTAATAGACATAGTCTGTATATTTTTTATTATTTACATTTTGTAAAACTTTATTATTGTAAATCTCGGTTTAGTTATTCCGAGCATAACTAAAAAATAACTTGGCGTCCAAGATCATTTTTATTACTGTTACATTGCAGTTTTTCTATTGATGTTAAGTTGAAATAACAGCATAATTTAATTAAGCAAATCAAAAGATTGAATCGGCCCTACTTTAATCAACCGACTGGGTCAAAGGGATTATTTGTGGTGAATGGGGTGTATCTCGAGTTAGTTTAACGAGTATGTTATTACACACATTTCTTTATTAAATTTTTTAAACCACTTCAACCACTTCATTATAACTTATACAAAGCCGTTAGACCTAGGAACTTTAAATTTGAGTAACATGCACAATCTACCACGTAGACGCACAATAATGGAGGATTTTTTGAAACTCAGCCCCTAAGAAGTAGAAATTCAGGGTGGAAGAAATAAGTATTTTCGTAAACCCGGGCAGTTGGAGATCTAAAAATCGGGAAATCAATTTTCATTACGTGACGTAAAGTAGACAGTAACGCAACAAAGAATTACACCTAAGCGAAATTTGTATGTAAATTTACCTAAACTACAAAAAAACGATGGAATGTGGAGTAAAATACAACAAACTTTACAAGCAGCAATCCTTAAATATAATTCAATTTTACATTTTCTGGGTAAAAAGACAAATGTGCTTTAAAAAATATACTTGAACAAATAAGTTTCCACCATTTGACAAGAGTTGGCGACACCAGTAAGTCAAATGTAAAACGTCATTATGATAAGATTTAGTTTTCCAATTTAAATAAATTTATAACTGAGGCACATCTGTTGCTGGTAAAATCATATGGTGAGGCTACTTTAAGTGAGAGATGTGAGTGATATCAAAAGTTTAAGAACCGCGAATTTGACATCGAAAACTGAGAACGTAGCGGAAAGTCGAAAGGGTACTTAGACGAAGAACTTGCTCTTACATTAGGAGTGACTTAAAAAGCCTCAAAAATGGGGAAATCGGGTTCTATATGAACTGACCCCGACGAACGTTAGGAACGTTTTGCAAATCTGATTATAATGAGGTATGGTTAACTTTGTACCTTTACATAATTTGAATTCATGTTTCACATGTGAAATGCTGCTTGCTAGACATAAGCGAAAAGGTTTTCTGCAACGCACAATTATTGTTGGTGAAAAATGGATACACTATGATAATCGAAATAGGAAGCAATTAAAGGGACCACCTAGCATGCTTGAACATCTGCACCTAAGCCAAATATTCTGGGAAAAAACTCTTATTGTGTGTTTGGTAGGATCAGCTTAATGCCGTGTGTTATCAGTTGCTCAAAACGAACGATACGATTACTTAGGCTGTCTATCGAAGCGCAATTAATGAGATTTAGTCGAACACTGAAGGAAAAGCGCGCCGACACAATTACACTAATGCGTGATAACGCTCGTCCACATGTTGCGCTGTCGGCCAAAATCCAAATTTGGAAACACTCAATTAGAAAGTGTTACTCCACTTGCCGTATTCACCAGAGATTGCTCCTTGTGATTTTCACTTGTTTCGATCAATGCCGAGTTTTTAATAAAAACGACCGAAACTTATTTGAACACCTATAGTCCCTACTCAAATTATTAGACTCACTTACCAAATTTTTATACAATATAATTGTTTCTAAGATTCTAATTCTGGTGTAAAGGCTGATTAATAAACAGTTGTTATGCTAGAAATTATTTATTTAAAGAAAATATGTTATAGTAAGGGTTAAAACAAAAAAAAAACTTAATATTTAGTTAAACCGCCTCTGGTTTTAACTAGTGCCTCCACCCTCCTTGGCATACTATCTATGCAATTTGAGGCGATTTTTTTTAAGTTCTCATTGTGGTCCCAATGGTAAATTATTTTCTCTATTAGCTGAACCTTGGTAGATATCTTTTCTTTAGCCAGTTCCCTTTTTAAAAATTCCCATACATTCTCGATTGGGTTCATATCGGGTGAGTTGCCTGGCATGGTAGAACTGGAATCTGACGTTCATTCAAAAATTTTTTTTATTGATTTGGCCATGTGGCAAGGTGCCCCATCATGCATAAACACCTTCCTGTCATTGCAAAACCATTCCTGCAACTGGGGAAGAAGTATGCTTTCTAAAACTCCCTGATACTGGTTTTGTCGCATCGTTCCCTCAACAACATGCAGGTGACCAAGACCTTTGCCACTGATCACCGACCATATCAAGCCGATATGGGATGCTTAACAGTTACTATAACACAATTGTTAAGTTTTTCATCGGGACTACGCCAGACAAACTGTGACTTGTCATCCAGAATGTGAAAGGTTGACTCATCGCTGAAGCATGTCTGTAATAGGGAGCAAGTATGTAAATAAAAGGAAAAGTTAAGAGATTTAATTCAACCTACTATGCGCCAGTCATCAATGGTCAAGTGTTTATGGGCATTTGCCCAAGTCAACCTTTTTTGAACCATGGCTGGTGTTAATCTTGGCTTCTTAATTGGCCTGCGACATTTGAAACCCAGGCCGTACAGATTTCGCCTCACTGTAGCAATGGATACAGTGCACCCAGCTTCCTCAATTTTTTTTATTGTACTAGCACTTCCCCTTCGACAATCTAGCACAATATTTCTAAGGGTTCTGCTTCCTCTAGCTGTCACCACCTTTTTTCTGCCACACCTTCCTTTCCGATTACCATCGGTAGACTGATTGGCATTCACATTTTGATGGATCCGACGTACTGAGCACTGTGACACTCCACACCTTGAGGCAATATCCCTTTGGCTGTATTTCGTATTGCTTAACAAAGCTGCAATAGCAGCCCTTTTCTCTTTGCTAGATCTTTTGACTTACCCATCTAAAAAATAACACCCACATTTCAATAGCAACATTTCAAATTAATATTTCAAGTTATGGCTTTGACACTTGCTTAAAAATATAAATAAACATTTACTGAAGCTTCACTTATTGCTAAAAATCACTAACATTAGCAAAATAACGCCTTAAACAAAAAATAATTAACTGTTAAAACACACCTGAAAGATACTTCTAACCTCTGTATCTGTCAAATAGTTAACAATTAATTAAAAATCTATATTATCGACCACTTTATGTTTCTAAATTTTTAATATACAATAAGGCAATCCTAACACCAATCCTGTCTACAAGTTTGCCTGCATGTGAAGGCGAAAAATTAAGATAAATTTCACAACGAAGGTATTTTTATGAGTGAGTCTATTAATTTGAGTACGGACTGTATGTAGTTTAATCGATTAACTAGGATTTAACACGTGTAAACAGTATTTTTGGTATGTTTCTCACGAGGGCGGCTTTGGATTTTTTTTCAAATTAGAACCTAATCTATTAACTTCTCTCAGTCATGAAGGTTTAAAAGTGTATTTATTTGACATAAATCATTATTGTTATTTTGACGACGTTGCCTATTATCATTTTGGGCGTATTACAAGAGAGGTTACATAATTATTACAAAAAAATTATTTCATTTCTTTCATTTCCACTTTATATATATATATATATATATATATATATATATATATATATATATATATATATATATATATATATATGGAGGTTGTATATTGTTCCACGCCAGATATTTTAGAAATAAATCGGTATGCATGGCTAGTGAGTAACCATTCAACTTTGCCATATAGCGCTCGGATACGCGTTTGCTCTTTAAAAACCTAATAGTATGTTACCATATTCCATACGTCGCATAGAAACAAGTTCCAAATGACAAATGAAACAAAACATTGTATAGAATTGTAATTATAATATTCTTTTATGTTATAGACAACAAAATCTACAAAATTTTACCTTGGTGATAATTACAACCGTTATATTGCATATTTTTATCTATTGATATGAGAAGGTCGTTGTTTGGTTATGTTTGCGAATCACATTCATTAGAGTGATTTGAGCCAAATTTTTTTATGCATATTTTGCATATTTTTCGCTTTTGGTTCATATTTTAATCAAGTTAGCATATTTATACATATTATTTATTTCAGTTCATGAAATTATACGTATTCGTTTACACAGATGACCGTGGTGTCATGATTGCCACAAATAAAATGTATCTTGTTACAGAATAGTTGGGCGTGATACTAGATTAGCGCGAATCTGACTCAGCGTCTTTGCAAGTGAATGTTTTTTATTATCTTAAGTGATTTTAGTAATCTTGGGTAGAGGGATATGTAGTGAGTTACAGGTTGTACATGATTAAATTAAGACAGTGAGTGAAAAAGTAATTGAACAATGCCTAAAGAAAAGCCGAATGTTACTTCTTGGATAAAGGAGTATCCCGAACTGAGTGCGGATAACAAAGATAACGTGTTTTGCCGAGTTTGCAGTAAAACTGTGAGTACATGGTAACGTTAGAAAAATTTATAGACTCAAAAGCAACAACACGTTATTGAATTCTTAATGTTTTCTTTAAGATCTTTTATCTCAACGTAAAAGTTTAGTTGTGCATTTAAAAATCCAGAAAATATGTATCAAAATTGTTATAAAAAGCAATAAGTACCTTTTTATATTTTATTGCTTTTAGGTTACCTGTGAAAAAAAATTTCAAATAACTCAACTACAAGTTTGCATAAACGTAACTGCGAAAAATTTAAATCATCGTCTAAATCTCAAATCACTTTACGAGAATCGTTTGCATCAACCTCTGCTGATAAAGATAAAAATCAGTTTAATTTTGATTTATGCAGTGCGTTTATAAGTTCAAATATACCTCTTTCTAAATTAGAAAATCCTTCTTTGAATTCGTTTCTGGAAAAGTACTGTGGTAGAAAGTTACCTGACAGGAGCACTTTAAGAAAAAAATATGTAAATATGGCGTACGAAGAAGTAATGAAATACATTAAAAACTCTATTGGCAATAATTCCATATATTTTGTTGTGGACGAGAGTACGAAACTACAGATGTTACCGGCCGCTACATAGCTAACTTCTTAATCGGAGTGTTACATGAAGATTCTCCAAGACAATAGTATTTAATAGGAACTAGAGAATTAGAAAAAACTAACAACGTTACAATTTCTAGATTTGTAAATGAAATATTGACTAGTTTTTTCCTTCCAAATGCTATTCCCATAGATAATGTTTTATTAATGCTCTCTGATGCTGCGCCTTATATGCTAAAAGGCGCTCAAAATTTGAAAGTTTTTTTTCCAAATTTAATTCACGTGACTTGTTTAGCCCACGCAATGAATAGGGTTGCTGAAGAAATACGTTTGCAGTTTCCTACAGTAAATACTCTAATTAGTACAATCAAGAAAATATTTTTAAAAGCACCACTTAGAGTACAACGATACAAAGAGAATCTTCCTGGCATACCTTTACCACCTCAGCGGATAATTTTATTCCCATAAAAAATTTAATTTTTGAATTTACAAGTGATTCTGTCGCTATTCTCGTGGCAAAATTTGCTTTAGATAATCAAGAATTACCCCAGAATCTAGCATTTATAAAATCAAATTACGCATTTATTGCAAAGACAATAAAAACTGTCGAGACGCAAGGTATGAAACTTGTAGATTCCATTGAGTTACTGAATCAAACTGAAGATTCGATCCAACAGGTAAATGGGGATGTAGGGGAACGTATACGCCAAAAATTTACAGATGTGATTAGAAAAAATGCAGGATTCGAGATCCTTAAAAAAATTAGAAATGTACTGAAAGGTAAACATGAAGATTCAATAACAATGGAACCACAAAAAATTTGCAAATTCAAATTCGCACCAATCACATCAGTCGACGAGAGAAGTTTCTCAACATACAAAAAGTGACAAAAGCCAATCTTTTATTTAAGACAACTTAGAAAAACACATTATAATTAACGTTTACTATAATGTAAAAAAGAGTAATTAAATGCGTTCTAAATTTTAAAAAATGTACAAAATATCAGCTTTTCATTGCATATTTTAAACTTTTATTCTGCGTGTTTACTGCATATTTTGTATTTTAACTTGCATATTTTTATAAAAATACGTGCATATATATGCGCATATTTTAAAATTTTTTATGCATATAAATCCCAGCCTTGCTTATCATCACACTAATTTGTGATTATTTGGTTTAAAACACTTTTTTATAACGACATTACGAAAGTCTGATATTATACTTATATTTAGTTATTTACAAAGAGATGTAATGGTATTCAACATTGATAATGAAAATGTACAATTAAAAGTGTTAAAAAAAACCATTTAGATAAAGTAGAATGTAAGGAAGGGCTTGATAGAGTAATCATCTTATTAGCCATGGAATAGATTATTTTTTAGGCGAGTGTTTGTATACCATTGAATGAATTTATTAATTACATCAACGTTCCAGACGATCGAAAAATTTTTTTGGTCAAAATTTTTGAAAATACACCCAGATTTCTATTATCTACAAATTATTTTTATTGCCGTGAAATTTTCATACATTTTCAATTAAAAACGTAAAGTGTATTGTTAGTAAATTGTTCAGTTTTAGAATGGGTCATTACTTTAAACATAATTTAATGGTTAATTGATTAATTTTAAATAAAATATAACGCAATTTCTCACACCATTTTCAATCTTTGGTAGTAAAAAATATATCCATATTAATGCCATTTAGCTGTTATTTTCATTCTAAATGTTAATTATAATGGTTGGTGTTAGTGTTAATTGGTTTGACATTCTCAAATATTTACTTATTTTACAATATCAGAAATCAAGTTATAGAATCCGCAAGTAACTAAAATTAAACGGTTAATAAAGGTTTGTCAATAGTTGATTTACATATTCATTTATGAAATTATCGTTAAAGTGTCAATAATATTTGGAAATTTCATATATTTATTTAATAAAAAGCCGACATAAATCAAATTATATCTTTAAGCGTCAAATACAAGTTTTTGAATGGTCTATTTTATTTTGTTACTTTTTATACCTGACTTTACAATACATTGATATATGTTTACACCGCACACCTTACAATTACTTAACCTTGTTTACCACAAACTGTCAAAGCGAACTAATCTTCTTACCATTCACACACTTTAAAAAGAAACACCGCCAACAATTTCGTACCTTTATTTAAAATAGTTGAACCATTTATTGGAAACTTGAAAGAATTTTGTATAGAAGAACTGAAAGCTTTTACTGGTAAAGTATGATACCACCCAAATCTGACTTTTGGAACAGAAAAAGGCGGTATGTTTGTCGGTAAAATCACAATTTAAGGTAAATGCTTGTTACCTGTAGCGAGAGAGACTTTTCTAAAATATTGTGACTTGCGGCTTGTTAAATTTATTTTCCCGTTATGCACTTTCATGAGAAACGCGTAATGAAATCATTACAGAATGAAAAAACACGCACAAGCCAAAATTACACGATTCAAAATGGAATCCGACGGAAGGTATAAATTTTCTAGTAAACCTAAAAAACATTAAAAACCATCCCTAATTTAGATTCGACCGCCCCTAAATTCTACATTACTACCTCCTGCCACTGTACACTCTTTTACTTTATATACACTTCTGTTGTTTTCTGTAGGTAGTTTTTTTGTTCGAGTGTACTTAATAGATGTTGGGCCTTTTCCATGACTATGTAATTATTAGTAATGTTTAGAACACATTCTGACAGCGAAAGTCAAAATAAAAACAAAGAAATTATAGGGAGCACCTGGAGTTTTGAAACATAAGTTATAAAAATCTTTATTGCTTTCTTATACATTTTTATTTTCTTACTCGGATAATAAATATAGTGAAGGTTCATGTTTGTTTAAGATTTTCATGAATTTTTTATTAGAAACGATTGCGGCTTATAAATTACCTAAGCAGGTGTTTTACAAAATATTTTTGATATTTCCTTCAGAAAGGTAATTACATGTTGGTCTGCAATTCGTCAACAATTTCGGAATTACGGAGGAACGAACGATACACAAATAATATAATGTATATGTATATGAAAATAAATTAAATGCCATAAAAATATAATTTATTTGAAATTGATGGAAATGCATTAATATTCCATTAAAAATTGTAAATTACCGTGTTATCAACCTACATAAAACTAAAATATTATGATTACTTTACTTGTTATTGCCGTATCAAATATTAATTACACTAACCATTTTATAAGGGTGGTCCAAACTAAATGAATTTTATTTAACGTTCATTTATCATCTAGTATACAGCTGCTTTTAGTTGATAACGTACCTGATATACTTTATTATTGATTTACGCATTAAGCAATTAAAGTCTAATGATGAAAATATTTACTCGGTATAATAATATTCGAGTGAATTACAGAAGGAACTCGGCAATTCTTTCTTACTTACTAATTCAAGCCATAATTCTAATTGCCTGCATAAAAGATATTTTATGGCTGTCACTTTTTTACCTTCGGACCTACATATACATATGTAGGTAAAAAAAATTATGTGATCAACCTTTGTTTCACTAACGCTAAATCAACTTATTAGCTCATTTTACAATGTTTGACCATTGAGTATATAACTCAATGGTTTGACAAAGTTTCGCCAAAATCGGCGATTATGTCTGTGCGTGCGTGGTTGTGTGTGGAGGGGGAGGGTCGCGATAGTTGACTACTTTTTGATGAAACGAAAGATGCCATGAATACATTCGTCATAGCTCTCTTCGGAGCTACAGGGTGATTGTTGTTTTCAAGCATCCCCTGTATCTCGGTTATTTGAAAAGTTATTGTAAACGTAAAAACGGACTTTTATAGAATTTTCAAAGCAGAATGCAGGGTTGTGATCGGATTTTTGCCTTCCAACCTACATATACATATGTAGGTATAGAAGGTTATGCAAACGACTTTTTTCCAATATCGCTAAATCGACGTTTTGGTTCATTTTACAACGTTTGGTCAAGTTTCGCCAAGATCAGCCATGATGTCTGTGTGTATGGATGTATGTTAGTAACTCCAGAACGAAGAAACCTGAATTCTTAAAATTCTGTATTTAAGCTTGTTTTCAGTTCGCTTGGAGCTGATTAGATTTTGGGACAAATTCACGGCGGAGAGGGGGGTTTATTAGGGGATGGGTTTGACTTTTATAAAATATTTCTAAAATAGCTGCATATTTCAAAGGTATAAAAATACCTGGATATAGACCTTAAACATAACGATTAATTATGTTCTATAAAATTTTTTGATACGACGCGTCATTTAACAGAAAAAAAATTTAACACTTTGGCTGCCCCCATAAGAGGTCATTTTCATTTGTTAGAGGCCAAACCTAAATTATCACAAAATCATGGTTAAAAAAGCTTTATTGACATAAAAAACGGATAAACAACTCAAAAAATATGTTTTTTTCTGCAAAAAAATTAAAGTCATCGGTGATACACATGGCACCTAGATTAATCGGTATTTGTCCAGTGCCATGTGTATCACCGGTGATCACAGAAGATAAAGAAAATAAAACTAATGTTTTTTAGTGAAACAAGTAAAACATAAATGAATATTGCATTGGTCACACTTGGTAGAGACCAATTTACCTTGTTTCATTCCGACAACACGACCTCCTTCTCTGGCCTTTTTCTCATAACATAAAATGCATCTCTTCCTTTTCTTTCTCCCGTCTGTTGTTCTTTCTTCTGTACTAATCAGACTATGTTTATCTTCATTAACTGGGACACTTGGGACTTGAGTAAGCCTCTCAATCAATATCTCTCTAAAAGCACCAATTTGTATGTTTTGTTTTTTGAAGTGCTTGTAAATATTGAGAGAATTTATGACAGCCGTATTCAGGAGAATTTCGAACATTAGCTTATGATACCATCTGATTGTTTTTCGGAGTGGGGAAAAATAGCTAGCCATTTGATCAGAAACATTTATGCCATCTTTGCCAGCATTGTATTCTAATATGGCAGAAGGTTTCTTTATCTCCTCACCCTTTCTGTTTTTCTTCATCGTAGCCTCTATATTCAGCGTGTGCTTAGTACTCAAGAAGGAAACATCCCTTTTGTCTTTCCATTTACCTATAATGAGCCCTGTAGTGCTTTCCTTTCCCACAATTTCCTCTCTTTTTAGCTGTGCTCTCATAACTTCTTTAGAGAGACCTTTTCGATTTTTTCTAAGTGTGCCTAGAATATGAGTCTTGGATGCCAACAATGATTTCGCTAAAGGTAATGAAGTATAATAATTGTCTGTTATTAATGTCCTTCCTTCTTCCAACTAGTCATGAACAAGGTCCATTACTACTTTTTCTGCCAGTCCTTTTTCTTTACCTGTATCTTCGAAAATTTTCCCAGTGTAGACCGACAATCGGTAGGTATAGCCTTTTGGATCGCACAATTTGAATAGTTTTATACCATAACGATGTCGTTTACTAGGTATGTACTGCCGGAAAATTAGGCGTCCGCGAAAGGGCACCATAGTCTCATCTACAGCTAATGTTTCTCCTGGAATTACCTCGTTGGAACATTTGGTCTGAAATTTTTTGATAATATCTTCTACTTTATAAATTCGGTTATCCTTATCTGCGCCATTATTATTTGCAAAATGAAGTACTCTTAGTAGAAGTTGGAAACGATTTCTGCTCATCACTGATGGAACAAACGTATTATTGTACAGTCTACTTTTTCGCCAATAGTCCGGAATTTTAGGATACTTGACTATGCCCATATACATGACCAATCCAAACAACTTTTTAATTTCTTGCTTATTTGTAGGGACCCATCTTCTTATTCTAGCTGAACGCCTTACATTTGGCTTTTGTAAAAGCTGTGCGCCGTTTCTATTTGTTTCTGAAACTATAATTTCAAGAATCTTGGCATCAATGAAACGTTCATAAACATCAATTGGACGTAGATCATTAGAGTCATCTGAAAAATATTTTATACATTCACCGAATAAAAATAGACATTAAAAAAATGTATAATTACCAGGGTAAATGCCATGATGATACATGTATTGCTGTGTACCAGAAAAAATAATGTCAGAACGCAAGGATGTCCCGCAAACATCATGCCAATCCTCATTATCTTGTCGTATGGTATTTACAGTGTCATTCTCTTCAGTGTCTACTTTATCTAAATCGTAATCTAAACTATGAATGCTTGGAAGACTACTGCCTGCGCTACTGCTACCATCATCAAATTCTGAATTTATATACTCTATAAATAAATAAAAAAAAAGTGTTAATTTATACGCTTGTAAAAGAGAACCACCTCCAGAAAAAATTTCAACAACAAACATGTATTTTTACTACACAGAAAGAAATCTGGATATTAATATCGGGGACAGCAATACAAGTATATTAAAATCTAATATAGACATATTCAAGTTTACAAGAAGTATAGTTACAATATATTTATTACGGGTTACAATACTGACTTCTTAATTTCAATAGAATTATTGTTATTACTAATATATTTGTATTGCTGTCCCGAATTTTAATATATTTTTCTCTCGGTGTACATACGTGATCCTGAAAATGAAAAATCTTCCCAATCGTCAATATTATCTGCGATTTCCTGCAGTTCCTTTTGTGCTAATTTTTGCTTTTTATACTTTGTATTGTCAATACAAGACCGTTTGGGTCGTCCAGAATTTGTAGAAGGATCATCACTCATATTTATAACACCACACACACAATTTACTAAAATTCATATCTCTAAAACACTCCTCTCAGTTTTCCAACCACACTAAACATAACCCCAACCCGAATATAGTAACAGTTCAATTGCAAATTTCCGCTACAAAGGTAGGCAACCAATGATACTATTTATCTCAATGAGTTGTCTTTATTATCGGTATGCCTCAGTATAAGTAGTTAAACTTAATTCACAAGCCAACCAGAAATATCTTTAATTTAGAAGTATACTGCATGTGAAACACATGTGATTCACATGGCCTCCCAGTAAAACGTGCTTGTGTATCACCGGTGATTCACACGGTAGTCAATGTGTTAAGTGTTTTCAATATCTGAATAATGATTAATTTTATTAGAAAATGTGTAGACATATGTTTTAAAAAAAAATTAACTTTACATAACTTTTCTTTATATTTAACGTAAAGCGAAATAAATGTAAAAATTAAATAAATATAATTCAAAACGATTAAGCTGCATCATCGATATTTCTATAGAAATTGGATGACTTTGAAACTTTTTTCTTCAAATTAGCATCTTTTAACTATCCGTCCCTAACTGACATGATATCTTAAACGTCTATCTGACATAGATTATTGTTTTTGTTTTTAAAATGTTGCCTATTTTCGTAATGAACTTATTATAAAGGAGGGGCATAATTATCTTCCATTTTTTTAACGAGGTTTAGGGATTCATAGCCACATATGCTAGGACGTTGACTGTCGCTCCTTCGTTTTCTTTACAGTAAATTTTTGGTCGTGGCCTTTTAAGAACCCATACTGAATTAGGTTGTTCTTTTATCTTTTATCTGGCTGAAGGCTCTCTGGACAACTACATAATGTATGATAATCAAATTAAACTAATACAGGTAATAGCACACGATTCCGCAATTTAGGAAAACTTACCTCTTGAAGTAGAATGGCTTCTTCCGAGTTTTCGTTACACAGAATATAGTAAGTATTCATGTCATATTTATTTCTATTTTGCATAACGGTATTATAATTATTTACTCGTCTGACCAATAAGTAATGAGACTAAGTCCACAAAATACGTATATTTAAAAATTAAGGTACATTGATGTGATCCCCTTCAAAGTACTCCCCTCCCACAACTACACACTGGTTCCAACGTTTCCTCCAGCTTTAGTAACATTTCTGGAAGTCTTCGACTGGAATGTCCTGGAGTACCCACGTCACGGCGGTCTGGATGTCAGTTATGGACTCAAAAAGCGTTCCTTTCACGGCCAATTTTGTTTGGGGAAACAAAAAGAAATCACTGGGTGACATATCCGGCGAATAGGGCGCTTGCTGCAATACTGCGATGTTTTTAGAGGTCAAAACTGCGACACACTGAAGGCACGATGGCATGGAGCATTGTCGAGTACTTTCAGATAGAAATGTTGGTTGACGGTCAGCCCATGTGGCAACAGAATCGCCGAGTTTAACGCAAAATTTAATCGCGTACCGCTGTTCAATATTACGTCGTTTCATATTCGTGACACGCCTAACAAACACGTTGTTGAAAACACAACACAGGTGAAGAACTAACGAACGTACGAAAGTCGCGAGCACATGTATCGATAGAAGAGGAATGGGAGATTAACCGACCGAAGTTTCAGGTTCGCAGTGTTACCACAAGCGCGGCTAAAAAATCAGTCTCATTAATTATTGGTCAGACCTAGTATATCATTTTAGAGGATAGAAAATACAAACGCTCAATCACTATTGAAATCGCAAAATGAATTAACCATACAAATGTCATATTGTCGTCATGGTTACCTATTATTAAAAAACGATCATTTGTCAAGCACTCCGTTACAGCCTACTATAAGAAGAATGACTTTCCGAAAAATTCCAGTAAAATGTTTTCGTGCTGCCCAGGTTACATGTTCAAATGTGGTTGAAAAGAATTAGCACTAATATGGCATGTAATTTTTATCAATTGGTGCTTTGGAATGACGTCATTTGGTAACCTGGTAACCGCAGTATGGATCGCTGTCTGTTTGGTCCATTTCCAGAGCTCACTTACGCCTACTGAAAGATTTCTGTTCCATCCTCTTGATGAACTCCTCCAGAAAGGATTGCATTAAAGAAACAATCGTGCCGTAGTTATCTGCTTTGGTCGTTTATTTATTAGTTTATAGTTTATAGTTAACAATCTCAAGGGGCAAAGATCTTTATTACTTTCCTTTGGAGTGAGCCATTTACTGTCTGTACAAAGGTTTGCACCTCCTTATGTAGTTTTACTGAATATAGGGTTTCGCTTCCAAAATTGTCTATTTCCCTGATAATGTGATCAGTCATTGCAAACGAAGCTTCATTGCCGCGCCAAGCTAATTCTGTCGCAGGGACATTAAAAAAATTTTTTTGGAGTCCATCAGGATTGTCGTCGTCCCAACACTTTTGCATCTTTTTGGATTCTCTTGTAAAAGCTACTGTATTTAATTTTCTTTTATTTGGAATACCTTGGAGTTCCCTTCGTTTGGAGTCTCTTACACATCTAGCCTATTTTAACTCAATAAATTCAATAAAGGGTTCAAAATACTTCTTTGATTCCGTTCCGTGTTTAACGAAACATTTTTGGTTATTAATTTATCTATCTTTTCACTGTTGCATTTTCCCCAACGTTTATTTTGACAATTATCTTAGCATAATTTAAAATATTCAAAAAAAGATGACTTGTGACGGATATTTTTTTGTATTTGAAGTAGTCATAGCAATAGTATGTAGTGCATGTATCACAGTGGCAATACAATAGTATTGTATTGTCACTTATTAATAACAAACAAAACAATGAATTTACATAGTTGATTTGTGTCGAAATTATATTCTCAATGGGATACCCTGTACATTTTGATAAGAAATGAAAGAAAATATTATTTCGAGCATGTTTTTAAATGTAACCATACATATACAATTAATAATAATAAAGTTAATGATAATAATAAAGTTAGATAATTAATTTTTATTTTACATAACATAAACAAGTGAACAATTGTTTAAGAAGGCGAACGGAAAGTTAGATTAAATGTTCAAAATTGTTTCCATCGTTCTGAACACACAACAAGAGTTCAGTTCCACAAACTATTAATCACGTCTATCTGTTAATCTCTGCCACGGAAGCATAAATTTTGTTATAAAGATTAGCAATATGTTCAAAAAAAGTCTAATAGAGTTAGATCAGGTGACCGAGCTGGACACCTGACAACACCATCAGTACCAATCCATCATTCTGGAAATGTACAATGTAAACAATGTTTAACAATTTCAGCATTATGAAATCTAAATATCTCTACCCGTTTAACGTGAAATGAAAAAGATATGGCCCTACTATGTACCCATCGACCATTCCACACCAAACATTTACTCCAAAGATGGTTTGGTTTCGTGTTTGTCTCAACCATTGAGGATTTTCCTCTGACCACTATCTACAGTTATGTTTGGATACTACACCATTATTATGAAACCTGCTTTCATCGCTCCACATAATTCTATGTAACAGATTGTCCAGCTCGTCTAATATCCCAGTAAATTACGATAAAAAATCAATTCTCCGTTAACGATCACCTGGTTTTAAGTGATGAACTAGTCGTACTTTGTAACGGTAATATTTATTTCGTTTTAACATTATCTGGCAAGAAGATTTAGAAATATTACACAGTCTCTAGCTGCCGTAAGGAAACGGGGGCTATTATTAACCGTTTGTAGTACCAAAGCTGTGTTTTCACCAGTTCTTACATATTTTCTTCGGGTACATTCTGGCTTTTTGAAACAACCGTAGTACTTCAAGTTTTACTTAAACTTACAGAAGTGTTGAGGGATTGCTCGGGTCTTCCGGGAAAACGCGCTCCTTAAATACCTTTGGCTCTGCTGTATTTTTATGACATTTATCATATATTATTATCACATTGCATCATATTTAGTCGAATATAAAGCATAAATTCACCACATAAATGTTTACAATAAATGTTTTATTTCATTTTTTATTAAAATGACTACTATATAAAAAAAAACGTCTTAAAGGACCTATCGTTATAATTTGATTTTAAAAAGTTGTGTGAATGTTAAAATTTATGATATTTGATTGGTTAAGAGGAAACAAGGGCAATAATCGATATTAATTTTATAAAAAAAAGTGAAAATATATTTTTTAAAGATAATTTAAATTCACATTACTTTTCTATATAAAGTATTTTAATACGAAGCCTAAATGCAGTAAAAATTAATTAAATAAGATTGAAAATGCTTAAACTGCATTATTGATATTTGTATAGAAACGGGCGGCATTGGAATATTTGTGTTTGAAATTAGCATCTATTAACTGTCTATTAACCTGTATCTGATATGAAATTTTAAACGGCTATCTGGCATAGATTATTGTTTTTATAACGTTACCTATTTTCGTCATGAACGTATTAAAAACAGGTTTCATAAATCTCTTTATGTAGTGGTCTTGTTTTGTTTTATTTGCATCACTTATAAAGATGGATAATAAAGAGTATGAAAATTATTTAAAACCACTAAAATAGATTGCTTGTGAGGGTCTGTTCACTTAGCCCACCATCAACTCAGAAACGAAATATTTTTAATACATGAATTATACCTTAACTTTGCTCCATTGTGCTTTAGTATACACCATTAGTGCCTTCTTGGTTACGCAGGTATTTCAAAAAATCAGGGAGGGGCTAAAAGAACTCTTAGCCAAAATTGCGACTAATCCTAACATGCGGTACACCATTTCGTAGTATTTAAATTGTGCTTTATTATATACGATTTGTACCTTTTTGGTTTCGGAGATATTTTTAAAAACGCTCAGCCCCTCGAAAATTGAAACCTATCTTAAACACTCACAATACAGGAGACTCATGCATTGACGGTATTGGTACGGTGTTGAAGGTGTCCAAGCTTGATGCTTTTTTACCTTTGAGGAATTACTCATGAATCGATATGGAATATTTATTTCAAATCACCGCCAAATAGAAGGCGCAATTCCTTAATTCGCTATCGATCGGCGATGACCGATTTGAAAGAAAATAAACCAGTTTTCTCTAAATGCGGGCACGGGCGGATTACGAGATCAGACTGAAATAGCGAAATAATAATTATTAATAAAAATCGTTTCTTTTACGCAAAAGATATTGTGTTTATCAAGTGTGTGCGTCATATTGCCTATTGGCTTTAAGTTCTTTTCAATTCATTATAAAAACAAAGGACAAATGGTGTGAATTAAAGCACAATTGAGCATAATTGAAGTACTAGGAGACGGTATACCTCACTCTAGGAACAGTTCAAACTGTGGTGGGGGCTAAGCGTTTTTTAGCTCCTCCGCGATTTTTCAATATATCTCCGAAACCAAAGAGGCAAAAATAGTGTATACTAAAGCACAATTGTGCAAAGTTAAAATACTACAAAAGCGTATACCGCATTTTAGGAGCAGATCAAATTTTGGAGGCGCTTAGTGTTCCTTTAGCCCTCTACAAATATCCCCGAATCCAAAAAACCATAAATCGTTCTTTTGACCACTCCGCGATTTGTCAAAGTATCTCCGAAACCAAAAAGGCACAAATGGTGTGTACTAAAGCACAATTGAGCACAATTGAGGCACAACTCAGACAACAAAATATTTTTTATTTCTGAGTTTATGGGGGGCTAAGAAAACAGACCCACCTTGTGGTGGTCAATTTTAGAACTCCAGACTGACATGAGTTCAAAGGCCAAAATTTAGCCCATAGGTCGGTTTTAAAAGTTGGTTACCGATACCGATACCGGTACTGGTGCCGATGTTGATGCTGATACCGATAGCGATACCGATGCCGATGCCGAGCCGATATCGATACCAATACTAATACTGATACTGATACTGATAGGGATACCGATACCGATACTAATACTGATACGGATACCGACATCGATACCGATACAGATACCGATACCGATACAGTTACCGATACAGTTACCGATACCGATACCGATACCGACACTGACACCGACACCGACACCGACACCGACGACGATACCGTACCGCTATCGATGCCCATAGCGATACGGATATCAATATCGGTACCAATACCGACACCGACACCGACAACGATACCGATACCGATACCGATACCGATACCGGTAGTGATACCGATCCTGATCCCGATACCGATACCGATACTGATAACGATACCGATACCGATACCGATACCGATACCAATACCACTACGAATAGTAGTACTTTGGCTTGGTTTTCAATAGTTTGGATATAAAATACTTAACTGAAATAAAATAATTAAACATTCCGTATTAAACACAAGTAGGTGTACGTTTTGAACGCTACTTTGACTATACTATATAAATATACAGCAAATATACTGCTTTTAGTTTAAAAATAACACTATACGGCAGTGTGTCAATCAATAAAATCAATCAATAATACGTTTATTAACAATATTACGCAACAAAACATAAAGGCTTTAAATCTGTGGCGGCGACTATTCTGGTTTAATCACCTTTAGGCGTTAAAAATAGTGGTTTCATTACAGCATAAACGGTAGCTTTGCGAGTATGAGTAACTGCAAACACTCGCAAAATAATCCCTATACACGCGTGATACATATTTTCTGTTAATTTGAATTTATTAAAATTGTTTTTGGAAATTTATTGGTGATGCTATAGTACTTTAAGGTATATTGGCAACACCGTCAAATTGGTCTAATGTGTTCAGCAAAATTTTAACGTTTTACCGGCCTAAACCTGGAACAATTAGAATATACCCGCAAATGATGAAATAATATATAAAATAAATAAATGACAAAATTCTAAAAAATGGCCTGTTTATGTTGGGGAAAAAATCTAAACGGTACCACATACCTACGTTTGGTGTTGCGAATAGTGGTGAACGTGTTCTATTGTTGCTAATCTCGGCATATTGTTTTATGCAACCTATAGGTTTAAAAACTAGAATCAAAAGAAAAAAATTGCATGTAGTATTTATTGTTATGAGAGTGGAGGCCTATTAATTATTCAGAAAGGACACTTAACAGTTAAGTGAAGATACCGGGGGGGGTTAACTTGAATTTAATAATCCCTGCAAGTTCCTAAGAACGAAGGCCCATTTTATTTTCACCTACATTATTACATTTTCAAAACCACATACTCTAATTTTAGTTAATTAAGAAGAATCTAGATAGAACGCGTTCCTACTAAATAAATAAATATCGTATCGTAACAATAAAAATACGTTAATATATCTAACCTAATTATTATGCACGAGAAAGCAAATAAGAGATCTAAACATACATTTAAACACTCAACTCTACGAACTCAAGCTGTGATAATCATATGTTTTAAAAATATTGGAAAACAAAAAGAAAGACATTTTTCGATTCGAGTAGCACGAACAGAACCAGGCAGTTGGAGAAAGTCTGAAGATGGCAAATTGCATTCTGTTGTTTTTGTACTGACATGAGTCAGAGACAACAACGGTAAGAGATGGAAGGTCGGTTAAATGGAACAAAAGTTACGCATTTGAGAGCATTTACGGTCTTTGTATTACTCGAATATCTCTTTTAGTTTTTAAAATACTTGAAAAAAATTGAATTTTCTGATTTTCGTTTTTATTTTTTTCTGACGCTATTTGAAGAGCTGTCAAGAAAAGAAGAGCACATTTTCATTGTCACTTTTATAGCTCTACTTAATGCTGTTATTCAATTTTTGATACAACGCTTCGTTGGTTGGCAATCATGATCAACTTTATTTTTTTAAATAAAACGAAAAAATTGTTTTTGCCATATTTATAGTTATTCGCATGGCACATATGTTAAATGTTTTGATGATTAAAGAACAGCATGCTTTCTAAATAACATTTTTTCAATGTTCCTGGTTTTTTAAGTAACAACACGATTTAGGTAATAATAATTAAATATCTGATGCAAATAGTGTTATTGTTTGTTGCTTCGTTTAATTTTATTTTGAGAATTGGACGAAAAAACAAAATAATTTAAACTAAGGTTATTATCGCGAAAACTATTAACTTTAGATATATGACATATTTAACAAAAAACAAAAGCAACAAAGACAGTTCATTCATGAAAAAATATCCATGCATTCCATTTAAAATAGTCGACTTGTGCTAGTTCTTCCGTGGTCTTTAGAAAAAAATCAGAACGTCCCTTTTGCAACAAATTTCTTTCAAAATCAGCATATCGATAAATAAAAGGCTCTTTTGTTTATGATAATCTCCAATTTCGTTGCTCTGCTTCCAACGATTGAATGATTTTTTTACTGAATGTTAATTTCGGAAAGAATTTTTTTAAAACATTTATTTTCTCCAAAATGAGTGGACTTTGGTAGGTGAAAGGTAAAACAAACTTGGCCTAGAATCGAATGTGGATTTCAAAAAGATTAAAATGTATAGGGTATTCCACTTAAAATAATTGAGTACGGTCCTGTACAGACGAAACCAGAAGCCGTGCAGTGCTCAAAATATTTTTAGGTTGTGAACAAGGAAAAGCTGAATAAAAAAATGTCTCGTGACCTTTTGTCCTAAAATTAATATTAAAGGAACTATCAAAGAATGTAGAGCAAATGGGCAACCCCGTATATACACACTTTTTGAACAAATCTAAGCAGTACTTTACCTCCCAACAATTCTTTCTGCTGTATAAGGGTCAAAATCGACCTCATCTAGAATATAATTCTCACCGCTGTGTTGGTGCTCCCCAAAACGCTCTCGATATCGTTGATCGTATTCAAAAAAAGAGCGATTAGGCTTATAATTGACCCGTGCTTAACTTCGGATGAACAATCCCTTGAGCATAGAAGAATCGTCTGAATTCTTTCATTGTGTTATCAGTATTACAGTGGCTATTGCGCTGTTGAATTACATAATGTGATACCATCTCGGGCCACCTTTGCTATAATCCTAGCAATTGCTAATTCACAGCAGCAATATGCAGTACAGATATCAATTTGTCGTACCAAACGGGCACAATTTACATTCTTCTACATGACTTCTAAACTCTGGAATGATGTCCCTAGTTCCTAATTTAATCTCACTTATTATATGAAAAAATTTAAAGTAGCCCTTCATTGTCATCTCTTGTCAATTCAATATTCCGCTATCCGTCCCCCTAAGTGTTCCTGAGTGCTATACTTTTTATTATGTTAAAAAAAACAATTTCAATTGTTTTGTTTCCCTGTTCAGTCAAATAAACTAATTATAACAATTTTAGAAACAGCCAAAAATTGACGACTGAAAGAAATCGAAAAAATGAAAAGAGATGAAAAACAATTGATAAAGCAGGTAAGTTATCCTTTCAAATCTGGACTTTACCATGTCTCCATCACATACTCTATCCGCAAATTATTCAAATCGGCCACCCTGTAAATATACCAAGCCAAGCAGAGTTAAATTTGTAATTACTAATTTTTATTAGATTAGATAGTCAAACTTAAAAAAAAAAAATTATTACGTTTTTCATTTTCTGAAACAGTTCAGAAATTTGTAGTGATTGTGAAATATATTTAACTCCTTTCCAGCTGTGAATTAATTTTTTATAAAGTCTTTAATAACTTGTTTGTAACTATCCTACAGTATTTAAATCACATATAAAATTTTGAAATTCATTTGGGTAGGTTCTCCATACGTATAAGATTCAAATTTATTACACTTATTAATTTTTATATTTAAGTCTAGATTATTAATTGATCTGTTTTGATTAGTTTTTTTAAATTTAAATTGAAAGTTTTATATGTAAAATGTTAAATTAAATATTCATTAATTGTTCACAAAGAAAAACATGTGAAAACGACATACCGAACCAAAATTGTTTTTAGTGAAATCATAAATTTGAATTAAAACTGTTGATAAACCACTTTTAAATGTTAAATTTATTACGTAATGTAGTATAATACCTATTTGAGGAAATATTTCGTATGGTAGTAATTCTGATATAACCAGATTTGGTTTTGATTAGTATTGACAAGTGTGGCATTTGCATTATCGTTTTTAATTGATTTAGCGGTTGCAATTAGGCGTCTCTATAGTTAATGGTTTAACATTACTCTTCTGAAATTTTTGTGAAACGCAGTTTTAGTTCAATTTTTCAGTAGTTGTAACGCTTGCTTTACCCTACTTGACTTTATTTTACTTTGTTCTCACATTACATGTTCAACAATGCATAATTTGGATTAACCCATTTGATACTGTGACTATTGTAAAACCTACAATGTTGCAGTATTCTTCGATTTATGTTATTAGTAAGTTTGGGAATCGTATTAGAGATGGCCTGATTGTAGTTGAACTCCAAGGATTAGTTCTATACGATAAGCTAGTACGTTTCAATATTTGTTTTTAGTTCAGTTCAGGCGAGAATGAAAGTTTATTATGTTTTTTGTTATAAGAAAACTATTGTTTAGGAAACTTAACACCCTAGTATTGGTAATTACCTATAATCTACTTCTTTGAACAACTATTCAAAGAATTTCAGTAAGCGTACTCGAAAAACCTTCTCATAGTCTATTATTCGGGTCGATTCTGTAAAATACTTGTTATGTCAAATTTGAATGCAATGGCCTTCCAAATATAAATTAGGTGTGAAAATAGTATAAATGGTATGTTCTCATAACTAAAGAGCGGATTTTATGCACTATAAAATGCCGAAATATGTGCATATATATATGCACTTAAAAACCTTAAAATATGCATCAAAAATGCATTATTAATTCAAAATATGCATAAATATTGAATCTTCTATTTACCTGTGTTAATTCCAAATTATAACATTAATATATAAAAAAAGTATATATGCTTGTAATTTTTTAATAGGAAAAAGATAAATTGCATACAAACTTATTATTTTAACATTCAAAATTATGTGTTATTTAAAAACTACATATTTACTTATACACTATACATTTATAAAAACTGCACCCTGTCATTACTACTTACAAAGCAATTATTATTTTAACATTATTTTAAAATTATGTGTTATTTAAAAATTACATATTTACTTATACGCTATAGATTTATAAAGATTACACCCTCTCATTACTATTTGCAAAACAATTTATAACTAAATATTTTTCCAAGTTTTCGGGCAGAAAATTTTGGCGTCTGTCCGATAGTATGTTTTTGTACAAAGAAAAACTTCTTTCTACATCCACAGAAGTTATGGGTGCATATTTTAATGCGGCTAATATGGCCAAATCTAAATTTATAACAAGATCATCGGAATTTTCCTCAAGTTTCAGAACTTTATTATTAACTTTTAGTAACAACTGATATCCACTGTTTTTTGTAAAATTTCATTTAATTTATTAGAAATAGTTTTACCAATATTTCCTGAAACAGCAGAAATCAGCTGTTGAAATTTATTAATTATTTGCATAGATTCATTTAATGACAATGCTTCCGTTTCTAATTTAGCAATGGTTGAACTTACAAAATAGTAATTTGCTTTTATAAATGCCAGCTCATTGCGCAATTGTGTTTTCTTTAAAATGGATTGAGCTTTTTGAACGTAAGTACTTGAATTATCAGAAATTTCTAAAACTAACTCCTTTATTTTTCCAAATGATCTGCATAAAAAAGAGCTGCATTTAACCAAGTACCCCAACGCGTAATCACAGGCTCTGGTGGTAGAGGAATATTAGGTAACTTTTCTTTGTACAATTGAATTCGTAACGGAGCTTTTAAAAACACTTTCTTTATACTACTTATTAAACTATTTACTAATGGAAATTGATTACGAATTGTTTCTGCTACTCTATTAATACCATGTGCGAGACATGTTACATGTATTAAATTTTCATAAAATAATTTTAATTGCTGTCCAGCTTTTACCATATACGGTGCTGCATCAGACAGCATTAAAACTATTTATCTGTTGCAACAATATCAGGAATAAAAATTGCATGAAAGCTTCGTTTATAAAGCGAACTATTGTTGCATGATTGGTTTCTCAAGAACTTTGGAAGCGATTAAATATGATATACTAGACTGCGCCTCACTTAAATAACCAATCATTAAATTTGCAACATATCGCCCGCAACAATCTGTAGTTTCATCTACTATAAAATAAAGATATTTATTTTTGTAATTTTCTTTATATGCCCCATAGTTTCAAGATATAAATCATTAATATACCTTTTTCGAAGCGTGCTTTCATCTGGCACTTGCTTTTTACTAATTTTTTCTAAAATGACCTAAAACTAGGATTTTGCAATTTTTTAATGGAATATTGGCTTTAACAGTGCACACACAATTCGAAATTAAATTCCTCTTGTGCATTTCTTTTGGCCGTTTCTTGAAACAACGACTGGCGCAAAGGTGTCTGACAAACTTTTGTTTTCTTAAATGTTTCTAATTTTCTTTTATGAAGAGAGGTTTCAATGTGCTGTGTAACTTGAGATTTCCTTTCGCACATGATCTAAGGAAAAATTAATTTTAAAAATAAGTATCTAATTGCGTTTAAAACTGATAAAACGGTGAATTCAATAACCTACATCAATTAATAAGGGTTTAATTTCCGAAATCAATTAAATATATGTAATGGTACTTACTATTTTTCCACAGGCTATGCAAAACACTTTTTCATCATCCAGACGTAGCTCGGATATATTTTTTATCCATACTTGAACTAAACTATTTTTAACTTTCGGCATCTTCAAATTCACTTAACATTCAGTTACGTCTTCGCCCAAAGAATGTTTAAAATTTTGCATTTTGTCCGTTACTCTCAAATTATTTTCAAGAAGGATTAACTAACTAAACACTTACCTTGAAAAAGTCCAAATAACTTTAACCCTTGATTGCGGGAATTCCCTCAATCAATGCTTTAACTATCTACTTAGGTACCATTGGAATTTTCAAATACTACTAAATAGCGGCATTGAAACTTCATAATCCGGAAGTATTAACGTTGCACTTAACTGCAGGTAATAATCTTTCTTTAAACCTGTCTTATTCATATAAAAATACATTTCTTAGTTAGACACAATAACAAAATTTAAAATAAGTTAGAATAATGCATTTTAAAGCGAATTTGGGAGATATAGAAAAAATGCGAAATATATGTTAATTATGAATAAAAAGGCAAAATATGCATAAAATTGCAATATATGCAGTATTTGGCGAAATATGCAAAATATGCAAAAATTAATAAATGTCAAATGATTGCATTTAGTGCAATTCGTCTAAAAACAAAACGATATTCTTCAACTATAAAAAATAAGCGATGTGAATTTTGCATAAAATCCTCATTCTACTCATAACAAATCGTTAAACTAACTAGAGGTACAAACCATTCACCAAAAATAATGCCTTTGTCCCAGTCGATTGATTAAAGTAGGGCGGTCCTCTCTTTTGATTTGCTTAATTACCACAAATTTATGCTGTATTATTTTCCACTTGACATAAATAATGAAAATGCAATGTAACACTAATAAAATCATCTCGGACGCCAAGTTATTTTTAATTATGCTCGGAATAACTAAACCGAGATTTACAATAAAAAGTTTATCAAAATGTAAAAAAATAAAAAACATACAAACTATGTTTATTATCAGTTAAATTTAGAATTATATAAAATACATCTTAAAAACTAATTGTAATAGCCTTAAATTACTAAATTATGGATACCTGTTCGTAAAATGTTGTACCCAAACTTCTTAATAACCTCTGGTATCTAAACGATTACCAATATTGCGCAATATCTCGAAATAGCAATACTTTACGTTGTAAACCTCATCAAAATGGAATTTTACTTCTTGTAAATTTTTCTTCATGAAATTTTGAATCTAACATTTATTGCATTTTCTTAAACGTTCAAATAAAAAATTGTGATCAAAATTTAGATCAGCATTGAATGCAAAATTGCAAATTGCAAAGTAAAATAAAAGTGCCTGCAAAAAGCAAATGTTTTAGATTTTAATATAATGCGTTAAGTATATGTTACCATTAAATCAATGGCACTTTTCACAAAATTTAGGTGGAAACCCAAAGAATATGGCTTCCTGCATCTAACTGCGTACCAAAGAAGTAAAAAATGGACGCTTTGGAAGTTGGATGATGACGTGTTGCGTGAAAATATGAGCAGAAAGAAATAATTTAAAGAAGTGGGAGTATAAACCATTAAGAAGTATATACACTTAAGTTACATCAAAATGCATATTAAGTTGCCTAACACATGCCTACAAATCGCTAATAATTAATTTTGTTTCTTATATTTACAACTAAATGAAGGAAGAACATAAATTACGGTATATTTTAATACAACTCAAAATGGGTTGTTACACAAGTTGTTAAGTTATGGCAGCCGAAAGAAAATCGTGCTTACTCATTACCTCTCAGACTTACCTCCAGCAAAAATCATCGATGTCTAGGCATTTTGGTTATAAATACGTGTATAAAATTTCAAAGCAACCGATATGCAAGTTTTTGAGATACCGTGTCTGTGATACTTATCACAGACACACACGTACGCATGCAGGCACGAAAATGCGTGCGCACACATACCAGTTCACTCTCCCACCTAACACACACACACGCGCGCGCGTGCACACGCTCACGCATACGCACACGCACATGCACACGCACACGCACACGCATAAGCACAGCGCAACCTCACATCATACATGACATTTTTTAAAACCACTCCTTGAACTCAGAAAACCTCTAAACAGATATATCGGATATCAGTTTGGCCGATTACAATATAAATTTTTTTCATGAACACATTTTTACCTAATGGAAAAAGCTCAAACTGTACGAACTTCAGAAGCAATAATGAAATTAAAACTGGAATATTTGAATACTCGCGAGAAGAGAATGTAGTTTTTTTAATGTCTTTCCAAAAAAATAGTTACTGATCGAATCTGAAATTGAAGAGAAGGAAAGCGTTGCAAAATTCCCGGTAAGAGATCGAGTGAAGTGGTGCATAGCTAAATCTTAAATTCTGAGCCTGTTTTTGAGAATAATTGTACATTTTATTTATTTTATTTTTCAAAGCCCACATTACGCCTAATAAATATGACATAATATATAGGGTGTTTCATTTAAAAAATGTATGTTTGCTTCACAACTACGAACCGGAAGGTGTGAAAAAAAACTAACTACGTCAATGCATTTTACAGAAAACATTCTATAGGAATAAGTTTTAACCTCTATAAGTTTAAAGATAACTGAGATACGATGAGTACCTGTAAAGTGATACTTTCCAATTCTACCCTGCATCTCAAAAACCAAAAGGGCTATGAAAATTCTGCTGGTGCCATCTTTAATTTCACAAAAAGATATCCTACTGTCGCGAAAATGGAACACCCTGTACAAAACGCCTGAATTGTTTTTTTTTCTGACAGTTCCCGTCACTGTGACACAATGCATTCATTGTTAGATATTTCATACACATCAACGCAGTGCCTTCTATCAACATCATTTACAACGTTTTATTAATAGACCTTATTAATGCATGAATTCCCATTAATCCCCATTAATAAACTGAAACAGCAATTAAGTCTCTAAACCATAAAATATATTCTATAAGCGTGAGTGATGTGATAATTGTACTGATACCGTAGATATCTTACTTAATAACTAGATAGCCAGAGCATATGAGCTGCGCGTTTAAAATACGAGACAAATTGAACATTTCAATAAGGTCGAAAATGGTCGAACATTTACAAGTCGGACATGCGCAGTCGTATCATTAGAACTGCCAAGTTCAATTTTTAATATCAATTGTAATTGTCAAAAAGCGTTTCTCTAACCTCGGTTTTTCGTGCTTTCCGAGTTTACTATTAGTAGAAGTGAAATATGAGAAGCTGCATAGTGCCGTTTTGTCAAAATGGCAGCACAAAATTAAAAGAAAATTACAATTTTTCAAGTGAGGTCACAAATAATTATATAATTACAACTATTTGCCTTCCTAATACCCTCATGCGCAGTTTCAATTCGGATCATGCATGGTTTA
>JARFJB010002154.1:1407500-1465000 GCA_036346205.1 Vesta saturnalis | reverse complement strand
TTTGAACACAAAAAATGTTCAATTAATACATCTAATTAACTCCCCATTTAATATGGCTTATGACAGTAAATTTGCAAAAGAAAATACATCTAAAAATCCCTATAGATGAAACCATTAAAATAATTTCTAGTTCTATGATATAATACATCAACATTTATGAATCTTAAAAAATGTAAGTTTGTTGATCTTATTCTACTTAACCTAGCAACGAAATAAATCCATTTTATTTTCAATACAAATCTTTATAAACAAATTGATGGGGTTTGCTAATGCTTCCTTAGCCATCATGAAAGACTTTCGTTAGATAACTACCCTATTTCTTATAAAGCCATTTTTTACAGAGGATACGTCAATGACATTTACCGAGCTGGTAGCGCAGTGGCGACGCGACCTGCTAGCATTCAAATGGGTTCGATTCCGTTCAGTCTATTGTGAGGTTTTTATTCCTCATACATGTAGCACATGGTCACTGAGTATATGCACACCATGTGTGGCTAGTGCCGTATATTTTCAGAATGTTGTATGCCTGATGCAATCCTTAATTACCATGCATATATAGAAATGTATGTATGCAGGAATCCATGATTGTGGCTGAAGCTCAGAGCTCAGCCCTCGGAAGGGAATGAAATACGTGGTCTTTTCCTTTTTCCATAACATTTTCCCATTTTTGAAGAAAATGATCATATACAAAAATTTCTCAAGTATTTAAATAAACAACATCAAAACATAAAATTTACCTCTGAAGTCGACAGAACCATACATTTTTCTTGAAATAAATATTTACCGTGAATAAACTGTGTTTTCTTTCTCTATATATACAAAACCAACTTTTATTGGACTACATTCTAACTTTGACAGTTTTGTTCACAGTAAGTGTAAAACAGGTTTAGTATATCTTTTTTTCGTCGTGCTTGCTTTTATGCTTTGTTCATCATATAAACTTTTTCATGAAAAATGTAACGTATTAAAACAATCCTTTCAAGAAACGGTTTTTTAACAAATTTTATTGAGTAATGTTTAGAACGATTTCTCACTAAAAAATTCACTCCATCTAACATTCAAGACCAAACTAAATAAATTTAGTATTTAAAACTACCTTACGTTGGTTGTTATAGCAGTTTGTTCGACGTTTCATCAAAAGGATAGTGACAAAAGCATTTCCTACCTTACACTGCTTTTACTACATTAGAACAAATTGGGTCAAGATTCAAAACTAAGGATGTACTACCTAAGGATTTAGCCTGGACTATTATATATAAATTTACCTGTAGTAGTTGCGCAACTACGTACGTAGGAAAAACCTTCCGTCACTTCGCTATTAGAAGGTGTGAACACTTAGGTGTTCCTTCACGCTCTAGAAAGCCATCCAAGACAACCCTAAATGATGTTTCCAACACAAACTAGATAATAACCATGACATCGCCCATGAAGGTTTTACTATATTGGATAGAGCGAAAAACGGCTCTGAAGTCCATATAAAAGAGGCACTACACATTGTACAGTAGGAGATGTCAAGTTTATGTTTTAAGTAGAGTTAGTCTTTTTATTGTTATTATTTTCTTGTTAATTCTGACGATGAATTAAGATAAATAAATTGAAACGTTTGAGCATAAACTCTAGAGGCCAATAAAATTTTAACGACATTCTCCAAGAATAGGGATCATATCAATACGCTCTTCTTTTGCATAATTCTTCATTTTGACTAAGCAATACAACAACAATATTCAAATAATAATGGTCTAAAAATACCACTATAGCAAAAATAGATTTTGCAAACTAAATCGTCAGACTAAATGTATTATCTGACATTGCTAAATAGCATAGGCAACTAGATACATTAGAAATTTTATTTAAAAACGAAAAATGATTATTTGGCGTATTCTGTAAAAACCGAAGGCTTATCCATTTGGGGTGGTGCGAAAACTATTTTGGTATGTTTCTTTTTGGCCACTGCAGAAAGTTGCTACTAAGAAAGACAATGCTTATATTTTTACTTTAATCAAATTGAATTTTTTGTACTGCAAGGCCACTAAATGTTATTGTGAAAACAGATACGTAATTACTAAATACTTCTTTTTTGCATGTTTGTTTTGGCCACTGCAGAGCAGTTGCTGCTGATAAAGTTAATTGTTACAGTAATTTTCTTTTGAACAAATTTGAAATTTTCTACTGCAAGATCTCTAAATATTAATTAAAAAGCAAAAATGTAACTACTACAAACCTTCGGCAAATAAATCAGTAAGCGTTTAAATGAACATTTTATTTTACCAGTATTTAAAACAAATGAGTTATTTAAAAACTTTACAATCAGCCATAACCACAATAAATTATAACAACTTATAATCCTTTTTGTATTAAAACTGGCATCCGTTTACGGACTCAAGTGTTGTTTAATTAAAGTCCTTCTATCTTCACCACATAGAGTCGCAGCAGCCTCGGTAACGAGTTTGACAGATCTTTCTGCAGCTTGCGTGTGGCAAGGGTAAAGTTTAATTTGTGGCAAAATAAGATCTTCAATTAAATTTGGGTCTTGTATGCACCTGGTAATTACTTCACTACTAATGTTCATAATTAAAGGGGTTCAGTTACAACCACTTCACTCCAGTTTATAACATCAATAAAATCGTCGGCTTGAAAATTAAACTTAGGAAGAATAAAGTACGTAACACTGTTCCAGCTGAAGCTCTAGCCTTTAAAATACGTCTTAAGGCTAGAACTTTCACGTGACTTCGTCTGTCAACATCGACAATAAAATATTCTCCGGATGACCATAAAACCCATTCCGTTGTATTACTGGATCGATAATTTTCTTGATATTATCTGGAAGATACTTTGACAGTTTTATGGTCTGTTAAATTTTAGCGCCATAAATAGCTAGTGGTTGTGTTTTTATGGTAAACCACATGGGCGCATAAACCTTTAGAATAAAGTTAATTAAAAAGGCAATCTTCCGTTGGTATAGCGGTTGAAACGAACAATCTTAAAATTCTATTTCCAGTTGTCAGCCATCTTGAATGTACCATTTTCTCAGATTTCTCTTTGCCAGACTTTCACTACAGCATCCAGACTTAATCGCTTGCAAATTTCATATAAGTACAATTGGTCTGTACTTAAATCGCTTTTAGTAATATCAGGTAAGTTACAATCTATTGCTTTAAATTTTGCAATAGGAAGAGTTTCGCAATCTTTTAATGCTGTACCTAGATTGCCAGTGAAAGATCGAGGACCAGCCGTACCATAAATATGTCAAATAAATGGCGCAACGGAAGTTCGTTGGCATGTAACTACAAACGCTCATGTAACGGTCTATTCACTTTTTCCAGGTATCGTATCACACCTCCTTTATGTCCAGTATTGATTGCAGTCCCGTCACACTATGACGACAAGTTTAGCACAATCAATATTTTTGCTTCTAAAATTCTACTATTTTTGGTACACACATGTAAAGCCTTTCGGAACTCAAGACAGGTGACCAATATACTCTGAACCTGGCTCTTTAACCAACGTAATGTGCTCTTCTAACACAGTTTTCTTCTGAGTCTTCAAATTTTAGAGTCCTGTCTTTACGCCCATCGAAATATAAACCAAAATTGTCGTATACTAACGGTGTTGTTGACAGTAATGTAATGTCTTTTTGGCGAGCTCTACGTATTTTGTATCTGTCGACAACACTGGACTTACTCTCCTCAGAAATAACACCAATCTCTTGCAATGTCTGAAACGATTGCTGCTCCAACTCGGTCAGACACACGGAACCTGTCAACGTCTTTGCAACGGCAGATAAGTGTTGCAATTTTCACACTTCGAAGATTGTAATTTTCCACATATCTGCTTCAGGAGTTTCCGACGAGGGCATACTAGTTGAAATGGCTGCCTGCGAAAAGAGCGTTTACATTTTGGCGAAGTTAAGTCAACAATGTCATCTTTATTTGACTTGACCGCGACGTCCAATTTTAGCTTCCTTTTAAGTTCATTTGAATTGCTTTAGTTGCTTTAGTGTCTACGTTACCAATACCCATTTTCTCTCCGTTCGTTGATCGTGCAAACAAATTCTTTCTGTTGGAGGCACTTTAAATGGTTTTGGACAGTTACACAAATTAAAATCGTTGCACATGCGGCAATGTCAAACAGTTTTTGCGTCTGCTCTAAAGCGCAATTCGCTCCTGGTAACTATTAATGTCTTTCCTTGATGCATAAGGTTTAACAAATTTCGATACTTATCATGATATGCTTTAATTTTTTTTATCACCGACCGCTCTTCGATGGTAGGGATGGATGCTCTTACCCATTGGCTTAGTATACTAGCAGTAACTTCGGCACTAGTCTCACTCACTAAGTTCTAATATTGATATTGTTTATTTCGGCTACCCAACAAATACAGTATCATATCTTCGTATGTTGGCAAGGTACTTCTTGGTAAATCTCGACCATGGCCGAAAACAGGACATATTACTTCACTTCTCAATAACGACATAGTAAATTCTCGAAAGCGTAATTAAAACACACAAACAACGAATACAATACAGCAAATGTCTCCTTCTACTAAACAACGTATTTTGAGTCGCGCAGACTGCACTCGATCGTAGTTAGAGAATGGTAGCGCCCTACGCGGATAGGTAATGAAAAGCATATGATTACTCTGTGTCTGTGCTATCTTGATAGTAATCAACTGCATCTGTACTGTTGTTTACGATAAATAAAATGATACATTGGGTTTTTTGGGTAAACTGTCCATTTAAAAGGTATTATTAGAATACAACTGTATAGTAAATTGTTTTATACATCAGTACTTAAACTCAATGTTTTCAAAATATTTTGCCTCATAATGCGTATATATAAAGGCAACTTTCCCAAACTGTCCCATGTCAAAAATTTAAAAATTAAAATTTACAATATACCGACCGCACCACCCTATTATCCATAGGACACCCTAATACCATGCGATAGGTAATTCGAAAGTGTATTTCCTGGTAATGTAAAAAAATATGGCGTTTGATTTAAACTAATCAAGTTATAACCACCTAAAGTGCTTATTTAATTAGTTATAATTTTTGGACACCCTGTATAAGAGATGGCGAGGTTACTATAATTGGGATATAAAATCAATGTAAATTTCGCTAACATAATTTAAATACTTCTTAAGTGTTTCAAATTATTTAGAAAACCTTAAGGTTTTGGTATTATAAACCTTATTAAAACATACACTTATTTTTGTCGAAGAATCCAATAATTTAAAAAAAGGCAACTTTGATACTTTTAAGGCTTTTGGGATACCCTATATGTTATGCAAATAATTTTGAAAAGTTACCATAATAGACCCCATATATCCATAAAAGTGAAACTTTTTAGAAGCGGCGTATTTTGGCCACAATATTCCGTATAGTGTGAATAATCCTATACAAGTGGAGCTAATAGCCATACGATCGGACTACTAATACAAGGAATGCGAGTTCTAACCCCGACGAAGAAATTATTATTTTTTAATTGTTTTTAAATTTTATTTTAATATGCATTTACACTTTAAAAAGGCGTACTTACGTAAAATTTTGTGTAAGCGTTAAATAATAGAAACTTCTTATACATGTATTTTGACTTTTTGTTTTAAATACATAAAGGCATTACCTACATCAATGTTTGAAGGTGTAGAAGGACATGTAAAATATGAAATCGAAAGATCTCAGTTTCATTTTTGCATTTTATTATGTGATTATATAAATTCGCTAGTACTTTTATGGTATGGTATGGTAAGTATAAGGGAATGTTGCATTTTTTATCTTGTATAGCCGTCATGTTTAACACAACAAATAATAAAAATAACATAAAGGTTGATATTTAAAATTGCTATGACGTTTTTGGATCAAATGAGCAGACAGGCAAACGTGTCACGTGTAGCTCGTTTATTACAAAAATTACAGGTCTTACGATTTAAGTAAATATTTTATAATATCCGGGTTGTAGTTCTAATTTAAACATATGTCTTGTAAGTTATAAATAATAATAGATATTGAAGGATGTACTACTGTAGGGTACCTAATCTTATAAGTTTGCAAAATTTCGTAGAACTGTTGCATGTACATTCGTGACGATAAACAAGTAAACCAGATGATCCGTCATTATGCCTAATTATTTGCAATTAGTTTAATAAGAATACTAACGTATAGTGTACAAATTTTGCCCTTAACGACACTAACCTTTATTTTAATTATACCATATTTTTTGTGCCATATATAGGCAATGTTAGTTTATTAGAAAATTGATTCGATTGAAACGTTAAAATTTGAGACCGGAGACATACATAAACAGGACCGGCTCTAGCAGTTTTGCCGCCCCATGCAGAAACGTGAATCCCCCTCACAATAAGTCACCAAAGAATAAAAAATTTCAGCAATTTTTATATAAAAAACTAAGTACTTTTTTCTTACTTTTAATTCGGCAAACTTCTGGATAATATGTTCAAGATTAGTTTTCACTGCTAATTCATGATCTATAGGTAACACGTTTAGCCGATTTTGAGTCGTTGTAATTTCGAAATTTTTATTATTTTCAATTTAGAAAAGCTCCTTTCCCCCACTTGCAATGCTGGGGTTAGGAGCAACATCTAAAGAAGTGATAAGTTTTAGTACCTCAATTGAGTCTTTGTTTGGACTTACAAACCCTGAAAGGGATTCTATTTCATCTACCAGCTCAAGTACGTTCACATCTCGCGATTCATCATCAGTCAATAGTATTTACTTACAATATTAATTAACTCGTTTTAGGTAAATTTTTAAAACCATGTACCGGGTGGCCAACTAAGAACGGCCGTCGGCCATATTTCGAGAATGGATTATAGCACAGGCTCGGGAAAAATTTTTTTATAACAAAAGTGGCCTCGAGAAACGCCTGGAAATTGTTTTCAGAATTGTAGGTCCACCGCTAGAGAGCGTATTTGACAGTTAAAATTTTAAAAAGCAAAATTTTTCAAAATTTGCTCAATTAAGGGGCATATTAAATATTATATTCAGATTCCTCGACAAATTCTGCATATTTTTTATTTGATAAGTTTTAGTCTATCTCTTCAAATAAGGGACGGGGGAGAGTGGGAACCCTGTTACGAAAAAACGCCTTTAATTCAGGTTCTGCTTGACCGATTTTAATAAACTTGATGTTGTTTGAAAGAGCTTTTGTTAAACAATAGAAAATTTGTAAATTTGAAGCAATCTCATTAATAACATAAATGCTAGAGGGCGCTGTTAAATATTTTTTAATATTGTGTTTTCTCTTTACAATTTTAAATGGAAGCATAAAAATTTAAATAGGTCTTCAAAAAGTAGACTAAATTAGCAATAAAACAGTGAAAACCGCAAGTCGATATCTTTTTCCTATCTGAGATATCGTAAGAAACAGGTAAATGGGGAATTGTTCTTCCAACGTCTAGTAGGCTAGTTCGCGTTAACGGAAATTATTAAATTTAGCCTGGATGAAAAGATCTTACATTGTTGTGCAGTAATTTAAACTGTTATCATACTAATGTTATGGTTGCCGCTAGATTACCTAAATGTAATGCTGTCGCTACTAACAATGAGAACAAATTATAAAATAATAATGTGATAAATCTAACATTTTTTTAATTATATAAGAATGTTATATTTGTTTTCAAGCGATGTGTTAGTAAATCAAAAGCATTAATATCAATAAAAACCGATATTTGCCCAGCAACAACAAATACAGTTTAAAATATGAATTACGATTTACTCATGACAACAAAATTAGTAAAGAGGGTCATGTAAGATATAAAATAAATTCCCTGTTGAAAACAAGCAAGCTATGATTTTCACGCATATGTCAAAAATTATTCGTCGTGCTGCATTTAATAGACTTTCTTTACCACATGCATTAATAAATAAGTAGTCACATGTGTTCTCTGAAAATATTTTGGACGGTGGTTCAACATATACCCAAGTCTCTAAATATAGCTCTGGTGCTTGAATGAGGGTTAACATTTACATAAGCTAAAACATCAATAACATTTTCCTCTGTTCTACCTCTGCGTTGTCTTCGGTACACAGGAAGATTCACATTTCCAGTAGTACGCACACGGTGTGCGAGTCGGAGAAAAACTCTTCTGCTGTGATGCCGTCTGTTTGGGTACTGCAGTGCATACACTCTAGCAGCAACGGTTGCATTTCTCATACATTCAAAATAAACTGCCAACATATCAAATGCTTCTTCATTTGTAAGAATCATTTTGGTACGAAAAGATAAAGAAAGTCTACTAAATGCAACACGGTGAATAATTTTTGACATATGCGTGAAAATCATAGCTTGCTTATTTTCAACAGGGAATTTATTTTATATCTTACATGGCCCTCTTTACTAATTTTGTTGTCAGTAAATCGTAATTCACATTTTAAACTGTATTTGTTGTTGCTGGGCAAATATCGGTTTTTATTGATATTTTATGCTTTTGATTTACTAACACATCGCTTGAAAACAAATATAACATTCTTATATAATTAAAAAAATGTTAGATTTATCACACTATTATTTTATAATTTGTTCTCATTGTTAGTAGCGACAGCATTACATTTAGGTAATCTAGCGACAACCATAACATTAGTACAATAACAGTTTAAATTACTGCAGACCAATGTAAGATCTTTTCATCCAGGCTAAATATAATAATTTGCGTTAACGCGAACTAGCCTACTAGACGTTGGAAAAACAATTCCCGCTATTTACCTGTTACTTACGATATCTCAGGATAGGAAAAAGATATCAACTTGCAGTTTTCACTGTTTTATTACTAATTTAGTCTACTTTTTACAGACCTACATAAATTTTTATGCTTCCATTTCAAATTGTAAAGAGAAAACACAATATTAAAAAAATATTAAACAGCGCCTTCTAGCATTTATGTTATTAATCAGATTGCTTCATATTTACAAATTTTCTATTGTTTAACGAGAGCTCTTTCAAACAACATCAAGTTTATTAAAATCGGTCAAGCAGAACCTGAATTAAAGGCGTTTTTTCGTAACAAGGTTCCCACTCTCCCTCGCCCCTTATTAGAAGAGATAGACTAAAACTGATCAAATAAAAAATATGCAGAATTTGTCGAGGAATCTGATTATAATATTTAATATGCCCCATAATTGAGTAAATTTTGAAAAATTTTGCTTTTTAAAATTTTAACTGCCCTCTAGCGGTGGACCTACCATTTTGAAAATAATTTCCAGGCGTTTCTCGAGGCCACTTTTGTTATAAAAAAAATTTTCCCGAACCTGTGCTATAATCCATTCCTGAGATATGGCCGACGGCCGTTCTTAGTTGGCCACCCGGTATATTGAACAAAAATTTAAAATGAATGCTGTAGGTGTTAATCAAATCAAACCTGGATTCTAAAGTTTGAACTATTGTAAAAAAAATGTTTTAAAATTTTAAATTTTAATTTTGGGTCTGTGGCAGGATCATCGCGCGCTTCGTGAAGAAAGTTAGTACTTTTTCGTCGAACTCTGTGACGTGAATCAGCTGGGATGTTAATAACGTTGACGAGTTCCTTTTGTATAACCGTGCATTTTTTTAAATGCCTTATGCGAACGAAGACCCTTGAAAAAGATTGTACAATTTTTATTAGCAGATGATAAATCATAGCCTGTAGAAGTTTGCTGATCGGATTCATACAATTTAGGATTATATACAAAATTACAATGAACATAAAAACATAAATTGTTTAATATAGTGCAACTCAGTAATTTTAGAGTTAGTCCCTTGTCATATTTTAATAATAAAGCCCATCTAAAGCTTGGCGACGCAGAAAACAAGTAAATTTTGAAGTATATTAAGCATATTTGCGACTTCTAAGAACTCCTTTGCCATATGGTTGACGAATAAATTTAATGAGTGATTACTATATGGCACATAAAATTCTCGTGAAGTCATGGCACTTATTCTATATTGGCCCCCGATTTATCACCTCGCATATTGGCACCGTTGACGTAAGCCTGGCCTCCTCTTTCCTACAAATTTAACCCCAATTTTGCAAGTTTTTCAATTATTACATTTTAAATTTTTTGTCCTGTCGATCTCTCATCTGAAAGAAAGCCTAAAAAGCTATCATTAATCTTAATGATAATATCATTGGGGTTAGATTCGTAAATAGACAGATACAGAATGTAATTTGCTCTATCCTACTGACATCAAGAGTACAATCTAGAATAAGGTAATGGTATTTGGATTGCTTAATTTTGGCAATAATATGTGATTTAATAGGTGAATGTAAGAGATAAACCAGTTCGTTTTCAATATCTTGTACAAGATAGTGATCTTACCTTCCTGTTATTTAAGCACTTTGTGAACGTGCTCTTCCATTGTTGGATCAAATTGAGCTAGTAGTTGAATGGTTTGTAAAAATTAAAAATTAAAAATTAAAAATTAAAAATTAAAAATTAAAAATTAAAAATTAAAAATTAAAAAATTAAAAAATTAAAAATTAAAAATTAAAAATTAAAAAATTAAAAATTAAAAATTAAAAAACTAAAAAATTAAAAAATTCAAAAATTCAAAAATTCAAAAATTCAAAAATTCAAAATTCAAAAATTCAAAAATTCAAAAATTCAAAAATTCAAAATTAAAAAAATTAAAAAATTAAAAATTAAAAATTAAAAAATTAAAAATTAAAAATTAAAAATTAAAAAAAAATTAAAAAATTAAAAATTAAAAAATTAAAAAATTAAAAAATTAAAAAATTAAAAAATTAAAAAATTAAAAAATTAAAAAATTAAACTCATACAGTTTGTCACTGGTAACCCTAATCAATAAACAATTTTGAGCAAGCACTTTTATTTTGGACACAATAAGTAAATACACCACATCAATAACTTGTCTGCAGTAATAAGCCTTTGACTCATTTTCAATAGTTTTAGGAGACCAAATTCAATCCAAAACATTTGGCGTTAAATATGATTTTTTGGTGATTTATGTTCTTTTAAAATGTCACTAAGGTGCCTCCAACGTCTAAATCTATCAGTGGAAAAGGTATTAAAAGAGCAACTACACAATTTGCAGCAAAAACAATATATTCAGTTTTTTATAATAGAATAAACTAACCAGTTGCGCAGTACTTTTTCTCCATTTTTCAATGTTTTCATACAATAATGGGCACCGAATTTAATAGATTAGGTGGAAAACAGCGAAAGGATGCAGTTTCATTCCTTCACCAAGGGGTACGGCGGGCTGCGTGAGCTTTTCAAGCTCCTTCAGCCACAATCATGGATTCCAAGCATACATACATTACATACATATGCATGGTGGGGTTAAGTATGAGTGTGTTCAGAATAGGATAGGAATAAATGGAGTTAGGGGTCTGAGGGAAAAGGCACTACCCCAGCGTTCAACTAAATAATCGCACATTGTGTACGTATACGCAGTGACCATGCTGCTACATGTGTATGGAGAAAACCCCCTGAAAAAACCTTATAAAAACTAGACTGTAACAGGAATTAAACCCATTACTTCCCGAATGCTAAGCAGGTCGTGTTACCACAACTACACTAGCTCGATTGGTTTAGTAAAACCTATCTTGCAGTACCTGACGAACTAGTTGGCTAAGATGCTAGATCGTAATCTAAGATAACCACAGGTTATGTATTTTCTTTAGAAGTTCCCGGGGTAGGTTCTTCTAGATTTGTGTCGTTATCGGTTACGGCTACCTGATATACAGTATCCTTGTAGTTTAAGTTTGAGTCTGCTTCAGATTGGTTGTCAACCTTTTTTTTTGCTAGTTCTTAGGTAGTTCAGTAAACTTCCAGCTTGTTAATCAATTTGAGATTGCTTTTCGGGCGTTTTTCTTTTCTACTGTTAAATTCAGTAGTTAATTTTTGTGTAACTGCTACTTCATTTCGCAACCTAAATATAAAAGGGTGGATAACGGTTACAATTGTAGAATGAGTACGTGAACCATACAGAGAAACACATACTTTACACTGTATGCATGCTTCTTGTGTAACTCCCACCTCTAGGAACTAATTTTGTCATTTGAGGTGACTATTTACTTCTTTACAAGCTTAAAAATGGGGGAAGAAATACATTTTGAATCTTTTTTGAAATAAAAAAAACATTAATAATAATCACGATATACGTGTGCACGGATGTAGCCTCGCTTGTTACGAATTCTGTCACGCGTCAATAATATTTTCATATTAAAATTCACGTATCAATCAATACACATTACAATTTCAGAATTTACCATATTCGTAAGCAGAGAATTTGCTCCATAAGATTTCAAATGTTGATGGAGGTTTAAAAAAAAATGTCATTTAAAAAATAGAAAAATTAACATCGTGCAGAAAAATTAAAAATATAAAAATAAGAAGATTGTAGTTTAGCCATTGATTGTACTTTTTAGATCCACCCTTAAACTCTTAGCTGGCATGAATGAAATTCGAAAAAACTATATAAAATAATTATAGTAACTTACCTTCAAAATTAATTGTGCTTTTCTAGAACACAGTAACTGCATAAATAAATCAAATAATTTTTTAAACCTATGTTGATAATATATGGTTTACAATAACAATGGATATATAACAAGTCATAATATATATATATATATATATATATATATATATATATATTTATATATATACTATATATATATAGTATATTTCTTTGGTTTGCTGCTCGACGGTCTTCTCCTACATCTACACTTGGATGTTGAGAGCTGTGGATTCTCGATTTTGTGTTGTGCCAGTTGACACCACTGTTGTTCCAATTGTAGTTCCCGTGGTTGATAATGTTGCGATTGTTGATAGGTTGGATGTGGATGGATGTGTCCTATGGTCAGGTGTTGGGCTGGTCTGCCTGTTGATTCCCAAGTGTATCTGTAAAAGAAAGAAACAAGTGTTAATTAATCGTAATATAAGTCGTAGTGCAGTAGCTAGGTTACTACTGCACGAATGTAGGGTTAGTATTCCATAGCGTGAAGCGCTGTAGGAGAAACGGTAATGTTAGGCAGAATATGTGAAGTCGATACTGTATACTGAACCTTGGGCACCAATCTTTGCGTCCGAAGCATGTGTAATTACCCGAAAAGCGTAACCACCTCCGCGTGCGTGAAGGTCACTCCTCACAGGTCAGTCGCAGTTTTCGCCGGATCGAGTGCCGCTTCCACCTTTCGGATGACATATTGAGTCGGAATCCCTGATACCGGTGATACTCTCCGATGCCGGATTTTCGCCGCAAGCCTTCTACTGTGACGCGAAGACGGGCGACGTACTCTACCTCTAGTATCTTCCTCTAGTCCTCTTCGCTTGGTAGGTATACCAGCACAAGGGGGATCGCTCGACCTCTCTGCGCCATCCTAAAGCAAGAGATCACATTAATGCCGTGCAGTGTTAGCTCCGAGCTAACATCAGCCTTGGATAACTTTACGGACATGCCTTGTATCACTACCTTAGCCAGCCGCGCACTCCTTGCTTGGTAGGTGTGGCACAGAATACCACACCTATCTATGTACCTCATCAGCCTGTCTCAGTCCTGGAGTGAGGCAGGTTGGATCGGGATTCCCTCGCTGATTGCCTTGACTCTCAGTTCGTGGGATAAAGCGACCCAGTTCTACCTCTGACGAAGGATTACTGAGGGTACTTTCTCCCTAGTGTCCTCTGCCCTCTGAATCTTGTCCATCGCTGCAGGGCTATCGATTTACTCCTCTAGTGCCTGGTACGTGTTGTCCGTGGGGGGCGGCGTTGGCGGGCGGACGGTTTGGGTCTTCTTCTGCCTTTTCTTCTGGGTCGGAATCTGCTGGCTGATTTGCGGAATTCCTAACGGTGGGAAGGCGCAGTCCTCTTCGGAATCGAAAGCCGTGAAATGAGTACCGACAGTTGTCGTTGAGTATTTCTAAATTTACTATTAGTTGATGACTCTATTGAGCTCTTCTCAGTTCGAGATGTAAACCTCGATTGAAGCCAATAAGTTTTTGTCTTTGCTTTTTATAATAGAGGTACGAAAAACATATTGAAGCAGGTAAAATCTTGCGTGCGCGATAATCTTTAACGTCTGATTTTCAGGAATCTACAAAAATTTAAGTATTATAAGTTCTTACCTGTTGTGTTTTTAAAGAATAGAGAACAGATTTTTCCATATATGTATATATATATATATATATATATATATATATATATATATATATATATATATATATATATATGCCACTTTGCACATTTATTAAAGTTGAAACATGTGTTTGTAGTTGTAATTATTTTTTAAATTCTATACGTGATTAAATTATTTCCATGTTTTACTAATATCTCGCCTACAAAATAAAAAAAAGATGTCATCTTGTATTTCAAGGCCATCTTAATAATGAAAATTTTTTTTATTAAATACTATTTACAATAAGGCAGTTATTTGCAATATTAGGTACCTGCAGTTGACATTTTATTTTTGGGGGTTTGGATATTTTCTTAACGAAAATTTTATACTGTCTTCACAATAACCCTTTTGCAAAGTACTAACAGAGGCTACGCTGTTTCAATAATGATAAACGTAGCAAAAATAAATTTTGCATTCAAGCCTGTAATTTTAAAAATCATTAAATAATTTAGGTTTTAGGTATAGGGAATTCTACTGCAACTTGCCTTTATTTTATTCGTAAATTCCAAAAAACATATAATCTACAGGGTGTTCCATTCAAGAAATATAACTTTGGTATGGACTCTTTTTTGTGGACACCGTGTATAATTGAAATTATTTTTAATTGTGCTCCTCAACACCCTGTATATGCTCTAAGAAAAGGGAATTAAAAAATTACAATAGACTCCTATAGAAACTCCGTGGCGTATACATAAGATTAATTAATCACTTAATTCCTCATCTGAGCTGAGGAACTCAGAAAATAATGCTTATAAGATAATAGCTATTCATTTAAGAAGGATATTAGGATAACACGGTTGATAATATTTGGTAAGTTATACTCTATGTTGCGGCAAAACAAGTCGGCAACTATTTTGTTCTTGGTTACGGCAAAACAAATCTGCACTTTCCATACAAACTCGCGTACTATGATATTATGAAACGGTAACTGCGCAACTATGAGCATTCGCCCCCGAACGGCGAATTTTAGGGGCGTCATTTTATCTATCAGAGTGCATAATTTTTGGATACTGATTGTATAGAATGCTTAGTACGTCGGACATTTTTGGTCCTATGTAATGAAAAAAAAACAAAATAAACGGTATTTACAAAGGCTATATTATAGGTCCAAATTAGAATTTCATTTCATTCAGCAATTGGTGATGCATCTTCAGTTACCATTCTATTACTAACATGGATTATTCAAGATATTATGTATATATATATATATATATATATATATATATATATATATATATATACATATATACTATAATTATGAATAAATCAATTTGCAAAAAAATTGGAATCAAATTTCATGAATAATTAGTATTGTTCGTGTTATAAACAGCACTTTTCATGTATAATACCACTACAGCGTCCAAAATTATCGATAATCCGGGAAAATACGGTGTTTCCTGGAAACTGCATGAGTTGTCTTTCTCTGGTGGTTAAAAGGTAAAAGAGCCCGACTCCGAAGGACATAGTGGGGTAATTGTCTAACCTACAGGGAGAATATATACAGGGGGTATGATAACAGAACAATTTTTGAAAAGTACACTGTGAACGATAAAAAATAAAACACATAAGTAGTCACTTTATTAGTCTTATTCAAATATCTAAAAGGGATTTAGACTTCCGTTCTTACATTAACTGCATTTTCGATCAAAACTCTACTTTGACATTAGTAAAATGTCTGCCTAAGGTGGCCTATTCTTTTCTCAGTAAGGGAGCTTTATGGATGATGGAAGTACACGTATTTAAAACATCCTAAGCGTATAAAGTACTGCAACTGAAATTACTTCTAAGCAGGCACAAAAAAATTAGATTCAATAGTTATTATGCAAATATTATGTGCAGAAGCACACAAAAATGGTAAGTTAACAACAGTTATTGCACACAAAAAGAAAACAAGAGGAATTATGTATTTAGGTAGATACACAATTTAAATTACAAATATTCGATGTTTGAGTACGAAATTAACCAAAATGTAAATAGAGCAATTTGCATACTTTATCGCAACCAAACTTCAATTGCTTTAAATAAATTTCCAAGTGAAAAACTGTATCGGTTAATTTCTGCTTAACTTCTACTTAATCATACGTGCTTAAATAAATACTTATAAAAATTTACTGTTATTAGTTCCATGCAAAACAAATAAATTCACGATTGGAAATTTTTCTAATCGTAGGTTTCTAGTATCCCCACGACGAAGTAGACGATTTTAATTGAATGACATAATCTAAGCAGGATAATTAAAAGATTTTAATGAAGATAATGTACTCAAAGTACTCTGAAAAATTAAAAGTTAGTTGTTAGTTTATTAAAGGGCACACAGAATACCTGTGAATGAAGCTACATGGAAAATAGAAGCTGGTATGTCAAATGAAATTTTAAAATGGATACTAAAATGAAAAAGCGTGGAAATGAAAAAAAAATTTTGTAACATACCTCTATTAATAATTCAAAAATAATGTATGATTCTTGATCAATCAACGCAATAATTTCCTAATCACACCGTTTTAAATATTTAAAGGTGGCGAAGTTTCTCCCAATACTCATAAAAGTATATTAGGGGTTTAATCACAATGTTAAGAAATCAACCAAACAACCATAACAAAATTTATTGTAATTATCCCTTTTAGTATTGTTGCGGGATCAAACTACCTCTAGAGCGCAGCATTCAAGTCCTTAATGAAGACTTAACTTATGGTAGCCACATAATACCATTAATGGGTATAAAATGATTAGTAATTATGCCACGGTCTCAATATTAGTAAATTAAAAGAAATTCTGCTAAGCTTGAAAAGTATTTTATATTATAGCTTGATCAGTTTCAAGTAATTTTCTGCAGTACTACAAAGCAGTCGACTAAACAAGTATTTATTTTCTATAAAATAGTAAAACATAATTATAACTCAAATAAATAATAAATATCTGGTGTGGAACACCACACGACCTTCCAACCTACAAAATGGAAATTAAAAGAAATGAAATAACTTTAATAACATTTTTTTAGAATAATTAAATCTTTATATACTTTTATAATAAGCTCATCACGTAAACATGCAACATTTTAAAAGCAAAAACAATAATCTATGTCACACAGACCTTTAAAACTTCTGGACAGACACAAATTAGTAGACATCTAGATGCTAACTTAAAAATTAAAGGAATGAAATAATTTATTATAATTATTATAAGTTTTTATAATGAACTAATAAGTTCAAAGGTAAATATATAAATAAAATTATTATTAATTTTATTAAATACATAAATAGAAAGTTTACCTCGAGTAGGATTTGAACCTACGACCTGTACTTTGCTAGAGTGCCGCGCTAACCAACTGCGCCATCGAGATTCAATCGCCAATCGATGCAAACTTTGTCTTTATGTATGTAGAACTGATGTAAATTCTAAATATGAGATTATAATCAAATTACTTATATTAATGGAATATGAGCCTGCAATATCGCAAGGATTCACACATACCAAAGCAACTTGAATAATATTAAATTATTATAAACTTTTATTATGAATGAATAAGTTCAAAGGTAAATATGTAAATAAAAATTATTATTAATTTTATTAAATACATAAATAAAAGGTTTACCTTCTGTAGGACTTGAACCTACGACCTATACTTTGCTAGAGTACCGAGCTAACCTACTACGCCATCGAGATTCAACCCTCAGTCGATGCAAACTTTGCCTTTATGTATGTAGAACTGATGTGAATTCTAAATATAATGAGATTACAATCAAATTACTTATATTAATGGAATACGAGCCTGAAATATCGCAAGGATTCACACACACACACACACGCACGCACGCACGCACACACGCTCACACGCACGCACGCACGCACGCACGTACACACACGCACGCACGCACACACGCACGCACGCACGCACGCACGCGCACGCACACACACACACACACACACACACACACACACACACATCCAGGTATCATGGCTGATCTTGACGAAACTTTGCCAAAAGTTGTAAAATGAGTTATTAAGTCGATTTAGATATTGTCAAAAAAAAGTCGATTGCATAACCTTCTTTACCTACATATGTTTATGTAGGTTGGAAGGTAACAATCAAATAATCTATTAATGGAGCAGGGTTGATAGGCAACCCCTCTGGCATAAGACCAAGTCAAGTTGTCTGATGCAGTAGAGAATTAAAATAATAAATATGATAATTTGTTTATGGAATATTTCCTGCAGGATTACTTAGAGAGTATTACCCCTTTTTATAATTTATGAACCATTACGATTCAATTTCAATTAGTTCGTATGATTATATTGAAATTTTATTTTATAAATGATTTTAAAAAAATGAAATGATTAGGTTTTTAATTTTAAAAAAGTACTGAATCAATTTTTATTACTTAAAATACAATTTCTATCAGACTATGTACAATGGATAGCAATGGATAGGAAAATAAAGAAACAACCCAAGTTATGTCCATCACCACAAACTTGGTTTAGCCCCCAAAGTTGGAAACGTGACGAAAAAATAAAGAAATTTGTTTAGAATAATTGTATATTGTAAACAAAATATAGATTAATAACCACTATAAATTAAACCTACTAAGACCTGGGTACAAAGCTCCTACGTCTCTATCACAAACCCCAAAAAAAAAATGAAAAAACACTTGCTAATTTGTCTTGCAAGTACAAAGTTTAAGTTTCAGTTTCTAAATTTCTAAAAAACAACAGTGGTGCAAATCCCTACTTCAGTATACAAATAAGTGAATCCCAGTAGCTAAAATAGCTACACTAATAGTTCCAATAAAAAATTATAAATGTAAAAATTCATTACTGTAGTCTCAAAAAACATGTTCATATAATAAACCTCGCATGGAATACAAACGCCGCTAATTGAAGTAATGTAAAATTATAGAACCAGTTTGTTATATCAATGCTCGAACACATGAACGGAGTAAGTAACTATACGACAGCACTGAACTAACAGGTTATTAACTCCAATCTGGTAATCTCTGATTTCTAGCTGGAGAGAAAATTAAATGGAATACTCTGACTTTATAACTGTCATTCGAGAAGTCTTGTTGGTGACGAGAAAGTAGGACGTTTTGTTAACTGTCCTGGTCCTCCTCACAGCAGACAATATATTTAGGAATTTACGGTTTATAGTAGTTGAAAGTTGTACATGAGTATGAAGTATAGCACTCGATATGCCTTTTTTTGTAATCAAGACTCCTAGTGATTAGCAACCAGGAGAAAACCTAACAAAAATTGTAAAATGTAAGATCCGTAAAAATGCAGTGGATACCTAGATATCTTAGCTGGTGATCAATTTTATGAGTGTTGTGTGTGAGTCCCGATTTAGAATTCAAGAATCAGCTAGTAATTTTAGCAGTAACCCATTAAAATGTTTTTGTTGAAGCACAAATTCCCAAAGAAGCTTGGTACGAGTTAAAAACTCAAAAAATGTGCTTTTACACTTCACATACATATCGCGTAAAATTAACAGGAAATGTCAAGAAAACTTTTCTACAGTAGGTGAAGTCTTACTTTCTAGTTACATTTAGTTGTGTAGCACAAAAAGGATTTCTAAATTAGAAGAAAACGTAAATAAATTGAAGTTAGCTAATATTAGCAATTAAAATATAGATCACATATGAAATGTGTTACCTATCTATCAGAGTATACTTTTAACTACGTAGTATTTAATACTTAAGTGTGTGAAATTTAGACGTTACAAAGCCTAAATTTTGTGGCAACCTTTTATGTGCTGAAGTTTCAAAAATTTGGCAGTCCGCCTCAACTGTCAATTTTGTAGTCTTGCCGAAGTGCATAACTTTTTAGGTATTTCACTAATAGTCTAGTCCAGTCTGTTTTTAATTAGGGTATGTCTCGAATTTAATTTTCTGTAGTGGTATTTAAATTTGTCAAAGTGCATTTGACACTCTTTACCGAATCGGTAAACAAGTGTCATGGTAATCTCATGTGGTTTAATATAATTACTTATTAATCAGTCAAAATGGTGGTAATAACTGCAAGAGGGAAAAGAGGAGGTAATTAGTACGTTAATTAATATCGTAATACAGTTGTATATTAACACGTTATTTAAAATCGTAATTTGGTTCAGGTTACGATAACAAATTCAACAATTAAAGTAAACAGTACCTTCAATAATAATAACAGGCTGCGTTAAATATGCTGACAACATGTCTTAGGTGTGTGATGTAAAAGATAACATAAAATTACACGGTTCAGAGATTTTTCTTTCTCATTTAGGCATTACCAACCTCCCTAGATTTCCAGAGCCCACTGTTATCAAAAACAAACTGGAATGAAGTGTATATGGTATCATTCTAATTTACTCTTTTTCTTGTCACTTTTTTGTTGTGTGTGCGTATGTGTATGTGTGCTATGGCTCATATTAAATATGAAATTTGTAATCAAACGAATTATGTAACCATCGACGCTGGTGATATGAATTACATGAGAAAAATAAATTTTGTGTAGCACAAAATGTTGATGGACTACGAACGGTTTAGAAAGTGATCTATAAGTATTACTACTTCAAAAACCAATCTTCTTTCGTTAATGGATCATTTAGTAACGTGCGACGTGTGCTGAATTTCACAATTCACAAGTTTTGTGCTTTATACAAAATAATTTTACCCTAAGTAAAAACCCAATGTTACGCCATTTAATTGTCTATTTTGTGGGTTTAAATTATTATTTCACTCATTGTTATGTATCTTTATTTTCTTATTTCTAATTTAAAGAGATAACCTTTTCCAAAATCATATTGAATTGATAATCAAGTGCACTGGAATTCTGTGTTTAATTTTTAATTAGACTTCCCGAGTTAATTGGGATCCGACGCACTATATACACACGTACATATATATATATATATATATATATATATATATATATATATATATATATATATATATATATATATATATATATATATATATATATATATATATATATATATATATATATATATATATATATATATATATAAAATAAGGCTACTATATAACTTTTTCAACGACAAAATTGTCATTCTGATTACTTCGAAATGTAACTTTTACTAGTCGGTCTACATTCAAAATTACTTACTGTAAATGTAAATTCCATCACCTACACACTTAGATACATTTCTATAACATGTATTTTAAGGACATCGAAAGAGGTTAGTCTACAGTTTCACTCATTTCACCTTGTTTTCGAAACAATCAATTTATGATAACTAATTACATACACCAATCTACTGCTTGCTTGTACAAGTGAAATCTGAGTAGCTATTATATTGAACGTAGTGAGTTCAGTGGAATTATTGGATTATTCGTGTATCAGTGGTTCGGTTGGCTAAAGCATTGGCATTTTATTAAATTTCAACATTTACTTATTCTATACCCATATACGTGTGTAACTTGTATAGAATAATTGTAAACTACTGTTTATTTATTTTCTGTTTACATTGCCAAAATGTATCAGTTACCCTTGTTGTGCTAATCTTGCAACTGTCGTTGATATCTCCACGTCTCTTTATTATTAACTTGAAACACAAACAGTTCCACATAAAGATCGGTTTGTTTAAGGAGAATTTATTAACACTTTAGCTAACTAGTATATTGACACTTGAGCTCAACGGTGTACATTTCTTTTTGTTTTACTTATAATTAATGCGTTGAATAAACACGACCGTTTACAAATAACAAATTTCTTTGATCTGTTACTCCTTTCTGCAGAATTAAAATTTCGGTAATCTAATTTTGATGTGTCATTTTCTAAATTAATTTTCGTGGTAGGAGTCTGCAGCTTACACAATCGGTGTGTTATTGAATAAAACAATAATTTGAGTAAGGTAAAATTTGATCTCTTTATTTTATATGTTAGTAGAAGACCGGCACTAGACGCCATCTTGGATTTTGACGTCACAAGCCCGCCCACGTGGGGACCGGTTTTCCACCCTTATTTTTACTCGCTTACGTGTAGGACGTGTTTTCACCCTATTTTACACATCCACGTGTGAGACCGGATTTTTCACCCCTATTTTTTACCCGCGTACGTGCGAGACTGGATTTTCCACCCTTATTTTTTACACGCTTACGTGCGAGACCGGATTTTTCACCCCTATTTTTACCCGCGTACGTGCGAGACCGGATTTTCCACCCTTATTTTTACACATCCACGTGTGAGACCGGATTTTTCATCCCTATTTTTTATCCCTAATTATTTTTACTCGCTTACATGAAGGACCGTATTACCCTTATTTTTATGATTTCTTTTGGGGGAGTCTTATGGCTGTATTAAGGACCTTTTGACAGCTAGGACTTTTTTGTGGTTGCTAGCGTGAGGGGCTGGTCCTGGTCTTGGCTTAGAGCTGTATTTAGGACTGGAGCTTAGGGTTGGTCTAAGGATAAGTCTTAGAGTTTGGCCTTGGTGGTGGTGGAGCTAGGGTTGGAGTCAGGTGTTGGTGGTGGAGCTAGGGTTGGAGTCAGGTCTTGGTGGTGGAGCTAGGGTTTAGAACTGTATTTAGGGTTGGACCTGGGGCAGGACTTGGACTTGGTCTTAGAGTTATTTCTAGTAATTATCTTCAGCTTTAATTAAGGTTCTTTTGGCTGTAACCCCGGAGGTTGCACGCGCATACAATGTTGGAAATTGTATAAAGATTATTATTTAGTCTATTTAAACGAAACTGCTGATGGAGTATCTGTTAGTATCGTTTAGCGATTCAAGATGGAAGGTCAGTTTAAGCACCCCTTTTCGGCGATAGTTGCAGGTCCGTCGGGGTGTGGGAAATCGTATTTTATCGTTGATTTTCTAAAAAATATCGAAACAGCTTGCGATACAGGTTTTGAAAAAATTATCTGGTTTTACAGTGAGTGGCAGCCTTTATTCAAAGATCTCTCTGTGGAGTTTCAAAAGGGTTTACCTGATATGGATCAGTTTGACGGGGAAAAACCTGTCTTAATAATAATTGACGATCTAATGCGGAAACTAACGGCACTGTGGTTGATATTTTTACAAAGGGCTGTCATCATCGAAATTTAAGTGTGTTTTCTTAACGCAGAACATATTTCACCAAGGACGAGGACAGCGAGATATTTCTCTCAACGCACATTACATAATTTTGTTTAAGAACCCACGTGACAGACCACAGATACAGCATTTAGCAAGACAGATTTCGCCGGACAATCCAAAATTTTTAGAAGCCGCGTACCAAGATGCTACTTCAAGCCCACACGGGTATTTATTGTTCGATTTAAAACAGAATACACCGGATGTGCTACGTTATAGAACAAACATATTCGGGCCTCAGGGTATCTGTCAGGTATATATAGCGAAAAAAGGTTTAAGTCTCACAGTCATAAAGATTACATCATATACGATGGCTGACGTTTTAATCGAAAACACTGATATCCTACATGCATTAGCCCGATTAAGTAAAAGTCAACGTGACGCTTTATTGAAGTGTTTGGATAGTAAACAGGTAGAGTGTATTTGTGAGTGTGCACATAACATTTTAAAAGGTCGTGTACCTCTGTCAGCTGATCAGAAGCAGCGACTCTCTCAACATAAGTACACTTTAAGACGCCTGGCACAGAGAGGCGAATCTATAAAAAAGAAGAAACAGTTTCTTGTACAGAAAGGTGGGGCATTTCTACCACTCCTGTTAGGACCATTACTTGGTGGAATTCTGGGTAATCTGTTTCAATGACCATGGACCACATTGTGAAGAAGTTGGATTTTATACAGCGCTTACAGGCACCAGATGTTACACAAAACAACATTTTAACGCAGTTGGGCAACGATATGGATAAAGTTTTAAAAACTAAAATGACCGATCATGATAAATGGCAGCAGTACAACCAAGTTCTTCAAAGGTATCTACACTTTTCCAACCAGTTACGTCAGCCCACCAGTATAACAATTAGCGGTGACGCTGCTGCTGATGATATTAGAGATTTACCGCAACGCAAAGGTCTGACAGACGACGAGATAGTATCAACGCTTCCGCCTTCATATAAGAGAAAAGGCGCGAATTTGTTACATATACTGAATACGAACAGCGATGTTTTTTGGGATAAAAGGGGTACTGTCACAATAAAAGGCGAGATCATACCACATTCCAACATTATCGATCTGGTTCACGAGACGTTAAGAAAACGAAAACCACAAACCCGCGCGGTTGGCGTCAGTTTGCGACGTACATTAAAGAGATAAATATACCTCGAGCGTTCATCGGAGATACACAAAGGTATGATGTTTCTGCATCACCCAGTGCTGAACGGACCCTCACAACTATAGGTGAGAATTACGATGCTGATAGTGAAACGCGAGAAACACCAAGAAGAATCTCTCAAAGAAGAAGAGGACTTTCGCTAGATTGGGATTCGTGGCGGCCATAACATGGATGCTGTATACTATGACCCTCTCACCCAGCAGGGTTCGCTGGTATAACACCTTTAACTAATGCTGTAAAGGGTAGATATGGTGAAGTAAAAAACTGGCTGCAGGCACAGGAAGCTTATACGGTACATAAACCGGTTAGAAAAAGGTTTCCACGAAACAAATATATAGTGAGTAACCTCTACGAATTGTGGCAAGCGGATCTTTGTGATATGCGGACTTTAAGTAAACACAATAGCGGATACAACTACATACTAACGGTAATTGATGTATTTAGCAAGAGGGCATGGGCGCGAGCACTTAAAACGAAGACAGCCTCATCTGTAATTGAAGCATTCGCGGATATTCTTAAGGATTGCGACAATACTCCGGCAAATCTACAGACGGATAAAGGCAAAGAGTTTGTGGCAAGCAGTGTACAAAACTTTTTCAAGAAACAAAATATCAATTTCTATGTAACAAATAACCCTGATGTAAAAGCATCTGTAGTTGAAAGATTTAATAAAACATTGAAAACAAGGATGTGGCGTTATTTCACTTACAAAAATTCCTACAGATATATTGATGTACTCGAAAGACTTGTGACTGCCTACAACAATAGTCCTCATTCAAGTATAAAGATGGCCCCCGCGGCAGTAAACGATAAAAACATTTTGGAAGTGTGGAATAACCTGTACGCGAGAGGTTTAGGTCCAGTACGCCATCCTAAATATAAAGTCGGTCAGCACGTCAGAATCGCCAGAAGTAAGTACACCTTTGAGAAGGGATATGAAACGAATTGGAGCGAGGAAGTTTTTACAATTAGTGCGGTGATAAAAAGAAGACCACCAGTTTATAGAATAATCGATCTTAATAACGATCCTGTTGAAGGCACCTTTTACGAAGAAGAATTGCAAGTTGTTACGGTTGATAAAGATACTCTATTCAAAGTCGATAAGATTCTAGCGGAGAAGGGCCGTGGGCGAAATAAACAATACCTGGTCAAGTGGCGCGGATACAGTGACAAATTTAATAACTGGGTGTTAGCTTCGCAGCTGAGAGATATATAAAAATGGAGTTTTATCTTACCTTATTGAGTAATAGCTCTATGACGTATTTTCCGGGTAATATGACGTCAAGTTTTATTACGCAACTGCCAAAACGAATAAGATTAACGGGCTCGTGGGTTGTAGGGATATCGGAAATTCAGTACCCATGTTCTTTTGCCGCTGTAAGTGCAACAGATAATTTAATTTATTATAGAACAGAGCCACCTGACGACGAGAACATGTTAGAAACGATATTAAAAAAGGCTGCAGAATATTTTCAACTCGACAACGAGAAGATCATTCATATTGGAGATGGCTGGTACGTGATACGATTCGCTTCGGGAAATTACGCCAGCATAGAAGAAATTATCAGCGAGCTAAATGACCATGTACTAATAAGTAAATTGCTAACAATCGAGTATCATAATCTAACTAAACGCGTCACTACGAAATTAAAAACTCGGCTCTCGCTATTCGGATTCTCACAACGTCTAGCGTTACAATTGGGTTATCGACCGTATCAGAACATAGCTATGGAAGCGATACCCCCTCACCCCGCTAGCATATGGATAGGCTTACCAACTCAGATGTTTGTTTATTGCGATATCGTTGAACCGCAAATTGTGGGTGATGTTTTATCTCCGCTTATGCGTATAATAAATATTACTTCAGAAAACTATGCTTATGGGGGACATAAAGATGTGGTTTTCTCGCCTGCACACTACATACCGGTAATGACGCGGGAATTTGAAAACATCGAGATTAATATAAAAACAGATACGGGTGCAGCAATGCCATTTGAGTTTGGAACGTCGTGCCTGAAGCTACACTTTAAGAAAGTACAATAATGGTTTGCCCTTACCAGCAATATTACATGAATCAGGCCGGTAACGGTATCGGCTCCATTTACAGAGGTGTGCCCTATCAACGCGGTCATGGAATAGGGAGCTGGTTAGGCGGTATATTTAGAAGTATAATACCGTTATTTAAGTCTGGCGCAAAAGCTATTGGTAAAGAAGCTCTTAGGACAGGTGCTAATATTCTTGGTGACGTCATAGAGGATCGACCTATTAAGGATTCGTTTCAAGAAAGATTTCACGAGGCAGGTAGAAACCTTAAGCGTAAAACCGACGAGAAAATCGATAAAATGATGGAGGGTTCGGGTTATAAAAGAGTACGTCTGACTGATAATAATCAGTCTCAACTGAGAGTTGTTGCTAAGAAGAAGCCTGCTTACGACGATATATTTTCAAGATAATGGCTTTTCTACATGCTCAATCGTGTGAATGCGTCAAGTCCGAATTGGATTTGTTCGCTTTACCAGCGACGCAGACAAGTATCGAGAGTGGTGAATGGATATTTTACAAGCCCTTATCAGCTCTGAGTGATGACGCCCCAATAGAATTTGTAGTCCCGGAAATGGAAACGATTATGTAGATTTAAGCCAGACTATGCTATACATTACAGCTAAAGTTCTAAAACATGATGATACAGCTCTTACAGACGCTGATGTTGTAGCACCGGTAAACAATTGGATGCATTCGCTTTTCTCACAGGTGGAGGTTTACTTAAATCAGAAGATGGTGTCACAACCAAACAACACCTACGCCTACCGTTCATATATCGAGACGCTGCTAAATTATGGAAAGGAGGCCAAGAGTTCACATCTAGGATGTACCTTATGGCACAATGATACAGCTGGACAGATGAATGCTCTGGGAAACGCTAATAACGGTTTCGCGAAACGTCAAGCACTTGCGGCTACCGGTAAACAGATAGAGATGATTGGTCACGTGCACTCGGATTTATTTAATCAAGAAAATTTCTCATAAGTGGTGTTGAGTTAAAGACTAAATTTGTACGATCAAGAGATACCTTTAGTCTAATGGCGGCACACGCTTCAAATTACAAGACGCGAATTATAGACGCTAGTTTATTGGTGAGACGTATGCGAATCAATCCAACTATTCTAATTGCACACGCTAAAGCTTTAGAAACAACAGCCGCAAAATATCCTGTTACAAGGACCGACGTAAAAGTGTTAACTATACCTGCAGGCATACAGCGAAAATCATTGGATAATGTTTTCCTGGTCAGCTACCTAAACGATGCATCGTAGGCTTTGTAGCAAATAAAGCCTTCAACGGTGACTACCCCTCAAACCCGTTCAATTTTCATCACTGCAATATTAACTACATGTCATTATATATTGACGGACAACAAATTCCTTCGAAAGCCTTACAACCGGACTTTACAGCTAATGGTTTATACGTAAGAGCGTACCACACCTTATTCTCTGGTACGGGTATTCATTTTTTGAATGAAGGTAACGATATATCAAGAAGTGATTATCCCAACGGTTACTGTTTAATGGCCTTTGACCTAACACCTGACCTGTCTGCAAACGCTAGCACGCACTGGAATTTAGTTAGAAACGGCTCCCTTCGGCTGGAAGTCGGGTTTGAAGAAGCCCTCACCGTAACCGTTAACTGCTTGGTGTATGCAGAATTCGATAATGTGATCGAGATCGATAAACATCGGAATGTCGTTGTGGATTTTAGCTGTTAAAAGTGGTAGCTCTAACCTGCAAGCTTCAGTGTAGAGCAGCAACCGATAGAAGATGGACGCATATTTGGACATGCAAGGGTTTAGCGGTGTTAACAACGAATTCATACCGAAAGAAATTGCCGTGGATACAGATCAGGGTCGTTTATCGTTGATGCTGATAAAACCACCGCGAGGCTACTTTATATCAGGATCCATGTCACGACAGATAAAATTTATGGAAGATAATTATCATGGCTTGAAATGGTGGTGGGGTCATGTACATTACAACAATTTCCGTGAGGAGCTGTTGAGAGTGTTGCGCCCATTTAACAAGATTCACGTTAAGGGTAGTGAAAACAACAGTTTTAAGGTTTCTTAACAAACCAATAGTAAACCTGGAGGAGAGTGGTTGCCCGTCGATTAAACAGTTGAAAAAGGAAGCAAAAGCATATAGCTGTTTAAGTCATAACATCACTGATCCTATGTGTGCACTGGAAAACGCATTACTACTACAAGACTGGACACACACCAATTCCAAAGATGTATGCGGTACAAGTGTTGAGATGCTTGAAATCGATCACCAGCCACAAGAAGAATGTGTTTCGGCTTGTATGTGCTTCTAATCAATTACCGAAACACGCACCTCGACCGTGTGCAATTATCGTAAACACAGATCCTGCAAACAAGCCAGGTCAGCATTGGACCGCTATCTACATTGACGAGAATGGTTATGGCGAGTATTTTGATTCCTTTGGACGAGCACCGCAAGGATATCATTTACATTTCCTAGAGAAGAATTCCCGATGTTTCGTATACAATAAAAAAATTCTGCAGGATTATCATTCGGATGTGTGTGGATTTTATGTCTTAGTGTTTCTGTATTTTAGATTAAATAGTTTATCAATGATTGATTTTGTAAATAAGTTTTTCACTACATGTTTAATTGTAAATGATGAGATAATTAAAATATTGTTTAATGTCTGTTACCCAATAATTCTATTCTGATAAATAAAAATATATTTAGTACCTTACTTTTTTAATTAAGAATTGCGTAATACCTACTGTTTTTTTCTTTTAATTAGGCATGTGTGTTTTTTTTTAAATCGTGTTATAAAATTTATAATTTAGTGTTTTTTAAAAGAAATTATTTATATTATATTGGTTTTTTAGACTATTAAATTTAACAAAGTTATATAATTACACGGTAATTAGTAAGCATGAACAGTGATTTCTTACTACATATTTTAAACATTCCAAACATTTAATATGGTTTTTATAAAACAATTTTGTGTATCCGTGTATGAACATTTTTCAAACCGATTTATTTTAAAGAGAAAGGTTAATACGTTGCAGTAAGTGCGATAAAGATAATAAAGGTTGTTTGTGTACTTTACATTCTAATTATGAGTGATTAATAGCTAGTTTTCACACAACTAGAAAGTTTTTAGTTGACAAGTAAACACAAAGCGGTGACCATCACTCAGTGCCTTTAAAAACGTTACAGATCTGGTACGTGTGGTGTTAATCCTTTTATTTATTTACAGATTTTTTAATTACAGTTATAAAACACAAGCATTAAGTTTCTTTAAAATATTAAGGCGTACAACATTTTTTAACGGACGTATGGATATTATTTTCAATGCAGGTAAAACTATGTTTTTTAATAATCGTTTAAGAAAAGACAAACTGTTATGTAATTAACTTAATAAACAAAAATTTTGTTTCATTAGGAATGACAGTAATTTTTTATAGTTCACTGAGGATTTTTTAATTACGATAATAAAAATAAGTGCTCTATAATTAAATTTTACTGTCATTCAAATTTCCCCCACGTATGGTTAATCCTATCTGCTATTTTACATCATTATTAGAAACGTTTTCTCCAATAGCATATGGCCGTTTTAAAGCAATATACTAAATAATAATCTTTATACAATTTCCAACATTGTATGCGCGTGCAACCTCCGGGGTTACAGCCAAAAGAACCTTAATTAAAGCTGAAGATAATTACTAGAAATAACTCTAAGACCAAGTCCAAGTCCTGCCCCAGGTCCAACCCTAAATACAGTTCTAAACCCTAGCTCCACCACCAAGACCTGACTCCAACCCTAGCTCCACCACCAACACCTGACTCCAACCCTAGCTCCACCACCACCAAGGCCAAACTCTAAGACTTATCCTTAGACCAACCCTAAGCTCCAGTCCTAAATACAGCTCTAAGCCAAGACCAGGACCAGCCCCTCACGCTAGCAACCACAAAAAAGTCCTAGCTGTCAAAAGGTCCTTAATACAGCCATAAGACTCCCCCAAAAGAAATCATAAAAATAAGGGTAATACGGTCCTTCATGTAAGCGAGTAAAAATAATTAGGGATAAAAAATAGGGATGAAAAATCCGGTCTCACACGTGGATGTGTAAAAATAAGGTGGAAAATCCGTCTCGCACGTACGCGGGTAAAAATAGGGTGAAAATCCGGTCTCGCACGTAAGCGTGTAAAAATAAGGGTGGAAAATCCAGTCTCGCACGTACGCGGCTAAAAATAGGGTGAAAATCCGGTCTCACACGTGGATGTGTAAAAATAGGGGTGAAAAAACACGTCCTACACGTAAGCGAGTAAAAATAAGGGTGGAAAAACCGGTCCCCCACGTGGGCGGGCTTGTGACGTCAAAATCCAAGATGGCGTCTAGTGCCGGTCTTCTACTTATGTTTATGGAATAAATGAATTTTTATTTACTGGATACTCAATTTCTTGTTTTGATTTATCTTTGTCTTTATATATGTGCTAATTAAAATTTTCTCTTTCAGCTCTCTCGTCTCTTTACTCCCTTTTTGAATTTTTAGGGTTGTATTTTGAAAAATTCATGGTGCCCAGTATTACTATTAAAAAGGCTTACTATTACCAACATATATACCAGTCCAGTGCAAATAATAAATCTTCTATCCAGTTTCATCCAAATTACTCCAACTACTTGGCTAGCTGCTGGGTTATACCTTCCACATTGTGTTGGGTTAAAGCGTCCCAGTCACAATCGTTCTGCGGTATTGTAAAGGAGTTATAGACCTTTACAAATTTTGGTACCCCATCACAAACTGTCGCAAAATTATATAGTGCCAAGAATTTAAAATTTTTTGATAGCATTAAGATATACTAAATTGAGATGTAACAAATTTAGGTATAATTCCATTATTGAATAATCAAATATCAAATGTCTTAAAAGCCGCGTGACAGAGGTTTAGAAGATGACTAACAGGAATCGACAGTTTTCTGAATTGAAGTAAATGGGACACAATTTGGACAACTGTTGTAAATTTTTTTTACTTGTATGTAATTGAAATTAGTGGTATGTACATTTGTTGGTTCCTTGGATGTGTCATTCATCAATTTCTCGGGCAAGCAGCTTTTGTAACACCCTGTATAACTCTTAAAAATAGAAAGTGACTTATAGAAGTTCTAATGGGTGCACTTAGTCCATTGCTAATATTATTAATTTCCTACAGAAATCTTGTTAATTTTATGTAAATTATAGAACTTGTAGTTAATATATTAACAAATGATTTATGAAACGCCATTCATCGTTGATAACATTAATATTACGTGCATCTATAATTTATAATAAAGATACGTAAAATAGGTAATGCCGTTGTAATACTCAAGCTGAGAATTAATTATATTTTGCAATAATGCGTCAGGTTCTTATTCGTGTACTGTGGTTACAACTAATAAATAACAACTAACTTAAATGATGCATTTTCTGTCAAGTAATTGCATATCGTTAGATTTAACACGTTTAAAGTGTATTATGCATTTAATAAAGCATCGTATAATAGTAATTTCATTTTTATTTTATTAAAAGGAAAATCAAGTTTAATTATTTTAATTTTATAAAATTGTCGCAATCTTCAATTTCCTGTCATTACTGTAAACACCTTCAATTTTTAATAGTGCGTGTAAATACATATATTATTGTTATACTTTCTTTTCGTTTTTGAAAGTTATGAATCTTAATTAACTTTTGAGAGATAGTGTATAACAAAATCAACGTTTTGCGTTTTATTACATTTTTATTAACAAAACAGGATACAGGGCCCGCTCTAGCCTTAATGTCACCCCGGACAAACAGACAATTTGCCTCCAGTTTTTTTTTAAATAAAATAAAAATTAAGTTAAAATCATTTATTTAAAAAAATATATGTAATACATTACATAATAAACATTTAAAAAGGGCAAAACTTAAAAGTACTGGTACATATAAGGTGCATTTTTATTGCTATACTTATATTCTATTAAGAAAGTACAAAAAATATTACATAACCAAACAGAGAAATTTTAGATTCTATAAAAATACAACTATAAAATAAAGTAACCTAAAAGAAATTTTTCTTTCTAACATTTTTATTTCCGCAAATGTTTTTATTACATCTTTTAAGTTAACTTGATCAGCAATTTCATGCTCAATCGCTAAAATGGCCAACCCATTAAGACGATTTTGCGTTATAGTTGAACGTAGAAAATTCTTAATCAATTTTAATTTGGAAAAACTCCTTTCTCCACTTGCAACAGTATTGGTATACACAGCAATACTCTTAAGGAAACACTTAGGTTTGGAGCACAATTTAACATTGTTATTCATTTTAGAACAGTGCTTGGGCTTTCTTTTTTGCCCATAAGCCCAGACACTGCGCTAATTTCTTCTGCTAATTCTACCCCATTAATATCAACAGAATCACCGTGAGTTAAAATACTTTCTAGATCGTTGCAATGTTTTAAAAGATTTTCTTTAGACATGCCCTTTAAATCATGTATATTATATAAAAATTGAAAATAATTACTATAGTGACTAAGTTGTTTAAATCTAGTATCTATTGCATTCAGTGCCTGGTCAATTGTAAAATAAAAAAAATCTACCTTATAATTTTCTTTAGGATTCTCGATCGGTTCATCTCGAGCTTCGTATGAGAAATTCCTTTTTTTTCTTCTTACGCGGTGTCGTGGTATTGTTGATTCAAAATTGGCTTCAACGTCAATTTCGTCAGCCAGTTCTCTCGCATCAACAATAGTTTCATTAAAAGATTTATCCGATCGAAGATCCTGAAAAAACTTTTTGCAATTTTGCAAAAGATCAAGTGCAGATGCTAGATCATAATCTTTTGTCTGCAACAATTTGCTTATTGGATTAATACAGTTTAAAATTTGATACCAAAGAACTATTGAACACAAAAATTTAAATCGTTTAATACAACTTAATAAACCCGAGGCCTTATTAAATTATCAATTTCTTCATTCTCATAAATGCTTAGCAAGGCGTCGTATACGCCTCCGATATAAAATCTTAAAGGCTTTAAAGCCTCTATCCTACTCTCCCATCTAGTATCACTTAATGGTTTTAAAGTCAAACCCATGTTTTAGAAGAATTGCCCAGCGAAAAGTAGATGCTGAAAAGAATACATATATTTTTTGAATCATATTAAAGAAATTAGCGCCTTCCAAAGATGCTTTTACCATATCGTTAACTACTAGATTGAGAGAGTGACTACTACATGGAACGTAGAAATCTCGCGGATTTAGGTTCTTAATCCTAGATTGCACTCCTGATTTATCGCCCCGCATATTAGACCCGTTGTCATATCCCTGTCCTCTTATATCCTGTAAATTTAAACCCAAATTATTAAGTTCTGCAATTATAATTTCAAACATTTGCTTCCCTGTAGACCTTTCAACTGGAAGAAAACCCAAAAAGCTTTCCTTAATTTTAATTTCAACCTCATCCTGATTGGAATCAGTTTTATTGATTGAAACATACCTGATTGCAAGAGTCATTTGCTCCACCTTAAAAATATCAGGAGAGCAATCTAAAATTATCGAATAATATTTGGCTTTTTTATTTCATTAATATACAAGATTTCACACTTTGATGCAACAGGTCTATTATCTCGTTTTTAATATTTTTCCCAAGATAGTGAGCTTTCGTTTCTTCTTTTTTAAGCACCCTACGTACGTGTTCTTCCATGGCGGGATCAAATTCAGATAGCAGCTCAACTATTTTTAAGAAGTTACCGTTATTATGCCCAAACAGCTTGTCGCTTGTACCTTGGAAAGCCAGACAACTTTTACCAAGCATTTTAGTGATTGCTACGATTCTTCAAAGCACTTCTTGTCAATGGTTTATTTCAGCGTTAACAAGTCTTTGGGAATCCGCATCTATAGTTTTGCAACACTTTAATCTTAGGTTCAGTTCTAGAAAAGATTTTTGGGACTGAATATGATTTTTAGAAATTTCGAGGTCTTTTAGAGTTTAGTTCAGATGCTTCCAACTTTTAAACCTCTCCTTTGAAAGGGAACTAGGTACACAGCCAAAAATTTTGCAGCAAAAGCAATATACGCAATTTTTTGAGACAGAGTACACTAGCCAGTTTCTTAAAATTTGCTCTCCATTACTTAAAATTCTTTTATAATAATTAGGGCTAAATTTTCTTCCAGTCTCATCGTATGGACATCTATAATTGTACAATGGTTTAGGTGGACCTTGCCTTACCAAAAAGATTCTTTCGACGTCTGGTAGTATCATTGGCCAGAGTGCTGGATCCGTACTTAACAGTTGTTGAGCGCTTTCTGTAGGTGCCATGTTGGTATCAATAGTGCTCTCATTTGCGACGGAGGGCTGCCACTGTCAGTATTAGTTCAGGTATATCGTTCATTTGTTGATCCTCATTTTTCTCAGGTGAGTCTCTGTTGTCAGTGTCTTTCAATGCTATCTTTGATGTAGAACATTTTGAGTCGTCATTTGTTTTGGTACTGCCCGGCGTACTCTGTAAATAATTTAGTAAAGTGCCAGCTTGTCTTTGCCTTTGCATTTCCTTTTCCACCCTTCGTTTTTTATATTCGCAACCAGACAGTTTTTTGCGTCCCTCGGACATTCTGGTAGATACACAAAATATCTGAAATAAAACAAAGCAAATTATAAGGAAATTGTCTTACAATAGACTTAGTTAAATTAGACAAGTACTGCACTTTTTTATGCTCATTTAAGATCTAGGGGAACGATTAAGCAGTTTCATATGTTTTTTATATTTATAAATTATGTAATAGTAGTAAAATAGTGACGAACCTACCACACCTGATACCTTTCAAATTTGAAAAAGTGTAAGCACTTGCATTTCACACAATTTTGCTTCAAAATCTAAAATGGTATAAAATAGAGCAATTTTTCTTGTCCAATTTAGTCAGATCATGCATATATTTATTCTAGAATGCTCAATGTTTAAATAAATATTTTATTTTAATTTTATAAAATACCTAACAAACTTTTGCTATTTTTAAGAAAATTTTATTTGTAAAACTAGGTAAAAATATTCGTAGCTTTACTTAAAAGGGATCGCATCCAGTAGTTGATAATAAAAAAAAGAATCAGGGTCTATTTGTCAGTAAAAGGCAGGAATTATTAAAAAAATCAAGCTTCCGTATATTTCATAACCTTTTTTAAGGTATTTGAAAAAGCTCCTTCGCAGATGAAAATTAAATTTCATAGACGATTTTTTAACGAAACATAAACAAATTTCAGTCCTTTTAAAATTATCAAAACAAGTCTTTTAACTTTTTAATTAATTTATCTGTTTTGTTCAAAAATCGTTTTCAAAATTTAATGTTGATCTGAGAAGGAACTTCTTCAAATACCTACCTTGAAAAAGATTATGAAATTTAAATGAAAGTTTGTTTTTAACACGCTTATATTAGCTTCACCTATATGTTTGTTTGCTTGTCTGTCTGTTTGTAACCGACTTCTTTGAACAAGCATGCTCGCGATCGTCGTTACATACGATACAAGATACGGCGCATTTGGGATCCAATACCTATCCTCCAGACCGAGTAAGTCCTTTCCAATTTTAGCTCCAAATAAACTGTCATGTTATTTTTGCAAGGAAAACCATCTCATTTTTGATTGTGACGAATTCAAGGCATTAGATATTTCAAGTAAAACAAGTCAATTCTTTGAAGCTATGTAATAACTGTTTCGATCCTACCCATTCTACACTCAATGTAATAATATAGTTTAAAACTAAACACGCTTTAATGATCAATCGAACTAAAAACGAAATATTTCTTATAGGCAGATATAAATAAACGAAAAATTAGTATTATTGAAAAATGTGGTGCTTTGTGCCATATTTTCATTCATCGAGCACACGCTTTTTACAATAATACTAATCTTTTCGTTTATTTATATTTCTGCCTATTAAGAATTATTTTTCGTTTAGTTCGATTGATCATTAAACGTGTTTTAGTTTAAACTATATTTATTTTTAATAATGTTTGCCTTTTACTGATCAAAATACCCTAATTTCGTAGATTCGCTAAGTTAACGGTTAACTTACCTTAAAAATTTCAAATCACACTGATTATTATTTAACCAGAACAGTATATACAATTGAGAGTTGCACTTGTTATCACCACCGACGAATGAGCAAATGTTATGCTGTAATAAAACAACCCTTTTATAATTGAAGACAAAAAACAAGTCAATTCTTGTCTATTCCTAATTCAGACAAGTTCATACGGCACCCTGCTTGCTGATTTATATATGCGATGCGCGGTTATATTAGGTAGTGTATACAAATAACATCGGTGTTCCTTATTTAATAATTATTATTCAATAATTAATTATTTTTTCGTTAATTATACCTATTTTCTTTACAACTACGTATATAGATGAAAAACAAATATTTTAACTTTCTTGTAAAAACAGTGATAAGAAATGTTTTTACAAATGAAAGGCGGCATGCTATTATTATTAATATTTTAATTTTAATATTTTCTCACATTCTGTGAGTAAAAATGTCGCCCCTAAGATTTGCCCCCGGACAAATGTCCGGGTTGTCCGTTCATGGAGAGGGCCCTGCAATCGTAAATTTTCTTCCCTTTAACAATATTCATCTTGCTATCCAATCCTTTACCTTTGACTACGTTGTAAATTTAGTAAGTCTAATGCCGCCAAAGCATTTGCTGTAAGTATGTACATGTAAAAATAACCTTAAAAACATATCTCAATATATTTCGGTAATAAAATTTACTTTAGTTGTAATTTGTCATTTGAAGTACCTAGCAGAGATAAGCTTATGTAACCTTTACCTTTTTCGGTTTGCCGTGAACATGCCGCTACATACTTACGAAGAAAAACCCTTATAGAATCACCTACAGAGTAGATGGTAACGGGAATTGGGCCCCCGAATGCTAAATCGAACGTGTAGTTACCAAGGTAAGGAATAATATAGATACGCCCTCACTTACCAAGCTGGCAGGAAAGTTGTAAACCGATTTGCGTAATAGGTCTAAATCACTTTACCTCTAACTTATATGAGGTTTTTTCATTAGAGGATTTTCCTCATACACAAAAAGGTGCATGTCAATGTGTTAAGCACACCATGTTGTAACGTGCCAATTCTTGGCTATCGTTTCCATAATTAGTTTTCAATTCTTGTCTTTAGTTACCTTAATTTAAGTTCGTGTTATTATTGGTAAATATATTTACAATACGTTGGTATCCTTTTTCTTTCAATAATTAAATTTTGGAATGTATTTCGATATTTTCCCTTTAGTGTACAAAATTACGAACGTCCCTGTACATATGTTATATCTAAGTTTTGTGCGCAAATACAAACAGAACAGCTTGATTCATTTCCGTACCTTCTGCGTTTCGTTGTTTTTTAAGTTTTGCTTCCTTTTTGTAAGGTATGTAAGGCATTTTTGAATATATATTATATTTATTAGGGAACAAAAATAGAGTACAAGAGTACGCTTCTACATTAAGGAGACCGATTGTGTTAAGAAAAAGCTGAAATTTTAAGAATTTTGTTCGTTGCAAAAGCGTGCTGCATGACGTCACTAAAATTTATAAAATGGCGGTGCTAAGGCAATGCCATCTTCACCAATTATAAATGAAGATACCTTTGTTTTGCATAAATCACACATGCTGTTATATATATTCTGCATTCGTCGTCAAATATCTGCCGCTTTAGTCGTTAGAATCTGCATTAGTTGTTTAATTTACATTTCCGTTATTGTGGGTGGAAGATTTTATGAAAATTACCTTACGTTAATATATGCTACAGTTCGTTTATTTGTATGTTGAGGACAGATGAAAGTTATAGTATCTTCCAGTACGTTTATATTATGGAAATTATAGTGTACCTTACATTATGGCCTACAGTTCGCTTATATTTCGCTTATTTGTACGTGAATACAAATGGAACTTACTTTTACATTATTGTATGTTTGTCTTGTGAATGGAAATGAAATTCCCAAGTTTCTGTTCGTTTTAAGACAAGATTAATATAGTTATCTTGTACAAGCAAGTACATATCGTTCTAGTGCAGTTTAAGTAAATAACAACATCAGTGTAGTGTGTTAATACGGTTATAAAGGAACAACTGTTTTCTGTTCCTAAGATATAAAAACTTGAGTTCGTAACCTACATTAACCACAATATTTATTGACATAGGTCAGTATACGTTTTATTCTTGAATACAGTGTTGATCATATTGAATTTTGAACTTTAAGTAAATATAGATTAGATATAGATTAGAAGCTATGTAGATTTTAGTATCGTAAATCTTTACGCAAAATATCGTTTTAGTTATTTTATGCTGAAATTAATCAGACATTTTGCTTTATTAAATATACATATAAATACAGTTGTTTAATGTTTATTCAGATTACCTATTATGTTAATAAGGTACAACTTTCTCAATTTTTGTAGTATTTTACTTATTGAACCTATAAAGTGAGTGGCTCCCAACAAAACAAATGCTTTACTGGTTATACCTACGGATATATCTGTCTCTCTCACGCCTTTTCAAAAAGAGGTCTTTATTACAGTAAGTTTTATAAGTTTGTACCTCACTGAGCTAGACCGTGGTGCAATTTACCTTTTTAATATAACAATCGCCACCTAATTTTTTATTTGTTATAATCTGCGGCAAATTAGGTGATACCATGGCTGTAACACCCTCCTCAGAACCCTAACTTCGTTCTTTCCAATCCTATACGGGCCGCTTCAAGAATATATACTTAGTGCATGTATGTTGGGATTCCATCTCTGTGGCTGAAGGAGCTTAGAAATCTCAAGCAGCCCGCCCTCTTTCTTAGACAGGGAATGAAACACGTTAACTTTCTCTTTCACCTCACCGTCACGCTTTCGTTATACTCCAGTGAAGTCGTTAATGCAGATTCAATGTGCATTTAGCGTTTAACAGAGTGTTATTATCCGCAATACCCTGATCATAAGTCAATATTCAACCAAAAAACGGATTAATCCATAATTTAAAATCGGACGCTAAGCAGCTTCTTGTTAAAATTGTTGTCTATTTTAAAACCTTAATGTACCAACTCCTCTTTATATTAGAAGTAAACAATTGGTAATATTCATATTACAAGACTGTAGAAGTGAAATAATTTTAATATTAATTTTTTTTGGGATAATTAATTTTTCTATACATTCAAAACGATCATAGACAACATTGTAAACAAAAACAACAATAACCTATACCAGATGTAGCTTAATAGACATCTAGATGCTCAATTGAAAAAAATTCCAAAGCCGCCCGCTTGTTTAAAACATCAATAATACAGTTTAAGTATTTTTAACATTAATTTATTTTTAGATCTACTTGGCTTTGTTTTAAGAAAGCATATATCTTAGAAAGTTGGCAACAATGTTAAAATTTCTTATCGGTATTTGAATTATCATGTAATTCTGCCCAACTTTGCTAACCTAACCGACTCTGTATCGCTAATAGTAACAATGATGGCCATAGAACGTGGATAGATTCTAGACACCCGGTATATATATATATATATATATATATATGTGTGTGTGTGTGTGTGTATAAATACAAAGTTGATCGTTGTGCAGGTATTGCAAAATGTTGAACAAGCACTTAGTCCAGATTAGGAAGTTTTGCTGCTAAATTACACGCACGCGTGTGTGCATGTAATTTAGCGCATAGGTACAGGCTCACTTACAGGCACAGGCACAGGTGCAGGCACAGACTACATGCACAGGCACAGGTATAAGCACAAGCACAAGCACAAGCACAAGAGGCACAAGCACAAGATAAGCACAAGCACAAGCACAAGCACAAGCACAGCACAAGCACAAGCACAAGCACAAGCACAAGCACAAGCACAAGGACAAGCACGAGCACGAGCACGAGCACGACCACGAGCACGAGCACATGCACAATCACAGGCACAGGCACGACATAAGCACAGGCACATCCACAGGCACAAGCACAGGCACAACACAGGCACAGGTACAAGCAAGAGGCACAGGCTCAGGCACGGGCACATGCACAGGTACACGCATAGGTACAAGCACAAGATAAGCACAAGCACAGCACAAGCACATGGCACAGTCACAACACAGGCACAGGCACAGGCCCAGGCACAGGCACAGGCACAGGCACGGTACAGGCACAGACACAGGCACAGGTACAAGCACAGCACAGGCACTGCAGGACACATTCAGAGGCACCGGCACAGGCACATGCATAGGCACAGGCACAAGCACAGAACAAGGCAAGCGCAAGCACAAGCACAGGCACAAGAACAAGAACAAGCACAGCACAAGCGCAAGCAGAAGGACAAGCACAAGCACAAGCACAAGCACAAGCACAAGCACAAGCACAAGCACAAGCACAAGCACAAGCGCAAGCGCAAGCGCAAGCGCAAGCACAAGCACAAGCACAAGCACAAGCACAAGCACAAGCACAAGCACAAGCACAAGCACAAGCACAAGCACAAGCACAAGCACAAGCACAAGCACAAGCACAAGCACAAGCACAAGCACAAGCACAAGAACAAGCACAAGAAGAAGCACAGGCACACACGCATACAGACGTATACTCACACACCAGGCACTCGAACACACATCATAAATGAGCTAATTAGTCAATTTAGCGATCGCATAACCTTCTATACCTACATAAGTATGTGTAGGCAGGAAAGTGTGTAATGGCCTCTTTGGTAACGATCGGTTGAGTCTTTAATAACCGCCTTTGATGTTGTGTTAATATATCATTTTGCAAAGATGAAAATTGTTTATTACATTATAATGGTAGTAACGTTTAATATTCATTTTCGGTGTCGGTGTCGGTGTCGGTGTCGATGCTCGGTGTCGGTGTCGGTGTCGTTGTCGGTGTCGGTGTGTGTGTGTGTGTGTGTGTGTGTGTGTGTGTGCGTGGTGCGTGTCGTGCGTGGTGGTGCGTGTGTGCGTGGTATATATATATATATATATATATATATATATATTATATATATATATATATATATATATATATATATATATATATATATATATATATATATTTTGTCTGTGTGGCGTGTCATGTGCGTGTGTGTGTGTGGGAGTGTGGGCGTGCGTGCGGGCGTGCGTGCGTACGTGTATGTGTTTACGAGTGTGCGTGCATGTGAGTGGACACGCGCGCGTGTATCGATGCACGTTGGTTTCCACGATAACGTCAGATCGTTAAAACGCATCTACTAGAAAGTTCTTTTTTAAGCTTGATTTCATTTACCTAAAGTTGATTCGATTTTGGGGGAAATTCAGAGGTGGGGTGGGTGGGTTTATTAGGGCTGTATTTGGTTTTAACTAATATTTCTGAAACAGCTGCATATTTCAAACATAAAAATATCGGCATATCAATCTTAAAACATTAAATAAATCATGATTTTCGCAATTTTTTATACGACTCGTAATTTGTTTACAAAAAGTTTCTATGGTAGAATTTAAACGTTTTTTCATGTTTTTTTTCAATACCTGCGATCAACTTTATATAAAAGTGTGTAGACATATTTTTTTAGAGATGATTTAGCTTTCCATAACTTTTCATTATAAAGTTTCCTAATAAAAGCCAAATAGGTCTAAAAATTGATGAAACAAGATTGAAAATGCTTAAACTGTGTTTCGGCATTTTATAGAAGCGGGCGGCTTTGGAATTGTTTTTCAAGTTGGCATCTATATGTCTATTAACGTCTATCTTACCGAAGGTTTAAACGTCCATCTGAAAGATTATTTTTGTTTGTTTTTACAATGTTACCTATTTTCATTATGAACATTACAAAGGAGGTTGTATAATTATCCTAAAAATGCATTACCTCATTTCCTTTCATTTCCACTTAGTAGGTTGGAAGGTAGAGTTAAATCAACATCGGAAGACACCAAGCTGCGCAAAAAAAGTGACGTCAGAGTGTAAAGCTCAACAAAAAAATATACGTTTGAAAAAATAAAAGTTAGGTTATGTTACTTCGCGTTTGTTGTCCAAGAATACAATTTTAGATGTAAAATTTTTGAAACAATCATAAAGTAAAATCATATTTTATTGTCATAGTTACAAAATCTAGTTTTTTTAAAATACATTTGCCAATAACAATGTAACATTTTTTTAGTGACGAAGGCTGTCAAAGTTACTTTCACATCGTCTTACACTTTATTGTCAATTAATGACTGAAAAGAAACAGTTTGTCAATTTAATCTTCTGAATCAGACGAAAAACTTATATCATCAGAGGAATCACCGTTCACTTGAATTATGAGTTTGTCACAAATGTTGTCCATTATGTGTTCCTTATTCAACTTCCTTCACATGACGACATACTTCCGCCCATTCCTTCTCACCAACACTTCGAAACTTTTCTCTAGCTAGTTCCGCAACATCATTAAGATTGAAAGTGGTATTTCTCATTGCCACCCAATGTTTTACAATCGCCCAAATCTTCTCAATGGGGTTTAATTCCGGGTGGTAAGGCGGCAGGCGGCATACGGAATGACCAAACTTTGCAAAGACCTCATCGATAGAATACTGTGTGTATCTCGGCTTGTTCAATTTTATAAGTTCGTACAACTCAGCTTTTGTAGAGTTATCATCATAAGCAATTCCACGTTCACTTAACCACGTTGTCATTTCATTTTTTTTGGTGGTGGAAATAGGATGCTTTACAGCTAAAACGTTGTGATAACTGGCATTATCAACTACGATAACACATTTTGGTGGTAAATTTGGTATGAGCTGCTGTTCAATCCATCGTTTATAATTTATAAAATTCATGTCGTCATGATAATCTCCTGATTTTTGGCCAGATTTAAATATTAGCAGAGCATTATTTATAAAACCCATTTCACCACCTAAAATAATGATAAATAGCAACATATTTACATTATAAAATTAAATAAACATACCAGCATGTACGATTATAAGGCGATTTCCTTTTCCAATAGGAGATTTAAGACCTGCGTTTGTCCCATCTGTCCACGAATATGGTGTCGTATGAGACGAATGTATGTATGTTTCATCTAAAATTTACATAAGATTATGCAGTAGAATTATAATCTTCAAAACTAACCTGTGTATATAATTGGTCGTCCTGCTTTCCGATAATTAGTGATCGAACGTATATATGCACAACGCAAAGAACGTATTTCGTGTCGTTCTATTATAATCCTACGATGATCAGATGTTTGTTTCCACCTACATAAAACACAAGATAAGATATGATTCAAAATTAATCAAACTTACCTGAAGCCCATTTTAAAAGTAAACTTCTAAATGACGTTTTCTTTCCCGAATATCCAATTGTTTCATCACCTTTAATGAGGTTATAAATTCCTTCGATAGTAGGTTTCTGCTTTTCGGTTATGTGAAAATTGTGAATAATACGACGAATGACTTGTTCACCACAGTTATCCACCGAAGATTTAGGAGAAAGTTTAGGTGTTGGGGTTGCATTTGCAAACGTAATTTTCTCTCCACAATCAATGGCTCGACCTTGTTTCAAAATACGAATTACTGTGCTTTCGATACCCCGTTGCCTGCACAACCGTGTCCAAAACATTGTCTATAAGATTGCAAAGAAATATTACAAAATATAACGTTGTTATCCAACTGCTCGTTACCTGAATTGATACTTTTAAAGTATTTGTAATTGTTCCATACAATCTTGCGAGCATCTTCAGATAACACATGGCGTTTTCTTGCTTGAGGTGCTTGAGTGCTATGAGATGTACTTGCGTTGCACATTACATAAAGAACTAGATTTGATTACATTAATATAACATGAAATTAATAATTAAAGTAACTTACTTATAACTTCAATACAGGCAGCGTATAGTTTTAAAAAAAACTGTTTTGTAGAATAAGTAATAAACAAATTTAGTACGCCGGAAAAACAAAGAGGTTATAAACAAAAGTTGGCAACCGATCAGCTGGAAAGTAACGTTTTTAGAGCGCACAGTACTAATATCTGTGTCATTTTCCAATCATTACTGCATCTTTATCTAATTTAAAAATGCGTTTCTGCGCTGGTGTCTTCCGATGTTGATTTTACTCTAGTATGTTGTTCCACGCCAGATTCTTTTACTAAAGCCATTTAGAAGATGTTTGAAAAGAATTTGTGATAAGACTCCATCTTCAAAAAAGTGTAGTTCCGTTACGAAGCACTTTTGCGTAATGTGATTTTGTTTTGATAGCCATAAAATCGTCTCTGCAATCTCGTATTTTTATGTCGCACAAGCTCTGTTTTTTAAATTAGTTCCTAAGAAGTAAAACTTATATCCTACGACTGTTACATTTTTATTTTGTTGTTACTGCTGAGGTGCACTGATCATCGTGAAAATTGTTTTTAAAAATGTGAATGTATGTAAAGATATATCGACGAATAGTATTAAAAATAAAATATTTTTATTGCTTACGGTAAGGTATAAACTGTAAAAGCTTAAAAAGTGTACCCACTGCTACTTTACATAATTAAACATATTGAATGTTTCTAACACAGAGAAACTTTTCAAGAAAAAGATTCAAAGTATTAAAGATATGTGGTAGTTTCAGAATAAAATAACGAACACGTTGATTTAGTAGGTAATAACGTTCCTAATCATATATTTTAATATTTATGCAATAAAACTAGTTTGTGATCGAACCAAAAATTTTAATTAAAAATGTTTTCAAATTGATGGATCTTAATAATCTCCATTAATGTCTATAACCCAATATAAAGTATAACCAGTAAAATACATTAAATTGCAATTTCTGGCAACAATTTTTAATCGCTTAAAGAAACTTTTGCTATTAACATATACAACCCCCTGTCAGTATGAACCCAATAAATTCCTTATTTTTTTCTCGTTTTCTTAAATATACGAATAATGGCCCAAGGAAAAGCTGCCGTTCAGGTATTCGAAGCTTCTCTTATACAAGAACATTAAATAAAATATTGGACTCAGCATGTTCTGATGATTTCACATTAATGGCCCGATGTGCAGCTGTTATACTTTCCATGGACCAATCAAGGGTTCCCCTAAACCACAGACGCCATATTGCGGACGACCGAGAATGATTTGTAGGAAGCTCTTTTGGTTAATTTTAATTTGAGGTTTTTGATTACCTTTTTGTAGTTTTAGGGTTAACTGCGCAAATTTTCCCTTGCGTGCATTTTTTTTTGTATTATCGCGGGACTATTAAAACGAAACAGGAAATATTTAGAGTTTACATTAAAATTCTCTCGGTAGTTGGAAACGGCATCATTATTGCAGTTTAATTCTCGATTACAACCTCTGTTTATGGTGGTCTTGTCCATAAACACGAAGCCTGTAGAAAAGGTAATTCTTTGTACTTTTTTCCATTACTGCATCTCTATATTCTATTTCTATTTTAAGCGTAGGCGAAATCGAAAACTGCTTATGTGAAAATATAAAGTTATCTTAAAGCAGCAAGGTAGGTAACAGTTTGAGCTTCGTGTTAATTATGTTAATCAAGTCGTATCGACACCTGTATTAAAGCCAATTTAGCAAATATTCTTAGAGCTACTGTATAATAATATATGAGCAGGTGAAATAGATTTTTCTCATCTTGAAAACGACGACTTCTTTATTACTATAATTATGTTCACGTACACTTAATGAACTAATTATAAAAACGATCACATCAAAGCATGCAATCTGTACATAGAATGTATAAATAAAGTGACGCGAAACGTTCGATTGGATAGATTAAAATTTATATTTAGAATCTTGTTCGCGCTTCCATGTGAAATAAGGCACGTGAAAATGACACCTTTTACATTATATAATAAAACACAATTTACCACCCTCTTTTCAATCGAAGAACTAGTGCGTTAATGTATCTTTAGTAAACGCCTCTTTGATATTGTCACATCATCCCCTTAGGGCTTATTACTTACAATATCATGCAGTGACAATGATTAGGGGAAATTTGTTCCCTATTCTATATAAACACGGATTTTCTTTAATTGAATGGATGATCGATGTGTTCACATTTTTTATTTGTGCTTTTTAGTGTATATGAGTAGAATGTAAGATTTTAATGGAAACACTATCTGAACTCCGTCGCAAGGTAAGCCGTCGGAAACGATTATTTAGTAATGTTTTATCTGTTTCTAATTATCCATGAATAGTTTTAATTATTCATTATTAAAACCGAATTTATCTACAATAAATTACTAAATTACCGATTAGTCATTATTTATACATACGAAACTTCACACTTAATTTCACAATTAATTCGCCTAAACCGTTTAAAAAATAAAACTGTACTGTTCTAAAAATCATTGTCGCTAAATAACAGATGGTTTTAGAACAAAAAAAAGGATGAATATAGTACAAGGAAGACGAAATATTTAAATTAACGTCAAATTAACGGTAAATTAATTAAAAACTATTACTCAAGGAAATATTTGCAAATTAAGGTACATGCTATTTTTATCCGTATTTTCCCTCCAACGGTCTTTCGTTGTTTTTGAACTTATTTGTTGCGTGTGAAGTAATTCTGGAGAAACTTTCGTACAAGATGGCCAGATTTAGAGCAAAGTGCAGGAAAAGTAGGTATGTAAAGGAATACAAACAACAAAAAACTGATATTGGTGTCATAAGTGGGGTTTTAAATCATAACTTTTGTTACTTATACATTGCTTTCAATCACTTTTCATCTTTTCAGGTGCCAATTTTTACTTATTAAATATTGTTATAAATCCCTTATTTGAGTAATACCGTAAGTATTACTTATAGCAGTTAATTTAGAACAAGATGTTTAAACTATGGCATAAGTTTATCTTTTTTTAAACAAAAATTATATGTTTATTCTCATTCGCCTTTTGCTTTTCAAAAATATAAAGACAGTAACATTATTTTAAATATAATTTGACTCAAATAAAGTCTTCATTAAATCAGTAAAGTATCTTTTAGTTAATATTTTTATCGTCAGATGTCTCCACATAAATTTCTATAAAATATCAGAGAAAGTTGAAAATTATTGAATGTTTTTTATATTTTAAACTAGAAAAATTATCCATTATATCCACTTATTTTATTGATAAGAGTCAAAAATATTTTGCTACGACAGTGAATTGTTATAATTTAGGACATGGTGTAGTTCACAGTTCAACGAAATTATAAATGTTTAATCCAAGTTAAATGAAAATAAATTTACATAAATCAGTACATGTATTGAGTCCACCTATTGTAGCGTTATCAATATGTTATATAAAAATTAGAATATTATATTACATTGGAATTAAAAAATTTAAATTAAAAAAAATATTCACTGTGAGAGTCACTCTCAGATATGGAATCGTTAACAGATATAATTAATAGTTGCACCACCTCAAAATTTCCCACCACTCTAACATAGACACTTCGGCATGTTTAATGCATTTCTGCCACTATGTTCCCATCAATTAAGTCGTTGCAAGGATTCCATCCATATTTCATTCGCATGATCATCGTTAAATTTGGAATTGTGTCTTCCTATATTTTTGTTGTAGTGTTCTTTGCAGTTTTCCCACACCAACTCAATTGGATTAAATTGATAGTGGTATGGTGGTAACTGTAATACTCTGCATCCACATTTGTGTGCTATTTCGTATACCTTTGGTATCGCATTATCTGCGACTAATTGCAGTAACTCTTTTTAAACATGATAGGTTCATAAGCTATGTTGTGCTTTAATAGAAAATGACATATTTCTTCCTTCTTAGATGAATTATTTGGAATTTTTTTAGAAGTTTGGAATGATAACTAGCATTTTCAATACAATTAAAGATGGATCCTTTAAGTTTACAATAAAATTATTTTCAAACCCTTTTGTAAACAATTCCGCATATCTCCATGATAGTCTGCACTTTGTGACTTTGTACAAAACAAAAGTGAAGCATTGGAAATAAATCCATCTTCATTGCCTGCATGAATTTCGAAACGAAGTCGGTGTTAGTTTCAAAACGCTTGTGTATTAGCAAAATTGTCCGTTTCCAAACGAAACAGTGCGTTCAAGCTTGTTTATAAATCTAGGGCCTTTTTTGCTAGAGGTATTTCCGAATTTGCATGATATTATTATGATTGTCTAATGACAATGATAAGCGTTGTATAAAATAAAACAAAATTGGTAATAGAAGTCAGCTGATAGTATTGAGCTGTTCTACCCTAACCTCAGGTACAGTCCATTTTACATGAGCGATATTATCATTGTTATGGTTTTCTAATGATAACTATAGCTGTTTTACGAAATGAAATCGGTGTTAGTATCAAATCACGTGTGCATTATCAAAATTGGAAATGAAAGCCAGCTTGTTTATTTATCTCTAGGTGATTGTCCATTTTCAAAAAGGAAATAGTGCGTTCAACCTCGTTTATAAATCTAGGGCCTGTTTATCAGAGGTATTTCCGACAAGACATTACTTGTATGTCAAATAATATAGTGGTCTGATTTCGAGTTTGCTTATATATTTGTTATTGTATAGGTATTTTTAACTAATTTAACTGTAAAACGTATTTTTACCACTGTATGCAAAACCATTCAATAGTGTTACAAACTAATTTGATGCTCGTATATGGACAGTAATGCCGAAGCGTATCTCATCTATTTTTGAATTGTGATTGGTTTTAGCAAGCTGTAAGTTAATCCAAACCAATATGTTTGAATTATAAGCTATGTAAGTTATGACTTGATTGATTGGGATTGAATTGATTGAGATTGATTTGGTGATGATCGACTATTCTCCTACGCCTGTACCCTCACGTTTAGGGAAAGTACCAGCTCTGAGTGTTGGTTATTCTTATCTACAAAATAAGGGGTCGCTCATAGGAGCTAGATATACACAGTGGGAGAATTGTTACCTGAAGGTTGTGAAGAATTGTTAGCTCAGCTTCTTGTTTGATTTGATTGAGGTTGATTGATTTGACTGATTCGTTTAATTGTGGTTGATCTAATTGATTGGTTTGATCGATTTGTTTGAGTTTGATTTGCTTAATTGATTTGTTTGATTTGATAGAGGTTGCTTGATTTGATTTGATATGCTTCGGCTGATTTTATTAGACGATTGATTGATTTGATTAATTTTTGTCTTTTGGCAAGGGGCGAGGCCGCTTATTAGAATACAATTTCAAATTTCCTGCCAAGGGGGCGAAGACCTGACAACGCCGACGAAAAAAATTAGCCTACAAAATTTAATTATGACTCATAATTCAAAGCAAATCGACTGCGGAATTTTGGGGCTAAGGTCCTATGTTGTGCGTAACAGTGCGGCGAACCCCAGAGGCATGCGTCTTATACCTGTCTTATAAGTTAGTGTTAGATCCACTCATTTCAAGTTTCCTACCATAACCACTACAGGGTCAATGTATTTGTGTATGTTTGAAATATACCGCTAGGGGCCACGTCTATTACAGAAAACTTTCATTAGTCTATACACAGCTAGAATGTCTCCAAAATCAAATTCAAATTTGCAGCCCAACCACGATAAGGGTACGAAGACCCGAAATCAGGTTCCAAAGACCTTTACTTGTCTTACAAGTTAGCATTAGGGCCCCTCACTAGAATACAAATTCAAATTTCCCGCAATTGGTTTTTGATTGTGACGTCCTGTTTAAAAAAAATGGCAGAGGACTTTGATATTATACAAGTATATGGCGCCACAAACAAATTCAAATTTTGGGGCAAGGGGCCACGACCAAGGGGCTAAGACCCGAAAGCAAGTGCCGAAAGCCTATACATGTCTTGCAAGTTTGAATTAGGGCCCTTTATTAGAATACAAATTCAATTTTTCCCCGCCGTAACCAATCAGAATGCAGAGTCTTAAATACAAATTTAAATTTCCAACCAAGGGGGCGAAGGCCCAGGAGCAAATTCCGAAGATCTATACTTGTCCTATAAGTTATCATTAGGTCCCCTTATGAGAATATATATTCAAATTTCTCACAATAAACAATCAGAATGTAGAGAATTAAAAACAAATTCAAATTTAGCGCAAAGGGACCATAACAACGGGGACGAAGCCTTAAAAGCAAGTTCTGTCGATCTACACCTGTCTTATAAGTTAGCATTAGAACCCCACTTATTAGAATACCACCAATCAGAAGCCAGGGCGTCTTATGAAATCTTTATTAGGATACTATTTCCCGCCATGACCGACAAAACGTGTGCCGAACAAAATGGCCTCCAAAACCACAATGGCCGAAAAGGCCTCGACCAATCAAAAGCCAGGGGGAGGCATCCATGGACTAATCAGACACTAAGGGGCCTGGCCTACCAATCAGAACAATGGATGCGCGCGCATTTGCCTCCCTCCAGGAGCTGAGGCCTTAATTTAGGGTGAACATGCCACGTGACCATCCCCACATCCGTCCCGGCACCCCTAAACTTAGGGCGAAATAACAAAAAAGGCCCAATACTAACCCAATATGTTTCAAACGTGCGTAAAAAGCAGTCATATTTTACACAATAATGTACTACATACCTGCATAACAGATTCAAATGGAGCGAGTGTCCCTTGATTCTCACATTCCCGTTTACAATAATTAACCACGTTCATAACCCTGAGATGCGCTTGAAATTTAAGGTGCTTATTACGTAGCATATTTAAAATTTTGGAAATTTTATAAAAATTATGTAAAAATGTGACCAAATTACCAACAATTCACTGTACAAGTTAAAAAAAACTGTTTTTTTATAAAAGTAAATCAAAAACGCATAAACAACTGTACAGCAGATTTATGTATTTATAGCCATCCTTCCCTAGTACATGTATTTGAGAGAGGAAAGAGGAGAGGGAGGAGAGGAGAGGAGAGGGAGAGGAGAGGAGAGGGAGAGGGAGAGGAGAGGGAGAGGAGAGGAGAGAGGGAGAGAGGAGAGGGAGAGGAGAGGAGAGGGAGAGGGAGAGAGAGGGAGGGAGAGGAGGGAGGAGGGAGGGAGAGGGAGAGGAGGGAGAGGAGAGGAGAGGAGAGGGGAGGAGAGGGAGAGGAGGGAGGGAGGGAGAGGAGAGGAGGGAGAGGGAGGAGGGAGGGAGAGGGAGGAGGGAGAGGAGGGAGAGGAGAGGAGAGGGAGGAGAGGGAGAGGAGAGGGAGGAGGAGAGGGAGAGGGAGGAGGAGAGAGGGAGAGGGAGGAGGGAGAGAGGGAGAGGGAGAGAGGAGAGAGAGGAGAGGAGAGGAGAGAGGAGAGGAGAGGAGAGAGGAGAGGAGAGGGAGAGGAGAGGGAGGAGAGGAGAGGGAGAGGAGAGGAGAGGGAGAGGAGAGGAGAGGAGAGGGAGAGGAGGAGAGGAGAGGAGAGAGAGGAGAAGAGAGGAGAGGGAGAGGAGAGGAGAGGGAGAGAGGAGAGGAGAGGAGAGGAGGAGAGGGAGAGGAGAAGAGAGACGGGAGAGGAAGGAAGAGAGAGGAGAGGGAGAGGGAGAGAGACAGGAGAGGAGACAGGAGAGAAGAGACGAGACAGGGAGAGGAGACGGAGACAGAGACGGAGACAGAGACGGAGAGGAGAGGAGAGAGAGAGAGGGAGAGGGAGGGAGAGAGAGAGAGGAGAGGGAGAGAGAGGGAGAGGGAGAGGGAGAGGAGAGGGAGAGGGAGAGGGGAGAGGGAGAGGAGAGAGGGAGAGGGAGGAGAGAGAGAGGGAGAGGGAGAGGAGAGGGAGGAGAGGGAGAGGGAGGAGGGAGGAGGGAGAGGGAGAGGGGAGGGAGAGGGAGAGGAGAGGGGAGAGGGAGAGGGAGGGAGGAGAGAGAGGGAGAGGGAGAGGGAGAGGGAGGAGGAGAGGGAGAGGGAGAGGAGAGGAGACGGGAGAGGAGACGGAGACGGAGACGGAGACGGAGACGGAGGAGAGGAGAGGGAGAGGAGAGTGACTGAGTCACTGTATAAAAAGCTTCAATTTTATAGAACACGGGAAACATCGTTTTTGCTGATTAATTTTCTTGTGATTTAAAACACTTGAAAATATATTTGGAAAATGAGATAATGATCCAAAGGTTACATAGGATAAAGAGCTCGATAATTAATAACAATTCTGGTCTATGTAGAAAATTGATTTAATAAGTACGTATTTTTAAATACGTTCACATACAAGGTGTCCTGAAATTATGCGCTACAACACCGGACGATGAACGAAAGTGAATATCGTCATAACGTTTTTTTGAAAACGGAAAATTAACTAATAGAACAATTAACTTAAATTTTATTCCAAAATACACGACTTCTTCAGCAATCAGCTCCTCTCTTATTTACTCAATTTTGTGAAAATTAGTTTTCAAATAAGGATATATATATATATATATATATATATATATATATATATATATATATATATATATATATATATATAAAAAATCGTTAATTCACAGAAAGAATATGTGGTATGGAATAATACGATCTACCAACCTACAAAGTGGAAACTAAAGAAATGAAATCATTTCAATAATAATAATTGTTTAGGGTAATGATGCAACCTCTTTTGTGATACGTTCATAATGAAAATAGGCAACATTGTAAAAATAAAAACAATAATCTATTTCAGTGGGACGTTTAAAACATTATGTAAGATAGAAGTTAAGAGGCATCTAGGCACTAACTTGAAAAAAGAATTCCAGAGCCGCCTGATTCTATAAAATAACGATAATTCAGTTAGGCATTTTCGATCTTGTGTAATCGACTTTTAGGCTTTGTTACATGCACAAAGGTATGGTCGTAACAAAAGTAAAAAGTGTGCCGTAACAGCTTGCAGGGATAATGCCGTAAACTCAGTCGATCGGTCAGGTACTTGGATACGTGGGCATGTGGCTGGCGTAGACCCATGCAGTTGGAGGTAATTAACAGTAATGACTGAAAAGTAAGCATAGGCTTGCAAGCAACACAAAAAAAATAGCAGTCTGTTACTACTGTTACAAGCAAAAATGGTAAGCATAAAAGAGAACCCCCTAACTGTACAGCAGAACTATAATTCTTAAATCAACATTTTTCAGCTGAAGGCTAAAATATTCACGTTCGTGAACAACTAATAGCTTCCTTATTTATGATAACGTTTGTCAGAATGTACAATTGAATCATAAATATTGGTACACAGCAAGTGAAAAACACAAATCAGACATCAAACATTTAAATGGTTTCGCGAATATTAAGGTATAACCTGGATCACCCAATATAAAGCATTTTACTTTACAAAAAGCATAACTATTAGATTATAACGTGGATCACCCAATATAAAGCACTGTCGAACTTACAGGAGTAGTAAACTTCAAGGCAAACATGTGCAGATTGTAATAGCTGTTTATAATATACTTAAATTTCCAAATCTTAATCGTTAATGCATCTCAAAATGAGGCTCTGAAAAAGCTAAATTAGTAACGGTAAAAGCAAGCACCTCAGTAAGTATGAATTGTGTTAATTATTACTAAAACTTAATTAAGCAGTTACGTTTTCATAACCTCGTTCGGTGTAATACAATCAATGTCCCAATTAAATGTATGTAGAACACACACCACAAGGAAAACCGTGCTATATTTGCAGCTGTAATTCGTTTAATAACGAACCACGTTTAAGGTATTTCAAAATTGAACGATTGTCTATGTATCCAGGGTTTTGTTATGAAGTAATCAAAAATTAAAGACTCACTAATCAGGTGCTGGAGCACTCGAGTGTCTTACTTGACTTAAACTTAATGTTTTTTTAGATAAAGTCGAGACGAATTTGAAGTCACCCCTCAAGTTATCTTCCAATGGTCCTTTGTATACCCCCGTTCAGCATTCGATAGGAAGAACTGTTAACCATTTATTCGTAACTCCGAGTGTAAGTGAGCATCCAATGTACAGGTGAACGATTCGTTACACTCACTAACCTGAAGAAGCAACGATAGGCCCAAAACCAAAACCAGTCGAAGAACCTAGAGAATCAAATATTTCAGATACAAGTTGATGTGTATAACGAGTGTAATTCGTTAAATGTTCACCGGTAAAAGTGTACTACTGTTAAGAAAACTTTTACTGATCTCCTGGCAACACGAAAACCATATATCTGTTAAGAAACTTTATAACCGTATAAAACGAATACTAAACTCACTTAGTATAATTTTTTCTACCTGTTGAGATTGTAAAAAACCAGCGTCACACTGTATGTAACTTAATCAAGTAAATTTTATAAAAATACAGAAAGAATTTTCTCCAACATGCACAGTTTCTAACGACGCATTTTCCGTCACAAAATGGGGTTATTGAAGAAGACCAAAAGAAAGTCACCTGATACCTTTACCCTATAAAAATTTTGTTATTTATCTCAATTTTAAATTTAATCCTCAAATATTTTGCGCAATGCTGTCATATTTCCTCCACTCGTACCCGCGTAGAATGTGTTGCCTACCAACATGCAGCTTATTTGACTTTTTATTAAGAAAATTAGAAAGAAAGGTTGCGCAAAGTTAAATTTTCTTTAAAAAACATGTTTACACACTTCTTTTGTAAAGTTGAACGTTATTCAGACATTACGCGTTGTATCAAAAAATTACATAGAACATAACTAATAGGTATGTTTAAGGTCCACATGTCGGTATTTTTATATCTTTGAAATATACTGATGTGCCCTTAATTAGAATTAGATATCGTATCGTAATAGTATTTATTGCAATTCAATTATTAAGCAGTATGTAGTAAACATTAAATGGTGTCACCTAGTTACGTTATCAACAAAGGTAAATGCAATCAAGCAACCTGTAGTAACGAAATAAGTAGGTAACATACATTTAAAAGATATAAAGGAGTGTTAGTTACTTAAGTTAGTAAGTTAGTCATTATTAATCATTAGTAGTACATCAAGCTAAATATAATGTAAAGTGTTAACTAATAAACGTTAGTTCTTTATGAATTATTTAATTCATTATACACCAACTTCCAAGTGCGACCCTCCAGGACCAAGTTTGCACAACATGGCGATCGTTGCCAGTACGGCTAATCCGACGCCGAGACGCTACCTGTGAAGATGACAACATACTGAATGTGTAATGTTAATTGGGAAAAAGGCATGTACAAAAAAAAACGAGGTTAAGTTAGATCATATAATGGGAAGCAGTAAAATTTTGTTAACATATCTGATTTTATGATAATTTTATAACAAAGTAGTAAAAGCGTAATAATGGGAACAGATAATTCTAAGGAAGAGGAAGACGAAGTCCTTGTAATACAAGCCGGAAACAGCGGTGGATTAACTAATAGTGTGAACCAAAATAAAGATGAGAAAGTGTTCACATGGAAAGAATTTGGTATAATTTTAGTCATAATGTTAATAGTGTCATATATAACAAAACGGTATAATAGACATGTCACCAAGAAGATACACAAGGAAGTAGTAAAAAGTAGTCAAATGTTAAATATGATGAATAAGGTTTAAGTTAAAATACAAAGTCAACAATTAAAAAAGTAAATATTATGATAGTAAATTATCGAGTGCGAATCAAATGTACGTGGAGTCAACGTTAACAAGTGTAGCAGCGGAAATTGTGTAAAACAGTTTAAAAATGTTAAGTGTAGTGTTACTCAATCAAATTATGATGTTGTAAAGATTAAGGTGTGTCATTGGCTTTCCTTCTTTTATTGTTTACACGATTATTTACAATTTGAACAATAACTGTGTTATTTTAATTTTTTTCTATTAATAAATGTGTTTGATTATTAATAACTTAAATAAGATTACAGATGATAGTCATAGAAAATTTAATTCCAAATGATAGATTAGTAAAAAGTAAAAGAAAAATGGAGGAATTTAGAGGAAAATTAGTAGATCTGTTCAATAAAAGTTTAACTCTTAATTATTATAAAGACGGTTATTTAAACGATAAAAATGTTGATAAAACTATTAAAATTATCTTTCATGCGTTTGCAATTATTAAATGTGCGGATAATGTGCCTGAACGCATTGGTACATATTATTAAAGAAGGGTTATTAGAAACAATAGTGGATGATATTACAGAAGAGGAAGCTGAACAACTGCAAGCTAGTGTCGCAACGAGAATACCAGCAACAACCAAAAAATTTTAGTGGTGACAACTCAAAATTAGAATTGCTCTAGCGGATTATAATTATACAGTGATGCACATCCCTGGAAATAAAAATGTAACAGCGGATACCTTATCCCGATTGGAAATAACATCGAAACAATTAGAAGAATTAGCCGAAAAAGTAAAACAAGTTAATGTGGTAACCAGAGCTGGAGTAAGAAGACAAGTACAAGAAGAACAAGACATTGAATTACAAGCTGCAGAAAATAATGGAAATATAGAAGTTATGAATAAACTGGTACCAGAAGAACAAAAAAAAGAAATAAAATTGAAGAGAATATGAAAATAATAGAAGTTTTTATTCATATGAAGTAATAAAAATGCATAGTGTGAGAAATGATAATTATGAAAATGATGTTGATATTAAGTTGATATTTAAAAAGAAAATGATCGATCATTTTACTAATGGCAAAGCAACTTTAGCAGCAGTTTTGGATAGCATCGTAAGGATAGCTGGAGAGTGTAACGTCTTTAAAGTAAAAATATGTAAGAATGATAAATTGTTTAAGTTCTTTAAAGTAGATGAAGTGAAGAAAGCAGCAAATGAAATATTAGAAGAACATCTACAATTTTCCATACACCCAGCACACATTAAAGTAGAAAATGAAGATGAAGAAATGAGATTTATTGAAAACTACGACAATTCTAAATCAATTAGTGGTGATATGGGTCGAAAAATTATATATACTATATATATATATATATATATATATATATATATATAAAAGTAAATGCTTTTCGAGAATATGGCTAAAAAGTAAGGAATTATGAAAAACTGTAAAACATGCCAAATGAATAAAAGCAAAGTTTCCAAAATACAACCCATGGAGATCACGCCAACGCCTCCAGAACAGATGGAAATAGTAACATGGATTTGGTTGGTCCTTGCCAATCACGGAAGAAGGTTCGAAATATTTGTTGGTGGTTCAGTAAGTATTTAATTGCAGTAGCGATTAAAGGCGAAACACTCTTACAGTGGCGAAAGCTTTTATCGAAAACATTATTTTAGTGTATGGCAACCCTCGTGTATGCCTTACTGATTTGGGATCTG